>JAWPHD010000736.1:0-406558 GCA_037043455.1 Cyrtodaria siliqua | reverse complement strand
AGGATGACAGACACAATCATATCATAACCTTTCATTATGTAGGAATATTACGTAGCTTGCAAATTCCCCATGTGATGTATCACTCCACTCATTATTATTGCGACAGAAGTAGGTATATCACAACCGGAATACTACATAACATTCATACTTCAGTCGTCTAACAAAAAACAAGTTATTAATTTTAGCAAATACATTTCAGAAGCATTCTCTTTAAGACGTACCATGATAAATAACTTATAAGCTCGTTCATCCTCACGCAATAAAACACGTTATATTTTAATGCAGTAGATTCTCTCCATATATATATCTTGTTTTGTTTTGTTTTTTTTGTCGTTTTTTTTGGGATTGTTTTCATTCGTGTTATCTGTATTTTTTCAGCAATATTTTATAAATAGGTGAAATTGTACTAATCTTGTCAATGTGTTTAAATTATATTTGTAAATGTGTATTTATATGATAAAAAAACTATATAATAGTTTAAGTCAATACAATTTCTTCTTCTTCATATTCCGCAGCTGTGTTTTCATACCTTATTTCTTAGTATGACAGACATGTTTACTGCGTCGAAAAAAGAGTAATATTCCATACTAATTTAACCCTATAAGGAATAAAAGTGTTTAATAAACAATTGTACGACGTGAACCAATCGGCCACAATTTCTAGTGATATAGTAAAGATTTAACATGATATAAGAATAGGGGTTATGACGTATAAAAGGTTATCGGCATATCTGGAAATTAAGTTATGTAACAATAATACACTGTATCGAACACACAAGGAAAGAATAGAAACTACAGATAACCAAAACCAGCATAGCAACATAATACAAACGTACACCTACACGAAATAAAAACTACTGATGCAGTGCATTAAATTAAATTTAGTGCAAAACATAAATTCGCCCGATTACTTAGGGGTAGTGAACGGTAGCAAGCATATACCACTACCGTTTATGCACAGTCTCAATCAAACCGAGACTGCAATATTTCGTATTTATCGTGTTCGGCCGTTTCCAAAGGTCCACTATCATACTCTCTTATTGAAATTTAAAAAACAAACAAAACAACAACAACAAACATTTACAACGTTTATGTAAACGATGTGTTTTTGCAGGCACATTTTGTTGAAATGGGTTTCAGTAGGTCAGTTTACGAAGTAATCACGCATTACATATACTCTGCTGCAAAAGAAATTGGACACTGAGTTTTGTTTAGATTTAATTGCATAATTTCTTTTTAGAATTAAGTTGACAAATTCCAAAATAAATATGCCATGTTTGGTACCTAATTTTCTATCATTCCATTGCCAATATCAAGTTGTCATTTTTTTCAATAGGTCGAATCATTAAAGGACTGTCGCTTGATAAAGAGGATAGTGTGTAAAGTAAAATTTTCAAAGTGTCCAGTTTCTTTTGCAACTGAGTATATTATACATATTAATATATAACTCTATGAAACTTATTAAATCCAGGGTGACCACGTTTAAAACACTTGAAACTGAGACCTATCTGTTATATTATTTGAAACATGAGTTCGGAGGTAGAAACCTAAACTTCATAAAATAATCAAATTGTTTTTGAAACAACCGAGCAATAATGATCAATCATTGTAATTTCATAACAACTATATGTGTGACAAATTCTAAGGTCAACTGTACGAAAGGAAATGTAAAGAACGCCACATATATTTTTGAAAATGGGACACACATTTTAGTTCAATGCAAATCTTATTGAGTATGTTAAGCACAAGTTGAGCCTCTAAGCACTAAGAAGAGCGCATATATTAAACAAAATAACATGTATATTTGAATGCAAAAAAACACGACATCCAATTGATGGCTATTATCGCGAATAAAAGAATATCTTTCTTTTGAGCATAGAACTCAATTTTATAAAACTTACATTCAACCCCATATATATTATTGTAATAATGTATGGGGAGGTGCATCACAAATACACCTAGAGAGAATTTATCTTCGGAAACGCGCACGTAAGATAATATTGGACTATAATTTTGAGGATGTAGTAGAAAGCATGCACGAATTAAAAAAACTAATAGGACCGCTTTATGCGAAAAGCAACGTTTATGTTTAAAGTATACAAAGCTGAAACCCCTCAGTATGTAAATGAAATGTTCAGACGTCAAATAGCAAATGAAAAATTACCTGTCATTACGTGGTCCGAGTATTATTTTTCATACCCCATCCATACCCTTCTCAAAGAAGCGAAAACGGGGTCGGTTGGGGTATGAAATAAAACCTTAATTTCAGCTTAAAACGTTTAAAAAATAAAATATTGTAAAATTTAAACATTTAATAGGTAATTTCAACATGTTTTTAAACGTGTTTTGTTTTCGAAATATCCGTTACAAAATCATGCTAATATAAGCTTTTCCATCGCTTAATGTTTGAGATCAGAAACAGCCCATATTTGTATCCCCCAACAACCAAAGAAAGGAATATTCAAGCAAAGTGTTACATATTCTGGACCAATCATTTGGAATAGCTTGCCAGACAGATTAAAAAGCTTGAAAACAGTTGATTCATTTCATTGTAACTTCGTAGAATAGATAAAACAAACATTATAAAGTTATTAATGTATTACTAAAACATCTAGACTGATATTACAGATTGCGAATAATATACTGAAACGCAACAGAAAGGCAACTCGGGAATTTCCGCTATATATTGTATGTACAATATGCTGCTATTAATCGAATGGTACATGGCTACATAAGAACTGTCCTTTCGGATCAAATACTAAAACAACACATAATACAGAAAATAGTATTCCTTCAAAGTTTCATTATTGACAGAGTACACGTTTGGCTCAAACATGTGAGCAAACTTAGGCTGCAAAATTTTGCAAACTCTTTACGTTAAATACAGTACTGAACTGGCTCAGTTTTTCAAAGAGGAACTTCAACATTCATGAATTTCTTGTTACAAGGTTTACAACATCACAGTTGTGTCCTTTCTCTAATTATCTGCAACTTTGTTTTTACAAAACATCTTGGGATTTCTTTGGAATATTATGTGGAATTAAGTGTGCAGTATATTCAATATATAGCGGAAATATAGCGTTTCAGCATAATATCTAAATCTGAAATTATTTGAGTTCTGAATATTTAATTTTCGGTTTGAACATTTAGTAAATAGAATACTAGAGAATATAGGGAAGTTAGATATATACATCAGACAGTATGATTGTATGAAAGTACGTTGGAAAGTGTTAGCGTTTAGCTTTGTTTGCTTGTTCGTGTGTTTTGTTTTTCAAATAATTAATATCCTTTTTTTTCGTTTGTCTATGTTTTCAGGTGTATACATATATGTTATGATGTCATCATTTTTTTTATCATGATGTGCATGTTTTATGTTTCTTAATTTTTAATATTATTATTTGTTTGTCTGTGATTTTCTTTTTGTGAGTTTGAGTATTTTGAAATCTAATGTATGAGCAGGCATGTGGACACAAGCTGAATTGGAGGTGGCTGCATGCAAGGGTGTGTAAGGCTGGATGCTGATATAACATTATCTTATTCATTATGTTTAACCAATTTGCCAATAAGTATTGTAAATGTGCAAATAATAGAGGGCCACATGGAATATTACTATTTGTGTATAACCCTCTGTATATAAAGTCTATTATTATTATTATTATTATTAAGGAAATACAAAAGGTAAGTATTAATATATATCGAATACAGATATACTTTAAATGTATTGATCTTACCCAAAACAAGGATGAACACAAATAATGTAAAGGTAACTGACATAACGCGTTAAATGACTTGCCATTAACGGTTATCGACTTCGAGTTATCTGTAACAAAGTATCAATACCAAGTATTAAATACTTATTTTATAGACTCGGATGTACTTTATAAATTTGCATGTACAGATTGCTCATACAGTAAAAACACAAATATTTTAAAATATAAAGCAATATATGTAAAATAGTAGACAAGTCTAACAGGAAATGTAACATTGAATGATAACAGTCAGCCAAATTTCGGTTAGAAACAAACAATAATTACACAAATGAATAAACGATAAGATATAACATCTCAAACAAAAAGGGGTTGACAAAAGGGCTACCGCATATGAACGGTCAGTTGCAAAAAGAGGCAACGTGTAGAATAAAATCATGACTTGTGGGTACTGCATTTAATCAGTAAATAAAACAAGGGAAATGGAGAAAGATAGAGTTTGGTGCACAAACTGCCTCCTCACTCTTTCTAAGGTTCATCATGTTCATGATTTTTTTTCTATTATTTAAATAAATACATATTGCACGAACAAAACTGTATTTAAACTACAGGGTTAAAATCGAGTGTTATTTATATAATTAGATTTAACGCTTTACCGCATTCCGATAAAAACCGAGGTTCCGAACTGCTTCGTTAGTTTTTCCATAACGGTCAAGGTTTACTGATAACAGAAATCGACGAGGCAGATCTGAATAAAATTGGAAATATGCATCACGGAAACATGATTTTTGGTTATGGAAAAATTGGTGTCAACAATGAACAAATATTTAGATATTGGTGAATAAAGCACTATAGATTGGACTCAGATATTTTAATTATACTATGTAAACTTTTATACCGAAAGCACTCGACCCCAGCCATAACCACAACGAATAATTTGTTCAAAAGATTGCAATATGCAAATAAGGTTCTCTTCATATCTTAATACAGTTGGTGTCTGAACTCTGGCATATGTAATACATCATTCCGGTCAAAACCCGTATGTCCACGGAATGTGAAATCATGCAACACAAAACTAACTTAAAAATAAAATCGAAACTCCATAAAAATGCCATAAAGAACTATCAATAAAATTATGGACATGTCAAAATGTAAACAACTACAAAACTCGTTTGAAACATTAATAAAACAAACGTTTTTAAACAAGTTATATTGTATTCGTTACTTATTTAAATACAGAATGCACAATTCAAAGGAAAGGAATATACGACTGAATCCAACCTATTGTTTGGGACTCTTGTTTCAGCCAAAGGCTTTTGTGTAGTAGCTTGTGCAATTTAAATAATACATACACCAATTATATAAGATTAGAACTGGTATGTTAGTGATAAATAAAAAAACCGTTGATGTTTATCATCCGGGGACTTTTCTCAATGTAAATTCCTTGTTGGTGGGGCAGCAGACAATTAAGATATTTCATATAACTTCAGATAACAGATAGTCTTCATATTTAGCTATACAAATTTCAGAGTGTGTCTTAATTTACGTATATTTAAGAAATAGAACATCGTTTACTGTGAATTATCGTTTAATATATCACGGTTTGGAGTTCAATTGTAAACAATAATTTCACGAGCCCTTCACAATAATTTCACGAGCCCGAAGGGCGAGTGAAATTATTGTTAACAATTGAACGACAAATCGTGATATATTATAGATAATTCACCGTAAACGATGTTCTATTTCTATTCTCATACCCCTAAAATGTGAAAATAACCCACACATCTGAAATCTTTCGCATTGTTTTGCTTGCTCTCCTAATGTTGCATACGTTACAATGCGGAATGCGCAATGCGCAATGCTTATTCTCCTAACGTTGCAAAAATTACAGTGATATATCGTTCAATATAACGAGATATTTTAAACTAGGCTATATGCGGGTGTATTATAATTAACAATATAAAACCTACTAGATATCAATCGCAACTTTCCTGTGAAGTGTCATAAAATTCCATCAAGTAGTTTCAGAGGATTTGGATAACATTCTAAAAGAAATAAGTTTCAAAATTGTTTATGCAGCAGACATTTGCATTGAAAACGTTCCATCAAAAACAGCTTTCGCGCATGCAATGTTTATTTCTCAACCGATTTTTGAAAGTAAGATATGTTTATTTACCATTACAATTGTCTGTTTCACTGACATACAATTTATTTAGGTAAGAGATGTATTTTGTATGAAAAGTCCAAAGAACCTTTGTCTGAAACAAGCGCCCCAAACAATAGTGGTTGCTTAGCGACCATTTAATGTATGCTTATCATCAGGGCCTTTAGTATCTGTATGCATTACCTAGTTTGGTGTATGTATAGTTTGATAAGAACGCCCGCAACGTATATTAACGTTTTATAGCAATTATATTAACAACACTTTATGTGCACTCAGTTTTCATGTCAAGTTCCAGTCAAAACCTATACAATTTTAATAAGGCAAAGCGAACATACCACAGTCGTTTAGGGACGCAATTACTGGAGATGATGATGATGATGATGATGATGATAACAACACTAATGGATTAGACTGATCGGACCGTGTTAAGTGCATGTGTGAGTTCTCCGCCAATTAAACGTTTAAAGGGACAAACGGCATTCGTGAGGTCCGTTGAATTTTACATATTTTTGACGCATGAACACAACAAATAAAAAACAGGTGTATAACTGTATCTTCTGTTTGTTTTCCCCTAAACTAAATTAACCTGAGCCATTAAGACTGATAAGTGGTCAACATATGCCATACATTGTTTGCAAAATAAGAAAAACACGCAAACAATATAAATATTTAGATTTGTGGGTATTGTAATTTATCTTTACGGAAATCTGTATTTTTTTTTAATTTAAGTACTTACAGAATCGCTATCGAGTTTTATTTCCACTGTTACCGTGTCAAAATAATCATCTTTTAATGCATGATGTATTCAATGTTCCTTTTATGTTGGTGATGCAGCTATTAACTTCTAGTTTTCTTTGTAATTCATTACGTGGTCCCGCCTTAATTCCATTAAACCATGGAAAAGCTTATATTAGAATGATTTTTTAACGGATATTTCGACAATAAAACATGTTTCTCAGTAACAATGTATCTCACACCATTGATGCGACTGACACTACATAATCACAGACATGGATGATCAACGACCAGACCCGTAAAACAGGATGCACAACATTAATAGCGTGTTTTGTTTGACTTTTGAATAACTAAAATTAATGAACATAGCGGAAGATCTCTATTGTACTAATAAATCAAATAGTTATCTGAGAGAGAAAAATGTGAACGGAATACTCATTAGTGTTAATCATAAACCGACAACAGTAATTAGACTGTATTGTAACAACTCAGCGGTATTAATGTAAATTACGCTCCTGAAATGTTTTGCAGAAGTATACTATTATTCTGCTTGCAGTATTCTGAACAAAACAATCAGACTGTATTGTCACTGAAATGCTACAGAAACAGACGCCGGAAACAGTGCATTACATTGATATTTTGTAAGTGTTAATTATATATCAACCAAGCTAATTAGATCTCTTGAATTTATTAGATATATTTGCTAGTTGCTTTAGGGCGCGCTATGTGTTAACTGTCGATAGTACTTTAAGTGTGCGATAAAGTCAAAAACATATTATGCATTAACAAGAACACCCTCTCGTGTTCATTGAACATAGTTGTGAATAATTCATATTGTCTGTTTTAAATTCCATTACACCATATTAAGTCCTGCCCATAATATATTAATTTTAGTCTTATAAACATACCAAGAGCGTTGTTTTAAGTAATTGTTTAGATAACTGACCGCCATATAGGTAAATAAATAAAGAATAAAAAAGTGACACACACTTACTCCTTGATATTCGAAACATATACTAGTGTCATAAAGAACAACATTTTGTAACTTATCAGACCTCGGAATTAATGATTCCCATGTGCATAATTTCTTGAGGTAAATTAGTCTCTGAATGATGTTATATGTGATCCAGTTAAATCCAGTCACAAATTACATTTGCATCTTTATCCCAAAAAGGTATAAATCAAAGAAAATGAATTTCTCCGGGTAATATTCCCTTTAAAAAAGATTATTCTTAAATTCGATTAAAATACAGACACATATAACATGTACAACAGGACCGATTTTAAACAAAAGTCATTCTATGCGTGGTTTTCACAATTGCTTTATCTACAATATATTGTTTACTTTTGAATAAGTTGTGTACAATATATGACACGCTATATGAATAGTAAATATTTCACAAGATATACACCATCAAAGGCACACGATATGGAAATCGAACCTGTGAACGAACAACTATATGATAGCAAACAACTAACAAGTAATGAGGTTGTTAACGCATCGGAACGTCTCAAATCAACATGATAGTTAGATTGGGGATCTTGAGGAAAGTTTTCGTATTCAGAATTTCTACTTTCCATATTACATAGCTCGTAACTAGTTTGTCGTGGTTTATTCATTCCGATCTTTGGAGATCGCCGGGCCCGATATTTATACACATATATCATTGGTATATCACTTACTTTAATTTCAAATGGTGGTTCCACTACTCCAGCCTTTAAAGGCACTGTGTATTGTTTAATCACCTTTAGGAAATGTTGTCTGCTTTTCAGTTTAGTCTTTTGACTGTTACTTGTGATACGCAGGCTTCATAACCTTTGCTCCCAACTAAATTCCATTTTGTTTATTGCGTCCATTGTTTTCTCGTATGGTCAAAGCATTTTGTTAAATCTATGGACCATATTGAATGTTCCATGTTCACCGGCATATGCATAGCATCTTCGGGATGGCTCAACTGTTCGTACTATTGGCATTTAAAATATTGAGTTCAGCTCAACCCTGGGCTAGAGTGCTTGAGCAGTAGCGAGGATTTTCACTACCGTTCATGAACAGGCTCAATCAAACCGACACTGCAACATTCTGTCTTTGTATTTAT
Source organism: Cyrtodaria siliqua (assembly GCA_037043455.1). Classification (NCBI taxonomy): domain Eukaryota; kingdom Metazoa; phylum Mollusca; class Bivalvia; order Adapedonta; family Hiatellidae; genus Cyrtodaria; species Cyrtodaria siliqua. The sequence goes on along the minus strand of JAWPHD010000736.1, from coordinate 397,857 downwards.
CGTGTTCGGCGATTCCCAAAACTCTCCTTTCATATTTATTTTTTCTCGTTGCAAATGTATGACACAGATCTGATATTTTCGAAGTACGGGATATCCGAATGAAATACTTAACTCACATAGATACTAACATTATTTCAAACATTGTGGGCTTTAATATACTGCAGCCTACATGTAAACAAAACTTTGACAATGGCAAGTATACATTGTGTAGGTAAAAGCAAGTACACTATTATCAACCCTTTTGTGTTTGTGATGTCTGATTTGGCTTTTTATTCATCTTTAAATTTGTTCTTTGTTTCTGTGTGTGTTTGTTGACACTGCACGTGAGATCCTTACAATAAAACGGCCCCGACAATACATTTAAGCATTAAAACATACAATCGGATGTTCTAAAGCAGACAAGCATTTACCAAAACAAGTAAGGCTGCAATACTAATCATAGAAAGGTAATGCGTGCTAAATAAGGTTACATTTTATATTGTAATCTCCGATGTAACGTTTATTTCTTCTGAAATCTTCATGTTTACACCACCCACAGCTGGAATGAGTGCAATTAATCTCTAAAGTATGTTTCATACCAACCACAGCTGGTTTGAGAGCAATTAATTTTATATTATGTTTACGCCACCCACAGATGGGTTGAGTGCAGTTAATCTTAAATCACGTTTACACCATCCACAGCCGGATTGAGTGCACTTAATCACTACCACCCAGAGCTGGGGTGAGTGCAATTAATCCTAAATTAGGTTTACACCACCCACAGCTCCACCCACAACTAGGTTGAGTGTACATACTTAATCTTAAATTATGTTTACACCACCCACAACTGGGTTGAGTGCAGTTAATTTCTAAATTATTTTACAACATCCGTATCTGGGTTGAGTGCAATTAATATTGAATTATGTACACAACCCACAACTCCACCCACAGCTGAGTTGAGTGCAATGAATCTTAAATTATATTTAGACCACCCACAGCTGGTTTGAGAGCAGTTTATTTCTTCATAATGTACATATTACTCTCCGCCTGATTCAATGTATGTTATATCTACATTATTTTTCTCATAATTATGTTACTTGTTAATGGATTCATGTAGTGTATTGGTGTATGTTCTAAAGGCGTGTTTTGCTTGAGTGAGGTGCATGATGCGTTTTCTGTTTGATTTCCCACCAGTTATATGACAGAAACTAATACATCACCAGTATTGTACTCATATGTCAACAATATTTGATTTTGATTTATACGATATTTGATTTAAACTAAACATCATTGCACCGGTTGATAGGAATTAAAAAAAGAGAATCAACTGCAATTGAAATCTTAGAATATTCAATCGTTTCTGTATACACTAATTATAATCACAGCAAGTGAACTATTGATATATCTTCTCAGGAAGGAATCATAACAAGTCTGTTTTGATCATTTTAGATTACAGTATAAAAAACGACAAGTACAATACTATATAACATGTTTCTAACACTGTCTCAGCACACTTTACGAGCCTCCTATCAAATAAGTTTTACTATTTTGTATGTACGGTTAAGTATAATAAAATGCTGCTGTAATATGTATTTGTTGGTAACAGGTAAACTACTGTTGCTGCTATCGACCAGTATTTTTATTCATTTTAATCTGATAATAAGATAATATTATAGTTGATTGTGGCATTAAACAATGGCTTTCGCGGACACAATGTTCTCCAAGAGAAACAAAAGAATGAACTGTGACACTCACCGCTAATAGCAGACTATTTATTTGAACTACACTATCACTGTAGCTACGATACAGTAGTTTGAATCAACTAGAAACATCTATATGACAGGGAGGCGAGGGGAGTGGGGAGGGGGAATATCACCGAATTCCTATGTTACGCTTCTTTGCAGCCGTTGAAATGACATATCACAAAATCGTATTCCTTTCAATGGAAAGTATTATAAAAAGATCGGACAGGGAAAGTAGCATTCAACGAGGACATTCAGCCAACAAGCACAGAAACAAACGCAAACAGACAAATACGAAGGCAAACGTAATAATTGAGTTTGGCATGGAAATGTTGCAAATTTCTCACACAATAGCATGTGTTATGATAACGACATGATGATGTGAACAAGACATGATCGATGCATGTCATCAACTATCAGAAGAAATTATCTCAAAACATATTGCCATTATCGAATTATAAACTAGATCTCATCTGAATGAATGATGCTTTTATAATTGTGAACATAATTATGAAAATCTGTTGTTACCAGTTTATGTAACACTGTTCCGAATGTTCGCATATTATCTTGTTTCTATCTAGTTTCCGTCTGTATCAATTGATCAGTATTCAGACGTGCTCAAGTGATAAAGGAAATGGCATGCGGTAAAAGCTGGAACAAAGACTTTGAATTGCGTCTTGGAGTGAGATTTGGAGTCACTGTTTGATGTTAAAGTCATTTTCTTTGGAGTTAGAATTCAATATTCTGTAGTCTTATTTGTCCTTGCTTCATACATATGATAACATTTCATTGTAGACATACAGTGTATATACAATAGCAAGACTTCACTTTAAATTATAAATGAAAACGTGGTCCGAGTATTAACTTGCATACCCCACCCAACCTTCTCCAAGAAGTGAACATGGGGTTGGATGGGTATGAAATAAAACTTTAATCCTTAATTTAGACTTTAATGGTTTGCATACTGTAAAATTAAAATATTTAAAATGTTTCTTGGGTAATTTTAAACGGGTTATCGCATTTTTCAGTAAAGAATGTTTTAAACATGTTATATTGTCGAAATATCCGTTATAAAATCCTGCTAATATAAGCTTGTCCATCGCTTAATGCAGTTAATGCGGGAACACGTAATGTGCAGATTTTGAGACACCTTACCTGATAGTCATATGAAACCAAGTTTGGTGTAGAGTAGCTGTACTAGTTTTAGATAAGTAGGCGACACAATTTTGTGTCTGGCAGAGTAGATAGATAGACTGACGGACAACACCATATATATATCCCCAGCTTTTACGCAAGTGGGGTATACTTATAATTATAGTATACAATATTTACAGGAGTGTCTGAAGTTTGTTAAAAAACTAATCTTCCATGACGACCTCTATTATTTATAATATTTACATGATTATTTGAAACGCTTATAGATACCTACACCAAACTTGGTGTACAATATCGCTATCGAGAAACCCAGCTAATCTTCCATGACGACCTCTATTATTTATAATATGTATATGATTATTTGAAACGCTTATATAGGTACTTACACCAAACTTGGCACACAATAGCACTATCGAGAAGCCAAACTAATCTTCCATGACGACCTCCATTATTTATAATATTTATATGATTATTTGAAATGATTACATAGACCTACACCAAAGTTGTTGTACAATAGCTCTATCGAGAAGCCAAACTAATCTTTCATGACGACCTCTATTATTTATAATATTTATATGATTATTTGAAACGATTATATAGACCTACACCAATTTTGGTGTACAATAGCACTATCGAGAAGGCATATGTAGATAAGAGTAGATAATGCGTCTCCAAGTAGCAGGAGATATGCGCATTTATAATATAAAGTAAATCCTTGAAATTGTATATACATTGGGTGTTTATTATAGCATGTATTTATGTGTAGGAAACAATGTCAGATAAGTGCATTAAGGTGAGTACATCAAGTTGATGAATTTGCTTTTTGTATTATTATTATTATTACATGCATTATTATTACTATTATTTTTATTATTATTATTTTTACCTGTATTATTATTATTATATGTATTATTATTATTATTATATGTATTATTATTATTATTATTATTATTATTATATGTATTATTATTATAAACAGTATAAGTAGTAGTAGTAGTAGTAGTAGTGTTATTATCATTATTATTATTATTATTATTATTATTATTATTATTATTATAGATGTGGGGAATATGAACTGTTGACCAGATAAGTACCGATATAGACTGTCAATGACCACAGGTATCATTCTATGTGGGACAAACAACTTCTGTCGTCATAAACGTTTCTGCAAATTACCCTGTGCCATGCTATCCTTCATTATCGCTAAATTAGATGACTTCCTATAGCATGCATCACTCCATTATGCAGCATAAGTGTCTCGAACGTCTACTATTCGTATATTTATCGCACTTCATTAATACCAATACAGCAAAGTCTAGCATTAATCAAATACATTAACCGCTGTGTCTGCCGTAACTCAAAATATTAATCTAAATTCGACGGAAATGGGACTTACAATTCGAATACTTGCAATGGGCAATTAACGTTATCCTGTACACCATCCAGATTTAAGTGAAAATATGCAGCACAAGAATCAGACCTTAGACAGTTTAGTTGAATGATGACAAGTTTATAGCTTTGCTAATTGCTGTCTGCAATTGCGTAATTGCTATCAGGGACATTACGATGTATGTTTGTTCGCTTGTCATGTGTCACATGATAAAAACATATAATAATTTGGTTCCATTGCGTAAAATTCCAACGTAGTTACGAAAATATGTTCGTTTCCAATAAATGTTTTTCATGAAATTACAATATTAATACATATGTTTTGGTTCTAATTATTCATTTTGTTTTATTTAAAATGCGTATTCAGAAGAAAATGTTGTTAGATTTGTATTGGGATATATGCACCAGTAAAGTCGCTCAATATTAACACGCGGAAAAACTCGTGGATAGATCACAATATAAACATAATCGCCTATGATTATATTTAACATGTAACTCATCTCATATTTATTTAATATTATGTGAACATAATTCTTACAATAATAATAAAGCCTGATCGAGAGCAATCTGTTTTTCAGCTAATAAAGAGAAACACAATTTATAGTACTGTTGTCAAATTGTTCGTTAACAAATTGGTTGTTGTAATTATTATTAAGAATACCGCTAGCATTTCCTACAAACCTTGTCTCCAGCTAATTACTATACAGCTGAATACGGGCTACATGTAGTCGAATACGTTTGAAGTTATAACTAGTTTATTTGTGGGACTGACTGTTGTCTTAATAGTTCATGGCGGGGATATATTTATTTACACTGTCCCGTTTGTTCGGATGACAGTAGGGTAAGTGTGAGGTTTGGTGCACCCTAGAACCTGGTTTAAACTCCCAGCGGCCTTTTTTGCCACTGACGTTCTAAGGCGGTAGCCCTATTTCAACCCTGCTTGTTTTTGTGACGTCATTTGCCTTTATTCCTTATTAACATTGCCTTTCATGTTTGTCGATTTGCGTGTTTTGGGGTTCTGTGAAAGCTGCATTTCCTGTTCGACTTTTATTCTTATTTCAATTCATTCCAGCACCATCAAGGAAAGAACCACAGTTTGTGTTTAGAAAAGAGTAAAGAGGTTCTATGAAAGTAGTACCTTCATATTCTACTGCTGTTTAACCTCGCAGACATCTGGAACGTCATTTGTATTACACGCTTTTATAGACGGGTTTAAAATATATTTTAATCTTCAGTTATTTGCAATGCGATGTCGGAATTACCGTAAGCTTATCCACTGCAAATAATTTACACTTTATAGACACATACTAATTGGTAATGGATATTGTACCTGTTCCATATACAGACAGCGTCTATATTTGAATCTATCTCAACTCGTATAATGTCGAGTGGAATGCTATAGTGTACGTTAGTGTTTTGTTACGTGAGATGCTTTTACATCAGCTTCTGAAATGATTTTTATGCCTATGACTAGGTTTTGGGGATCAAGACATCTTGGTGACTCAACTTTAAATTTCAGCAGTTTTAGTTATCTAGATGGCTGCTTGCAATAAAATGCATGTATACGCCACTTATAGATATGGTGCCATCTGATCCAGACACAATGATGACTGCTCACTTTGTTGGTTGTGTAGTATCCTAATGGATATGGATTAGACGAGGATCGGAATGCTGCTTTTCGAGAATTATCACCTATGCTCTCCGGAAGGAACTATGCACAGCAGAACATTAAAGCTCTTAGGTTAGCCACTGAATAAGACTTGCCATTCTTCTCATTGTTGCAATCAGTGTTAGAATATGTCGATAGTCATGATGATCTAATGGTATTAATAGAGACCAGAGGTGCTCGTAGTAAAACATCTAAAAATTGGTTAGACATATTAAGCCATGCTCATCAGTATGCTAGTTGTCTGGGCTGAAAGAGAGGGAGAGGGAGGGACTGGAATCTACAACTTCTGGCTTTCGATGCTGTAATGCCATACTTGTTTGCAGACGGACATATAAACTATGCAAGATATGGTTTATATTACTTGCGTTAATGGAATGCCTCCCAGAAGAGGTCCTGGCATGTTTATTAAAGGGTGAGATTGTGATGCGCCACAAGCCTGTACTATGGAATGTTATATGGTCAGATATGTTTATCAAAACAACATTTATGCGATATGGTCATGGACCGGGAGGGGCGGGGGCTTGTTGGTATAACTCTAAAAAAACTCTACTCTGAAAAGACGAGCATTGAGGCTTTAGAGATGTAGCCGATGTAAGAAAAGTTGCTAGAGGTTACAAACCATAAAGATGAAATGCAGCTCGTATGAAATCCCACACAGAGGATAGAGATACAATTTGGGATAAGCCAAATACCTGCGTTAACGCACTTAATCATTCTCATAATTTATTTAAAGCGTGCATTATAATAAACATCGTCTCTGTGAGTATTAGTCCGAGAACAGTAAATGATGATAATACTGGCGTTATTGGTAAGAAACAAATGATACATATGAAGTGAGTTGGCCTGTACAGTAGCTGTGAGCAAACAAGCTGCAAAGTCTGGATCTGGTATAATTTTTGACATCGCATGGCATAGATTTGCGTAATATTTCTACCATGAACTGGCGCCTATGCCCAATCAATGTTTAAAGACAGTAGTAATATGAAAATAACAAGAACAAAATCCACAAATAAACCATAAACTTTAGGTTAAGTACTCATCCCGAATCTTAGCAAAGCAAAGCCATTATCATCGATGGTTGTGCAGTCCTGTTGATAATAAATTGGCCGTGAAATGGTGCAGTTCAAGTATTTGTTTGCCAATGACGGAGCTACATTTCTAGGAAAATGGTCAAATGTGAATTGTATCTCATCTTTGAACGCTACTACGAATATAGTAAAGAGTGGCACCATGTAGAATCGTACAGGTCTTAAAGAAGACAGAAGTCAAAACCTTAAGCAAACAATTCCCCTTCCTCCTCAGCATGTCGTACTATCACAGAGAACAAGGTTCAGCTCATATACCTTATCTGTATACAGCTACTGGATACAGCAAGAAACGTCCTGGAATTGAAAACAGTATCCATCACAGACTGATAGTCGAACGGTTCTAACGCTGCACTACGGGAGGTGAAAATGGGACTACAGATTGCCAGAAATGACCACAAAACTAGTCATGAGGAGGCCGACGTTAATTGGTGTAAGTCAGGGAATAAAGTCATATGCGATGTCTTATTCCATCACTATTACCTTCTAGGAAGATCTCGTTACTTCTGATGGAAGGAACAAGTCTAAAATGAAATGTAGTAGACATTAAAGTGACAGCAACCAAATATGTCGCTAGTGTACCACAACTGTCGCTGGATGTGACTCCGTAGCGTATATGTGAGAAAGCGATAGTCAGTCATCAAAACTATTTTAAATTGCTACACATTGAGCAAACTTGGAATCCCATTTTCAAATATGAACGAAATCTTAGCTGAAGCAAACGCAGGTGTTACAGCAAAATGTCTGCTATTCGATATGATATATGGCTATCCATAATAACAACAACAACAACAACAACAACACAAGTCAACAAAATGGCAGAATTGAAATCTTTGCCGCCAAATTGGGGTCATTTGTGGAAAATGCCAAGCGGGCACATCTCCAAACATGTATTTGTTTTGCTCCATTAAACCGAGATCTTGTGTCGACGTGCCGTTAAACACCATTCATTCATTCATTAGACCAAGATCTTCTTTAGCTGGACTCAATAGATGTCGGGTGGTTCAAGGATAAGCACCTTACATCTCTCTCTCTACTGTAACAATGCCATCAGATATACCACCATCCCCAACTGCTTTCCTTGAAATCTCGGCTTCAATAGACACATTTTAAAAGTAATGTATACAATTTGTAAACCTCATATCTTACAACTTTTGAGAATCCAATTTCTATAGACACAGTATAAGCGGCTTTAATAAACCAAGCCAAACTGGATCGTCGAATTAAGTTACCAACTCATAATTCATTTCACATATATTCAATCAAGAGTATTAAAAGAATCAGTCAATAAACCTATACTTTTTATCCGCACATATACATCATTATATGACCTGAACATCTGGGTATAGTTTTTAGTGTAATTTTGCCGCTATCTGGGCGGGTTAGCTTCTTTAAGATGATACGATGCGGTTGTGCATCTGAACAACCCTATTCACTAAACCTAGCAGTAGCCACCAAAAGTATTGTCTTAGCTTATGCAGAAGTCAACTTATTGTCATTTAAATGTCTTGGCAGCCTTCCTGGATATACATATTTAATTTAGAAGTAAGGTAAAGTCAGAATGGATTTCTTGGCAGAAAATTCCTAGTTATAGAGACCAAAATGATTGTCCTAGCTAATGCAGAAGCCAAAATATTGTAATTTTATGTCACAGAAGCCTTCTTGGATATTTCAATTTCCTCAAGGATGCCAATATGGCATCATTCAAAAACAGAATCAGCATACCTTAAATATATTAAAACCATCAAAAAACATTGTGTGGGCGATCATTTTGGATCTTGGCAAAAAACGGGCTTTGGCAACCAGACTATAACGGTTGTTTGGTGATATACGCAACAAACGAAGTCATTATAAGAAGCATGTGACGTCATCATACGACAACGCTATTGATAGGCAGCTACATTTACAAAAGTACGATTGTGGAATTTTTGAAGTTATGTGACAAAAAAGATCTTACTCGGGTGTCTATTTCATGTCTTAAACATTTATATGAATCCGCGGACTGCCGATTGAATGATATGATAATCTCGCATAATATCATTTAATACAACTCACCTATAAATTCAATTATAAAATTGCACTATATGTAACATCTATGTTTACAAAATGCTGTTCGGTGAATCAGGATTTCTTAATCTTAATATGTAACCCAATAAAATATATAACATTATTGCGCTAATTTCAATTTTTTTATTATTATTATTATTAAATAATTATTTCTAGCGATAAAAAATCTATTATAATTATGAAAACAAATAAAGCGTACCTGTTTGTATCAATAGTTTGTCTGAAATCAATCTGTTTCCTTTTATTAGAGAATACCTTTTTATGTTCGTTTGTATAACGACATTTCGATATATTTTCGGCTGTGGTAGTTACAAATGAAATGTTGTGGTATTTTGTTTAAATGAATATATTTAAATTCACTGAAATTGGATATGAATCTGTAGTCAACGTATTTATTTTCAAAGAAATTCCTACCTTACAAATGCATGTCAACTACTCTATTTTGTAAATATGTTTGTGTTTTTGTTATCGCTCTCACTGCTTTTATACTCGTTTATTGATAATGTTTCAGTACGCGACAATGTTCACTATTAATCCACCAATGATGCACTCGGAATACAGTTCTACTCCCATACTCACAAATATTATTGTATATATATATCATAACATATAAACGTTTTTCATTAGTCTAAAAGCAGTCACGTGTGATTAAATAGTTTTAACCATTCTCAGTGGAAATAGCCAACCGTTCAATTGTTCATCACGTGACCATGCAAGAGTACATTTAGCGTGCAATAGTACACCTTTGTCATTGACGCGCTTTTTTAAAAACGAGCAAAGCGTCACCGTACAATAGTCGATCTGTGTCAGTGACGCAGCGTCACGTGATCGTGCAATAGTCGATCTGTGTCAGTGACTTAGCGTCACGTGACCGTGCACTAGTCGATCTGTGTCAGTGACGCGCTTGTTTAAATGAACAAAGGAAGCAGATACATTGTTTACACGGCTCACACTCCAAAACTGTTATATTTAATGATATATAATAAAGCAACTATTTAATGTCTTATGAGTCAATGAATTCGAACTATTTATCCTCGGGAGTGACTACTGACCCTTGAAGGATACCATTTCACCCGGTGTGCCGCCTCGTGCAATAATACCCTTCACGGGTCAGTAGTCACTTCCTCTGATAAATAGTTATAATTGTTGTATATTATGATTCTCGTTGAGTACTATGCTGCTTGTGCTTTGATATATTTAAAGGAGCGTCAGTAGAAACCAATAAAGTGGTGTTTTTAATTCATTATAACGCGTTGGATAAAGAGAATGTGGCAGGCATAGAATTAGTCTGAATACACATGGATATAGAATATAAATCATTTCCAAATTGATGTTAATATTCTAAATTAGTATCTCTCTCTTAAATCGTATGTACACGCATCAATATAACTTAAACAAATTCATCAAATAAAATTGAAAATAAATCATCAATAGTGTAATAGTATAATTGCATTCAAACACCGCTTTAAACATGTTAAAGAACGCATTCAAAACTTCAGCAAATTGTAATGAACAATAACTGTTTTATTAGCGTTTACAATCTGGATACTTATCAGCGGCGTGTAGATTTACATGTATGTCCCGTCATCAATACATACTATTAAGCTTATTACTATTCCAGGTACATGTTCAGAAGATACAGATTTCTCACTAGACGTGTAAAACCTACGTTAAAATAACACTTTCACACTTTCGTTAGAAATTTCGTTTTAAATATAAAAATATTTTTAAATACCTGTTTACTGAAGAAATATAAATCCAGACCATACAATATCATTTGACTCGATGAAATACTGCAAAATAATGCAACGAACTATTTTCCAATATATCCACTCAACAATTCTTCACGGGCACTCTATGTCGCTTGCATCATCGTTTGCAAATCTGGCCAAGGAGGCTGTTCGATCCGCCGTTATATATTGCTTGAAACGGAAGAGGACAAGCACAGAATATTTGATCTATATCAAATGCGTTTCATGAAACAAACGTTAGCGCTCAGTATGATGAAAATGGATATTTTCCCTATACCTTACGCATTCATGTTACTGGTATGAACGATTGAAAATGGAAAACAAACGTGCAAAGATGATAAAACAAACATCAACTGATGACGGAGATCAATACAATTAAATCACACCTTTTAATATGGATGAATCTAATTGTTAGTGTTGATTGTTACTGTTACATAACGTTTGGAAAACAATTAGGGACACACGCACACAAACACACACACACACACGCCCCACCCTTCACCAAAAAAAATAAACCACCAATCAAACAACAACAATGCGATTCCTAAGTTAGAAATAATAAGGAACGTATTTCTAATAAATTGTGTTGTGTTGTTCGTACTTAATAACCTGATATTGGTTTTCTGACCTGCAAACTGTTGACTTCAGCTAATTGTTGTCTCATTAGGAAAGTTTACATAGTTGCAATGACAGCTTGAATCGATGCAATTATCCTGCGTTTAGTCAGAAACAAATTACGCAATATCTCATCAAACTAAACAATTATACTTCGAAATACAAAAAGAAAAGATTAGCAACATATAACCGGAAACATATTTCCATACCAATTACTGAATACCGTGCACAGCAATGAAACTGGAGGTTGTGTTGTGCGTTATCTATTCCATCATTTTCAATCAATTCACCTGGACCCTGTTTCAATAAACATCTTACGATAAATCTCAAATTTTAAAATCGTTTACTTTTTTCACCTATGCATTCAATGTAGACATTTATATGTGAAATTAATGCAGAAATATACCATGTATAAGAAAATGAAATGAAATCACGTTTATTTGAGAAATGTTATCTATAGTGAAGCATTTAAGAAATTTATTTCCGATCGGTCGTAATTTGTTTCATAAAACGGGCCCCGTATTGTTGCAATGTATCGACTTATTCTGGAAGTGGCACCTCGATTTGTTGACAAACATATTTACGAGATCCTTTCCGTGTCGTCGTATTTTCAAGTTGAAGGTGATTTTAAACGTAAAAATGTTTTCCGCATGTCATCCGATGATGGTGTACATTCATTCCTGTCGAAAAGGCGACGTTTTAAACTCATAATCTCGTGTTTTTGTTTCTCAGGCTGTCTTTGTGCATTTTAAACGATGAAAACACGAGCTTATGTGCGCAAACGCGTAGGTGAACCACTCAATTTCACCTCGCATTTTGTCCAAAACCTCGAGGTTTCTACTTTTCGTCGCCATAAGTAAGGCGAAACTTGAAATACATCCTCAGGTTTTAGTCTTTCCACGCTACCAAAAAGGCGAACAAGGCGATGGCGGTAAAAGGGACTCCGTAAATACTTGCAACTTTTTCAGTATCAACATAATTAATGTGAACAGATTTAGTATGATTTAGTAAGTTTCGCGAAAACGTAACCCTTTTGAAACTAATATATCTGACACACATTGGGTACAGGTGTTAATAACCGACAATTGCTAGATTGTACACGGTAAATATGATATAGATAACGTTAGCAGGATGATAGCAACTACTAGTATTTTTTAGACATTTTTCCAAACTTGCAGATCACGTTCAAAAAAACTTTTAGCGGACTTATACACAAATAAGCAACACTTACTAGCCTCATCTTAGCATTTTCGTGAATGAATCACAGTCACATTGTACAAATAATTCATCTAAAGGATACATTTTGAAATTCGTGCAGCTGTATTTCTACACAACTGCTTTTTTTATTTTAAACATAGTCTTGCGCTTACAAACCTGTTTAATCTTAGTTATGCTTAATACATTTATCAGTGTATATATATATTAAAGCATAAACAAAGTGTCTTTTTTTTTTAATAACAAGAAACCACAATAACAAGAAACAACATATCATGCATATTGATATTGACACCATGCAAATTTCAATTTGTAAAAGCGACATGATAACACTACTTTAGAGATAAAACATGATTTGATATCTCTGTTTACGAATCCCTGAACGATTGCAAAGTAAGGCACTTCGACGTTAGAACGTGATTTAATGCGCAAAACTACTGCCGTTCTCTTCAAGACGTCAATATGGCTACATTCTCCCGCAAATCTGTTTTGAAATCCATGGTCTTTCAGTGATCGTTTAACCAGATATGTGTTTTCATAATTTTATTTCTTCTTTTAAAATAACTAATTTACGTGAAAGCAAAATACTCTACTGTGCATTTCAAGGTGCCTGGACGTCAAATATGAATCGAGATTTATTTTTATAACTTGCTGTATGTTTTCATACCTGATATGGCTACATACAATGAAAATAGACGCTCTCCTGGATCTGTTTACAATATTGTCATAGCCATCCGTAATGCTTCAAAAAGCCTAAATGTTTTAATTTTGAGTCTCTTGTTTACATTGTTAAAAAAAAAACAGCATTATTTTTAGAAATTGTCGTCTGCGCATGTCGGCATGTACCAAATAAAACGTAGTTTATGCAGGTTGGTGTTGTTGTTCAATGTTCAGCACCTCCAGCAGTCGATCATACTTATCTGTTATTTTGGAATGAAAAACACTATATCTAGCAAACACAAGGTAGGTTAATAGTATACTGCGTTTATACTTTATTGTTTACACCACTATTGGTCAACTGATTTTTTAAATCACCCTACCCTAGAAAAAATGAAATGTTCTGCCGTCGCCATTTTGATTTTCGGCCGTCAATAAAATTACATGTAAAAAGAGTTGGTCAACATATTTTCTGGCTTTGCGAAGCTTATAGGAAATGCGAAGACCGAAAACAGATTCAGGAGCATATATTTGTCAAAAGAGCAACTTTTCTCTAATGGAAAACATAAAATAACAACATTTATTATGTCATAAAAAGCCTCTTTGTTGAATGACGTCACATTTATATTTTGACTGGCCTCAGGCGGAGTCGACCCATTCCTACTTTTGTTGTTTTCCTTTCTAAGTCACTGTAACAACTCCTCCGTGGTGCCACTGAGTTCCGTCGGTGTGTTCTTGGGCAAGACACTTTCCCTTAGCCTCGTCCGTCGGATGGGGACGTAAACCGGGCGGTCCCGTGTATCGGTCTATCCTCCGACCACGTTAAAGAACCATAGGAATCTATTCGATAATAAGAGTAGGGCGGGTTCCCGGATTCCTATGTATCCTTCCCCTCTCTCTGGGGCGGCTCTAAATAACCTATACTGTGTTGATGAGCCGTTAAACAACATTCAATTCAATTCAATTCAAACGAGAGTTAAGAATTGCCTTCAATACAGTATTATAATAAATTACAGTTAAACATGATGCCATACATTAATGCAATAGTCGAAGTTGTATTTTAAAAGAAATACGAGTGTTGAGATGCCAATTATAATGGTTTATTCAAATGTAAAGCACTATATCTCTATTTGAATCACATAAAAGCTATATTGAAACGACTTCGTTATTTTATATTTTTATTAAGAACAGGGAGATGCAAAGCAATGTCTCATAGAGTGCGTACTGTTATAATAATTGATAAATAGTATGCACTACCGACATAATCGCTCTGTCCAAAGTATATACATTAGGCCAACGCATTTTAAATGTTTTCGTTTCCTATATTCTATATGCTATGTCAATCAATGCTGCGTTCACATGAAATAAAACAAATCAACTTAATTTTAGATTGCATTAAGTAAAATACATGCAACAAGTGTTATTTGGTTATGCTACAAAAAAGGCGGCACTTTTAACATTTATAAAACTGTGCGTAACTGCAAGAACAACTCCATTTGGATGACATATTATACATTGACAATCATTTCCTTTCTACAATGGTTAATTATATCTACCCTAAAGAACGTCAACTCAACCAAGCTAACATTTCTGATACTGTAGCTTCTTTTCTTGATTAACAGCTCTCTATTGAAAATGGCAAAACAATTAATAAAATCTATGACAAGAGAGAATACCTTAATTTTGATATTGTTAATTATCCCCATTTAGACGGGGATGTTCCCCGAGCTAGTTCTTATGGGTCTATGTTTCTCAACAAATCCTAACAGCCGTGTTGAGGACTTTAATATTCGTAATATTTGTATAACTAAAAAGCTACTCCAGCAGGATTACCGTTATAACAAACTTCGAAACACATTTGCAGCATTCTATATCGTAATTCTGATCTACTTTTACAACATAAGAGTAATTAAGTAAACTATTCTACGACATCACAACCTGACTTATATGCTGATGTGATTTACAAAATTCGTATTATGACCGTTGGTCATAATCACTTTCATATAATCTTTATTAAACTTGTTAAAAAGTTCATCAAAAGAGGTTACGACCCTATCATTTTGCAACGCACTGCATGTTTAGTGGTGAACCCATTTACAGTTCGCCACTATGTTTTCCTTTTTAATTTGCGTTGACTGGATAGATTGTGAACCCTATGATGACGTCTACCTATATCCTTATAGGACGGTAGCGTTCGATGGTTGTTTTTAATATTTTTTTGTCGTACCCTTAACTGTTTATTCTCTTGTTGCTCTGGCTTCTACTAAGTCATTGAGTACTTACTTTGTGGCTTCTTAGGCTTTCGTTTTTTTTATTTTATATACTTGAACATGTATGTGTTTTACTTATATTGCCTATTAATGCGGCCTTGTTTGTAAGAGTTTATAACCTGGCGGTGATGTCTTTATTTACACGGTTCCGTTTATTGGTAAGACAGTAGGGTAAGAGTGAGGTTTGGTGGACACTTGAACCTGGTTTAAACCCCGAGCGGCCTTTTGCTTGCCACTGACCGTTCCAAGGCGATAGCCTTATTGTCAACCCTTTCGTGTTTCAGGTTTTATTCATCTTTAAAGTTTTTCATGTTCTTTGAGTCGGTGTGTGTTTGTGGTTGACTGTCGTCCTTGAATGCTACTTTTCCTGTTCGATTTTTATTTTTCATGGATATGGGAAGTACCAATCGAACATAATTTGCTTTAGCAAGTTTAAGTTGTTAAATGTATTATTTATATTTTGAGTTTTCAGCAAGTGAAATGTTTCAAAGCAGTGCATGTTCAAAGAATCTCTTAATAAATTGCGTCTGGATATTTCATTCAACTGTACTTAATCAGAGGGACAAAAGATAACTGAAGTAACTGGATACGTGCATTCTGCAACATAAGGCACCACGCTTACACAGAAGCTTAACTTCTAACTAAACAATACAATGCTGGATAATACACATTATAAAAGACATACTGATGTGGACCATTTGAATGATACGGGAATAGTGTTACAATGTCTTTGTTTCAACCATTTAACTAACGTCTGCTGTTTGAAATATCCAGTACAAAGTACTGGAGTCCCAGTACAAAGTACTGGAGTTAGTGCTTTGTACAGGAGTGACCAATGTCCTTATAGTTAATAACTGATATTATATAGACCCTGTAAACTTGATAAGTTTAGTTCCGTTTTATAGTTTAATACTACTTATTATAAGATTGTAAGATCCATAAAAAAAGGAAAAAGAGAAACACTCTGTCACATCCAATACTGTCTGAAGTCATGGACATGGCCAATATTTGTCACATGACACTTACATGTATAAACAAGTATTATATAATATGTATACCCATTTTAAACAATAAACAGGGACCGAAAACAAAACACTTTTTGCCCCTAGCGCAATATGTTATCTTCAGTCACTTAAAATGGGGCGACTTTATTAGAGACTTAGAAAGTTTTCTGAATTGCATTAAAGGGAGTACATCAGGATTTTCATGGGGGTCTAGGTGTCCGATTTAAAATTTAAAAATATTAATATTTTCTATTCTACATGGCCAAAACATAATGAATGAGCCTAAAAATTATCCCTTATTTGCAAAGAAATTCATTCTGCACAGTAATACGTACTAACCTAGGTGACTCACCAGGGTTAATTTCAGCATTTTACGACCGATTCCGTCCTAGCTATATGGTGTTTTCAAATTTAGACATTAACAAAATGGTTCTAACATCATATTTTGATTGATATAAGTGTTTTATCATGAACAGGAACAATTTTATAATTTAAGATGTTTCCAGAAAAATCCTGATGTACCCTCTTTAAGCGTTCTCAAGTGATTACATGTGGTTATGCAAACATATCAACAGACATGGATTAAAGCTTGAATGCTAGCATGCATAAAGAAACCACTATGCAACAGTCGCTCACAAATAAACACGTATACATATATACACATATACACAGAAGTGACAATTTCTAATAGTAATGTTAAATGAACAATACCAACACAAATACAAGAAATTGTAAATTGCTAAGAGTTTGTATATGCAATTATTGTATACTTTCATATTGTCCCGTTTAGTTTGCATTGAGCTAAGTGTGCAATATTCTACGATATTGCACACATTGATATTGCACCGGAACTTTTTCTCGTGCTTGCTAAGAGCCGCGAAATAGAAATAAGGAACTACTTTCAAATAAAAATTACGGAATCCTTCCTATAGGGTTAACAAAAAAATACGTGTTTTTTTTTAACTTTTTATGGCAGAAATTGATAAAATAACTGAAATGGTCACTCACCCACTGTTTTTAAAGTTATCGAATGGTAAACAAACTTTAGAAAATCGCTTGATGTTTTTAGTGACATCATCCGACGTCGACGTCGTTTTCGCGCAAAATAATCATCCACACAAAATGAAACTGAATGACAAGATAGGAATTCTATCAAAAGCTATACAAATAACACAAATACTATGAAAAGTAATAGTCATACAATTAACATTGATCGAAAACAATATGAAAGTATACAATAAAAAGGTTATTGAATTTGTATGGCTAAATATTACTTGGAACTCGTTGTTTTGGCGCAGGACTACCCGCAATCTCGTCGTCCTTTGCCAAAACAACTCGTTCCAACTAATATTTAGCCATACAAATTCAATAACCTATAGTATTAACATATTTTCGTATAAGCATGATATTGTATAATATATGTAGCAGAATATGTGCACCTACTTTCAAGTATCATTATTATCATTATTATTATTGTTGTTGTTGTTGTTGTTGTTATTATTTTATCATTATTATTATCATTATTATTACTAAATAAAAGTAAGAAACTAAGTCAAGACAAACCTGCATTTCTTCATTCATTCCGTAACATTGCCGTTACCATCAATGTCCTATTATGATATCATGGTTGAAATATTTTTGAAAGACACTTTGTTTCGTATAATAGTGAGCTATATAAAATAGTGATATCTATAGAACATTATTAATTCGGGTTTCAATGTCCCAATTTCTTCTTCTTAGCTTCATAAAGGTTTAACTTTTAATCCGTCATCAATCATGATATTCATTATTGCAATGTACATCAAAATAAAATAATATAATAGAATTACAAATATTTATCAGATATCAATTCAACGTAATACTACTTTTTTAAATTTCCAACATCACACATTCCATAATGTTATTAGATAAATACTACCCTGCTTCACAAAGTCAGTTCTCTGTTTAATACACGGTGTTCTCTCATTGAAGTACGCGAGCTAAATGACACTATATCTTGAATGAAATACGAATCAGCCAATAAAGCCTTTGAGATACAATCCTACTTTGTCATAAAACATTGATGAAAATATGTATTTTTTCAAATATGTTCGCTTTTTCTGTACTTATTTTGTTTATATTAATTTTCTAGTAGCAATCCACCAAATTCTGCATTCGGAAAAAGAACTATTTAAACTAGTATTCAAAAAATTCCGAAATCGGAAAAGGAATAATTCAACTTTTAATTTACATTTCGTAATAGAATAACGCATTCAGTAGTCATGCCTCTAAACATGCTAAACGCATGCGCGATAATAATAAAAAAAAATATTCCAATATATCCTCCTGCTCGAGGAGAAAGTCTTGTCGCCTGAATGTAAGTATAACTGTTTTTAAATCTAGATCTTACTGCTGTCTGATCCGTGGTACTCTGGTTTGAACGTAAGCTGACTGACAGTAAAAAAAAATAACATCGGTTTTATTACTTAGGGTATATATCATCCGATTTTATGAACCCCACGCATAGTCGTTAAACCTGTGATAATGGTAGATATACAAGAGGAACCTATACTATATAATGATGTGACGAATAACACAGTTAAACAAAAGCATATTTAAATCGAGGCACAAGAGGGCTTGTTGATGCTCTACTTGCTAAAATGGATCTTATATTAAGGACTGTCGTAAAAAAATGCAACCGTACCATGGCGATGACATGTACAACTGGACTTGACACTCATCATCCCTGCGAAGATTCGTTGAAATCCGGAGATGAGTTCTGAAAAGACAAGTCTGGACACAGTTTGCGTATTAAAACCTTTAAAGCGTCATAACTCTGCCAAATATCAGAGTATGAAAATCAACCGGAACATTGCGAAGATATTCAGTACTAGGCTTGATCATCCTTGCCAAGTTTTGTTGAAATCCGGCCAGTGGTTCAGGAGAAATAGTTAGGACAACGTTTGTGTATTAACACCTTCGAAGGGTCATAACTCAACCAAAATTATTCAACCGGAACACGGCAACGATATGCACAACTAGGCCTTGTACTGATCATCCCTGCACAGTTTTTTTTTGAAATCCGGCCAAATGAAGGCCCTATAATCTTAACGAGGCAAAATACAGCATTTGCAACTAATCAAGGGCCATAGCTCCGGTGTTACGTATCCAATCAGGCTGGTTTTCGTACTCGTCCGAGCCTTTATTGATATCAACAATATGTTAAAATTTGGAAAAGGACCGATTAAAATGGAAGGCCCTATCGTGTTAACGAGGCCAAATTATAGCATATTTCAGAAAATCAAGGGCCAAAACTCCAGAGTAAATAGTCCGAACTGGCTGGTTTTCGAACTTTTCGAGTTTTCACTATTATTAGCAATCCGATGGAATCAATTAAAGATCAGATGAACAATGAATGCCCTGTCGTGGTAACGATGCAAAATATAGCAATTTTTCCTAAATCAAGTGCCATAACTCCGGTGTTTCTGTCCGAACTGGCTGGTTTTCAAACTCATCCGAGTTTTCATTGATATCAACAATCTGGTAACTATTGAAAACGTTCGGATGAAAAATTAAGGTCCTTCCGTGTTAACGATGCAAAAGTTAACGGACGACGGACAACACGCCATCCCATAAGCTCTGCTGGCCTTCAGCCAGTCCTTGTCGTTGTATATTTAATGTGTTCTCTGTTTATGGTACAGTGCGGACCTACTGTGATGTTGCGTTTGGGTTCTGTGGTTTCTATAGGATCATCTCTCTAAGTTGTATGTTCTTTTCACACAGATATTTTGTAGACATTATAAATAGTAAGGAGCTCGTATAATTATCTTAATAACTATAATTTTTCAAAATAATTTTTTTTTAAAACTCTGAATCATTATTTCATTGCAAGACATAAATAAAACAAAACATTTATCAATCGCGTCGACGAGATAAATACACATTACATTTACCGTTAACATTCTCCCAAGTGTTTTCTTTACATCAGCAAATATGTTTGCTACTATTGAAGGATACAATTCGAGAAATATAATCCTAAATAAAATCAAAACAAATTGCAAAATACATTCCCTTGAAGGAAATTATTTACAATAAAACCAGTCTTTAAGAAAGAATAATATCTAGAAGGTATTGAAAGCTACACTCACGCTGATTTGTCTGACTCTGATAATTATATCAATTCGGATACAGCTAAAAAAAAGAGAAACTCGTTAACAATATAGTATTACACCGAAACAATAAAAACTACTAGCACTTGGATAAACTGTTGTAAATTTGTATATTGATTTGATCCAAATACATTTTATATGATACATAAATACCATAATATTTTTTTTATATGATACATAAATACCATAATAATTTCTGCGAAGAAATAACAAATATGTACTATCTAATTCAATCAATTTTATTCGGTTGAAAAGGCTTGGTGTATCTGTCTTCCGTCTTTACGTCTGATAAGCAGGCTGCATAACCTCTGCTCCTATTTTGGCTTTTTTTTTATTTTGCATTCATCGTGTTCGGCGATTTTTAAATTTCTCTTTTCATACTCTTTTTATAAGCAAGCAGAAAATGTTCTTATCATAGAATCGATGCTGTTTAGGGAAGAATATTCCACTCATCCGCAAGAACTTGAATCTCTGACGTTGCTAGGTGGTGGTTGGTGTCCTTACACACGTCGTTTCCACTCTGTATATACGTTTGCGATGGGCGTTAGATCTGGAGATAGAGCAGACCATGCCTGAATTTTCTATATTTATCTATTTATTTTTTTATATTAGTTTTGTTTGTTTTTTTAACATTAAATTTGCCTATAGAACAAAACCGTATACGTATATAACCGTCACCTGAGCAGCGTATGACATAACATGAAGTTATTATTTTTTTTATTTTCTTTTGGGAAAATAAATATACAGAAAGAAGTCAACTTCATTTTACCTTCAGAGCGTTTACACAGCGATTTACCGATTTTCTCCGCAAGCATTTACTTATTTTTGCCATAGAAACGATTTTTCAACGTCTGTCCCATGCAGTTCCTTTGGAATTTTGTCAACATTAAAAATAAAATTGCCCTTATTTATTACGAAATTAATCTTTGCTTTCAAAAATCTCTAACGAACAAGGCAGCATTAATAGGCAATATAAGTAAAACACGTAAAACACGTAAATGATCATGTATACATGTATACGTAATGCAAATAAACAAAAGCCTAGAAAGTCACAAAGCAAGTACTCACTGACTTGGCAGAAGCCAGGGCATCAAAAGAACAAACCGTTAAGTGTACGACAAGACAAGATTTAAGACAAACATCAAACGCTACCGTCCTCTAAAGATTTAGGTAGGCGTAATCATAGGGTCCACAATCTGTCCGGCCATCGCACAATTAATGAGGAAATCATAGTGGTGAACTGTAAATAGATCAATCAAGACCAATTACTTCAAGACAATACAATAACAACATGGCCGATTTCTCTATGATAATAATGGTTTCATCGACGAATTGCACTCTCTCGATGACTTGGAAATTAGTCTTTACATTGTAATAAATCTCGGGCCAAACTATATTTTCCCATTCAAAACGTATTTATTTTAGTTAAAGTTTATTCTCAGGAAAATGAGTTAATTTAATTCTGCATGTAATGAGCAAACCCAAAGACGCAATGTTACAAATTAATCTGTCTCGTGTAGAATTATATTGAAATTAAAAACGGAAATTGTACGCACTTCCCCAACATTTAATCACAAAACGTGCTTATTTAATAACAGTTTTTACCCAAAAGAAATAAATGATTAAATTTACCTTGTCCGGAATGTATTGTTCCTTTATTCTTTCTGAATTTAGTGAAAATCGTTTTATAATGTTCACATTAGTCGCAGCTATCCTCTATCAACCTATCTGGAGCATATTCAATTCGAAATATGGTCAAATATCCAAGCGTTGATGTTATCGATTATAGAAAAACCTTGATATTTGGTGTATGGTTGGTGAAATCTCATTTGATGAATTCAAAGCATTAATTCTTTTGATTCAGAATAACTAAGGAAGCGGAGTTATACAATGTTATAAATTCGAATTAATGGAAGTTAGAACATGGTAGTTATTCTGACATGGTCACTAAGTACACCATATTACGAAACATATATAATATGTCTCAGCTCGTTGGTAATTTACAGACTTCGATGGGCTACTCACATCTTGGTGTTTAAACGAAACATCTCGCTTAGACCGGATTCAATTATTTCAAGAACGGATTCGTTATGTCATTTAACACATTAGATGCATTTCGACATATTTTGCTTGAAGTATTGTGTCATAAACATTTAAATGTAAACACATACATTATAATATCCGAATATGTGTATCAACGACATATGGTACACATTACATGATTAACCAAATGTGTGTATCGAGGACAAGCCAATGACTAATTTCATTCAATGCATTATTATTTATATTCTATCTCACTACGTTCGTTCGATGAAGAATAATTTCTTGTTATATCAATTTTATTTATTATGATAAAGGCAAACACATATTCGGTGTGAATAATGTATTGAAGGCGGTTATTGTCATACATAGAGCATATTTGATTCCAAATGTGTGCATTTACTTTAGGAAACTAGACCAGGTACGTATAACAATGTATAATCCTTGTTCACTTGAAACAACAGTACTAGGCTGTATTAATTGTGTAAGTTACGTATACTTTATTTCCTATATTTGTCATACTTGAAAACATTTGGATAAAAGCATAAAGACTATTCGCAAATATAACCCTAAATCTTACATTTCCAAAGACAGGCACGAAAATTTAGTTGAATCAAACACATTATTTAATTATTATTATATTATTAACCATTTCCGAGATGGAATTTCGCACTCGAATAAAGAACATTCACAAGCCACGGACGGGATAATTAACGGCGGGATATTCACGTCCGCTAATCTAAATAACACTATTTACACAAGCTCAAAACAATAAAAGAAAGCTACTAAATGTATATGTTCTTTAAATGATAATATTTCAATACATTTTAAATTGTAGATCACTATATCCAGATATCCATTGTCATTTCAATTAACAGGTCCTAAACGAAAAAAATAGGCGATTATATCTAATATTCAAGTCGCCCGAAATAAAAACAAGACGTACCACACGAATAATAATTATTTTGACATAACATTGTTTCTGTAAGATAAAAAGTAAGAAAAAGAAAAGAAAGAAAAAGGCCAATGCTATGTTTTTTAGAGCAACAACACGATCACATTACACGTCTGAACATTAGACAGCTAATTTCAAAAGTAAACAAAAGATTGAAACCTTTATAGCCACTGAAACGAAGAAGAAAACACATCACACCAGAAATGCATCACTGAATTCAAATTTACCGGACATACATTCGAACACATTTTACTTTGCTCTGTTTAAAAATGAAAATTAAATCACCGTGATCTACTATTAGATTGCAAATATTTTACAACTATTGTACCGAAAGCTCTCTGAACTTATTTAAGTCACTCTCGATGACTTCCTGGGTAGAATTTGTACTAAGCAAATGCAGATAAATTGTTTTGCAAAAAACATGACATGACGGGGATCGAACCCACGACCGTTCGATTCTGTGGTCGACGCTCTACCACCGGACCACAACGCTCAACCTGTGATATTGTTGTTGAAATAATGTCATATTTTAATATACATTGCGTTTAAAATATAAATACAAATAAGTATAAATGCCGAACTGGAAATGCAGCTTAAACAGAACACAGTCAACCCAAAAACACGCAAAAAGACAAACATGAATGGCAATATTAACACAGAATAAAGACATATTACGTCATAAACACAAAAAGTGTTGACAATAGGTCTATCGCCATGAAACGGTCAGTGACAAAAAAGGTCGCTGGGGATTTAAACCAGGTTCTAGGGTGCATCAAACCTCACACTTACCCTACCCAATAAAACGGGACAGTGTAAATACCGAAATCCCTTCCATGAACTATTTTCTAACCAACAATTAGCATAGTCGAACATGAAATCTAACATTTAACAAAACACAGTCAACTAAAACAGATATTCGAAACATACAACAACGAATTATGCGACATCAAAAACATAAAAAGGTTGACAATAGGGGTACCTCCTGTTAGAAAGGCCATTGCGGATTAAACCATGTTTTGTGGTGCACCAAACATCAGTTTTTCTCCTATTGCCATCCCAAACAAACAGAACACGACAAATAAAGATATCCTCGTCATGATAGATCCGTTAACAAACAAAGCAGCATTAATTGTTAAGTGAAGCACACAGATGATCATGTATATATATATATATATACATATATATATATAATATAAAAAACAAATTCAGGAAAGTCCAAAGGCATTTAAACATTGACTTGGCAGAATAATGAACCGTTAGTGTAAGGAATTTAAGCAACGCATATTTAATAAAAACAGTACAATACCGTGTCATTATGACCTTCTTTTGATTCACATACAAAGTAAAGTAATTCAGAAACAATATCCAAGCACTTTAAATTCTGTCAATGGAAAAAGATGATATTTTGAGAATGTTACATCATCTAAACGATAACAAAATATCGATACTGTGCATAATAATCTTCGTAAAGGTGAACACACCGAGGAACAATGTTCTTATTCATGGTCATTCGTGGTACTGTCAAACATGTCGCTGGAGCTCATGCGCACTGTGATGGTCGTATTTTTAAACTGTTCGGGTTCAATATATTCTGACATTGACTCTTAATATACCATATACCATTTAATTGAATTGAATTGAATTGAATTGGGGTTTTATGGCGCACCAACACATGAAAGATTATATGGCGCCTAACAGGAATGAACATGCCAGGCTCATCCCCCGGCATGTACATCGATATAAAATATGGAGAATGGGGCTGGAACCTTCTTACCTGTAAAACAGCAGAGTTGCTGCAAATTCTATTGTAGACACTCCATTTACGCTGGAGCCACGTTTATTGTTTTTTTGCCACTGTTCTAGTGATTTGAGCGAGATCGCACATAAAACAATATAGAGTCAGGGTCCTTTAATGAGCATGAACAAAAAATGATAAAATGAACATGAATTTGGGGGGATTCTACCCATCTGCCTACACCTCCAACGGGATCTGCAGTGGCTCTATTCTTTGCCCCGGAACAAACGAGGCCCCCGGAAGCACACGGGGCATATACCACTGCATAATGTCTATGTGAATTACAAAAACAACCAGCTGGTAATCCCCACGTACAGAAGATTGGAGTTTATCTGATTTGTACTATTTGTATAGCAGCCAACAATTACTGAGACAGATTGCAATGTCTAACAGTTTTATTACATTATAATGTACATTCAAAGTAACGCAGAACAAAAAATAAATGGATATTTAAAGGTATACGAGGTTTGTTCCAAAAGTTGAAATATTTTTATTATATTTATTAACTGCTGTGTAATGTACTAGTAATGCACAACACAACATATGTTCATGCTATACATGTTCAGATGATACTACACGAGTGACAGTGACCGAGTTGGATAACACAATATCCCACAAATTTCTTAAAGTCAACAGGTCAATACTACACAGTCATGAAAGTCAGATTCTATTTATCAAATAATACATCGAAGACGTGCAATTTTACTTGTAATGCGACGGCAATTTGTAAGATAAATCAACAGTCGTTTTGTTGTTAACATGACGTCAGCTATGTTACGCGTCTGGAACGCGTTCGCCCTACAAATAATGCGACACCTTGAACTAAATTTAATATAGTATTTAATAACATATCGTATGATATACCATGCACATGTTTGGAATTATAAGTTTTAATGTATACAAACACAGTGATTCGGTACTCATTTACAGTAAATAAGTAATAGCTTTATCACATTGCAAGAATCCATGTTATGTGATAAATCGTTTTATATGATATTTGTTGCTAACTACATATACTACCGCTATGCAATTCATGACACAGTGAACTATTTTGAATAGCCCTCGCTCGCTCTTATCCAAGTTTTGGTCCACGTAAGTATTCCTAATTCAAGCCGACCTCTACGACACTTGTATTGATCGCTATTCGTTAATTACACCAGAGCAACCTCTCATATTGACACACATATCGTAATTACGTTAGCTGCAATGAATCTTTCATATATCATAATCATTTAATAAACCACACAGCTGGCTGTATGTGTTTGGAAAAGGCCATAAAAACCTCCATATAACATTGGAGATCGTATTTCAGTATTTCTATAGAACGAAACGTTAATATCTTAATTCAACAAAACAATTAACACTATTCTAGCAGGTAATGTCAGTAAATGTATGTGGCTAACACTTTGTAGTTGTAAAATTAGTAAATTTTCTCACGATTAGATCACAGTGACTTGAACTTTTTCATTTTTTATTCGTAAAGGAATAGCTTTAAAAACCTTATCTGTGTATCCTGTACACGAATAGAATATGTATTTACTTAATAACCTCATTATACTCCTAGTAGACCCATTCGTCGAGAGGAAGTTGTCCTAGCCAGGGTCAGGATAGGGCATACACGCTGTACTCATTCATATTCATTACAAGGTGAGCAGTTGCCAGAATGTATACCCTGCTTTGCACCGTTAACGGTCAAACATATCTTGTTGGAATGTGTAGACTTTTATCCTATGCGACAAAGATACTACACAGTTAATACTTTGAAAGAGTTATTTGATACTATAGATTTTAATCTTGTTTTAGATTTCCTTAAATAAATCAGACTGTAAATCAATATACTATTTTCCTATACATATTAAGTTGTTTACAAGCCCGTTTTATAATAGCTTTATCTTTATATATTTACATTAATTTTAATTACTACTTAATTTCTTCTTTTTGCGTCAGTTTTTGCGCAAAATATGACCTATTTATGTATCGCTGTGCCGTAAAACACCATTCATTCATTCATTCATTCATTCATTCATTTATTCATTAATTCATTCATTCTACCATTGCTTCGACATGACTTCAATGTCAACTAGATATTTTGTTGTATAGGATATAGAATTGAAATATTAACATTTGGTGTTTTTAGGATTTTTCTGTTATTTCCGTCGTTTCTTATTTAATTTAAAGTTGGAATCACAATAGCTTTATATTGTTTTATCAGATTGTATAAATAACAAAGTTAATACCTAGAATAGGCCAAATGTTACATTTTCTAATGGTCCGAAATTAGGCAAGTACGTACCAAAGATATATACATTTATTATATAACCTATAAATAGACGCGTTTTCATTGGCTAAAAAGTAATTTTTTAGAAAAAATATCTAGCGATATTGACCTGTTTTTTTGATATTGACCTTTTTTTTTGATATTGACCTGTTTTATATAATTGTTTTTTTTATATTGACCTGTTTTATATAATTGTAAATTGAGGGTTATATAATAAAACAGTTATGGACTTTTCAGCTGTTATACATGATGTTGATATGCACCAAAAAATCATTATTGACCTCGGCTATCGCCTCGGTCAATAATGATTTTTTTTGGTGCATATCACATCATGTATAACAGCTGAAAAGTCCATAATTGTATAATACTTAACTATTTGCCTGCCATAGTCGACAAAATAGATTGTACAACCAGTGTATATCCAGATCAACATGCACACTCCTGATTCTGCTTCTGCCAGATATTGGCCACCTTCAACAAGTTCAACTAACTGATGATATTTTCAAGTACATGAAAAAGTAGAACTAAAAAGAAGAAAATTAAATAGTGAAAGTATATACAGTGAAGGGTTAAAACATGAAACACTGTTGATGAGCTTAGACAGAGATCTGGAACACTTGAGTCTTAAACGCTTCAAGTGACCCTAGCGACACAATGTCTGGAGGCAATCTGTTTCACTCTTGGATGGTTCGTGAGAAGGAGGAGTCTTTGTGATATTCATTTTACAGGCTGTCTATTTCTGGTGCATGTTTCTAGACAGCCTGACTGGTGGGATTAGTTTTCCTTCTTTATTTATGGCAACAAGTTGGTTATCTATGTTGAAAAGGACGGTTAGCCGTTCATCCCGCCTTCTATCATGTAGGGATCACCATACTAGTATATCGAGCATCTTACCAACACTGGATAGGCTCTGTGTCTGTTTGTTACATATCTGGCAGCACGACGCTGAATCATTTCTAATCTATCAATTTCGTTTTGATGATAGGGATTCCAGACGGTACTAGCGTACTCAACTGTAGGACGCACTTAATGATTTGTAGTCGTTTTCTTTCACTGAGGTAGCGCCAATGTTCAGATTTCTTCCGAGAAAGCCTATGGTTCTGATTGCTTTGCTCATATCGAGCTATTGTGTTCGTTCCACCGGAGTTCAGATTTTATAGTTAATGTATTTCCAGAAGCGCTTCCTGCCAGAGTTCTCGTTTTCCTCTGGTTTTGGGTTGACAATGTTTTCGCAGACGTTTTCTTACGTTTATAAAACCAGTCACGTTTCTTCATTTCGGGAGTAATACATGGAAATCCCCTTTTCTGTTTAGCCTGCTTGTGTGGAATATCTTGTGATGTTAGTGCCCAATATACTTTTGAATACGTTCCATAACTCATCTATATCTGCACCTAGTTTTAACTTGTCCGCTATGGTTGTTTAGCATGACGTCATCTCTTGTCGAATACTATCCCATCGGGCCCTCTTGTATAATGGTATGTTGCGTGCTTTCAGTTTATGGATAATAGATTTAATGTCAACTTCGCAAAATACAACATCATGATCTGACACACCTGACATAACGTCTACCCAAGGTATCCTGTCGTGGGTATTTGTTAATATCAGTTATAGTGTTGGCTCTTCCACTAGTTGCACCATTTCATTAGACTCGAGAATTTCTGAAAACTTATAATGAATTTTATTATAGTTTGTTAATGTTTTTGTTTTCCAATTCCAGCCTGGGAGATTAAAGTCACCATCTACCAACAGAAATGCATTTCTCATTCCAGATGCACGATTTAAACTCTTTTCCAGTTCAGATATACTATGTTCGTTTGATGTCTTTGGGTTAAAGTACGAGCAAATGTGTAGGTTATTACTACCCACTACCCCAGTTCCACCCACATTATTTTGCATTCTGAGTCAATTTCTGGTACTGGGGAACACAGGTAATCCGTGTTAAGGTTGCGGTATCCTAAATATAGCATGGACGTGGTCACCCTCCACCCTCCTTTCCAGGAGTGACCTCAGCCAGAAGTGAAAGGTCACAGAAATTAAAACATGCCAGATAAATGTTTCAAAATACATTTTCAGAGTTGTTAATTATCTAATAAATAACATTTATTAAAATGAGAGCATTTATTTTTACCAAATGTATTTTTAAACATGAAATTGTGAGATTAACCCCCACTCAAAAGCAGGTAAATATTTACTGCGGTTTTGCATTTACATAAATATGGCGTCCCTCATGGAAAGATCTGTAGGGGAACATGCTGAATTATATATTTCAGCACATTGGACTTGGACTTACCTTGAAAATAAGACACATCTTTTTGAATTTATATGTTTATTTTTATTTTTTATCTTCGGAAAAGCTTGCGTTGTGGCCTATGGGAAAGCAATTAGTGTACCGCAACCTAAATTGCAATGCACACCTCCTCCCTGGGCATTTCCATAAGAGCTTATAAGTAGGTGGGCATATTTGGCTATCAGTTATATTAAAGTCAATCTGCGTTTCAGTTCCGAGAACAACATCTGGTTTGGTGCTCTCTATGAAATTTTGCATGCGGCACTGCTTAGTTTTGTAGCGACTGGAAGTTGACGTTGAATACTCGTTAAGGTGCGCCTCTATCACTTGTCTTACTCTCATTACAGTTCGGAGTCTATGTGTGAAAAATATTGATACTATTTGATGGATCGAGAAGGCAATGGGTGTGTCAGATAATATGCTGAACTTATTGCAAGTTGTCAGTCTCAGGAGGTCGTAGAAAATTGTGTTGTAATTTGTATTGTTACAAACAATACAGTCCCAGGTAATGACACTATCTCCTGCTAGCTGAAAGTCTTTGTGTATACGCCCTTACAGTCTATAGGATACCATTGTGACACAAACAACTCCTCTATGACCCCATGGTACTAGTAAATCAAATGTACCACAAGGACAGACGGTGTAAGTTTGTCTTGGGTTAACATGTACATCATTGGCATTTGATAGTAGAGAGAGTATAATATATGTCAACATTGTTTCATTGGTTTATGGGTTTTAAATATCATATGATGTTTTTGACGAGACAGGTTGATGACACTGTCTTGAGCTGAAGTAAGTACATGTACGGTCGTATCGAAACACCTCTTGATCCTGGTTTTCAGCGGGTTCACGCACTTCGCGTATGAGCAGACCCCATTCTATGTGCAGGCTGATCAGAGGTTTTAAAGTTTTCACCACTCAGTAAGAATGTTTTCCATAACACTTTATATTTAAAATATTTCCGGAAGATTTGAATGCGAATTCAGCAGACGACATTTGAAATATAGCGGCGAAATGGTTAACATATAATTTTGACGTGTGTTTTTTAATTCCGTTTTTAAAGTATAATATGTTCTGTTCGGATATTCGGTTAGAACATGACATCCTTAAAGTTAAACATAATGTATTCATATACACACTGCTATACTGAAACTTCAACAATTGACCGACATAAAGAAAAAACCGACTTCCATCAACTTGACACAATAACAAAATTATTTCAATATTTTTTCATTTAAATCGTATTTTTTTTTATAGAATATGTCGCACAAAATGAAGCCATTTTGCATCCGATTTCGTCTTGCGTTTGGTTTTGTAGTTCTTCATTTGATGACTGGCTACAGTTTGCTCATCCTATATAAGTGTTGGTAATTGTCGTCAATTACTCTGTCGTAATCAAATAATAGTTCAAAAGCGACATTATGTCACTGGTTGATGTTTTGTCGTACTCGTCTAATTGGTGTATTAACTGATTTATGCAAAATGTGTTTTTCGTCAAAAAATCAGAAAATGGTCCTATAGAAACCAAAGCAATCAAAGGCAATGCCATTAGGTCCACACCGCACCATAAACCGAAATATGATCATATTTAAAATGTTAATGAAAATAGCAATACGTAATATAAAGACTGGTGAAGAAACGGTATGGCAGTAGACAATAAAGCCTACATGTTAGCTTAAATCGACTTTATGTGTACACAACCTCGCTATTATCATGTCTTCAAATTGACAAAACAGTGTTAATAAATTTACAGCCCATCA
Source organism: Cyrtodaria siliqua (assembly GCA_037043455.1). Lineage (NCBI taxonomy): Eukaryota > Metazoa > Mollusca > Bivalvia > Adapedonta > Hiatellidae > Cyrtodaria > Cyrtodaria siliqua. The sequence goes on along the minus strand of JAWPHD010000736.1, from coordinate 365,995 downwards.
AAAGGAAATCCCCAACAATAAAGTCCACATCCATCAGAGGAGTTAGCAAACAATACACTTAAATGTTTTTGTAAATATATATATAAAAGCATAATTAGAAAAATCTCTGGGTGTATCCAGAATTGTACTGAACAACTACACAACAGTTGCAGCAAAAGAGAAACCCAATCTAGGGTACGGCCAAAAATATCATAGGAGGAAAGTTCATGCACCTACCTCCCTTTGCCTTGGTTTCAGCAGGTGCAATTATAGAGTCCCAAGAGGTTGTGCAGTCATCGCACAAGGGAAATTTGAAGCGTAGAGGCGGACTGTAGAGAGGTCAATCATCGTCAGATCCCTTAAACTTCCGAAGTTTATAGACCAAACCTAAATGTTGCGATATTCCTAGTCGCAGAAATGTTTAAAGTTTGGTGTTGTGCTTCTCCAGTAAGTTTTCGTTGCGGCGATAGAATTCTGAAAACTATCTCCGCAGTTTGTGATAAAGAACATCTTGCTGAAGAAGTTTACATTTAATGACTTGATTTCTAGTCCTTAAGGTATCACTAAACAGTTATTTCCCTTGCCAGTCACGATAGGAACATTCTTGTACTTAAAAAAAATAGAACTGTGTTATTCGGTTCTTGTTTATTTCTTAAAATGTGGAAATATTTTCTCTTTTTTTGTTGCAGGTGACACGAATGGGACAAGTTTATGATTTCATACAGGTTTGGATATGCCTGAATGTTCCTGAACCCAGATTTAAGAATCTAATACCGGGTAGTGATACATTAGAAAATGTCAGTGAAATGGACAAATTCAAGAGGGTCTCTTCAAACTATTGATATTAAAAAAAAGCAAATTGGTCAACCCCGTGTTTTTTGCTGGATATTTCGCGCAACAATCATCAAGTTTCAGAAAGAAAATATTTTTAAGAAAATTCAGGATGTTCTACAGTGGTCCAGGGGGTCCTACTACATATGCAGAGCTATGTAAAATTAACTGTTTTGTGAGACGTAAACCAAACGTGATCCAAGTCAGCAGACGCTTACTCTAATAGCAGCTGATTGATGCAGATTTGTGTTTTCTGAAAAACGGCCTTCAAAGAAAATGAAAACAAGTGAGTTTGAGGATTGTAAAATGGCATCAAGTGTGGATTTTAACAAGTATTTAATGATTTTACAGTGTAAAATTGACTATGATGTAAGACATTCGGACTGTATGCTGTACAATAAGAAACTTGGAGTTATGCGTAAGAAGTGTGGGAACTCTTTTTCTCAATATGGGAGACAATCCATTCAATTCGGAACAACACACACTCAGTTGAACGTTTCGGCACACAGAGCAATGTACATGTGTGTAAAATGTGTCTCGGATTTTCCACGGAATCAGGACGTAAGCCATCTTTGTAATAACAGTTTGTGCCTAAGATATGATCACCTGAGCCTCGAACCACATCAAATAAACTGTGAGAGGAACAGATGTCGCCACATGTACCGAAACGATGCATGGGACATGGAAAGTATCCAGACTGCATGCTTGAGGTAATTATAAGTACTGTTGTTGTAATTATGTAATGTGTCATGTTAGAATCATACCCTACCCACTTCAAATGTACAGAGCTAATTCGCAGTAAGTAACCGTAACTAAATATTTTATTTGTCACTCGTCAAGTATGTCGGCGCATGCAACCTTGCGTAAAATAATTTATTTGTCATCTGTCAAGAATGTCGGTCGAGTACGTTTGTCTTCTCTCGTCATATACTTTGAATTTCTTGACCTTTTCTATAAAGCGTTTTGTCGAGTTTTGTCGTAGTCATTTTTGTCTTGGAGTTTCTTTAATGAATGCACAATTTATGTGTTTGCTGGAAATGGAACGCCAACAGATGAAGCTTTCTCCAATGCCGAATTGGCACGCCCATCATTTATTCTGACAGCTGCGCTATGTTTTCGTCCCTTGGCATTTCTGCGGAATGTTACATCCTTCGGGTTTGAGGCATTAACTGCTCGGTGTAATGCCTTAACTTATTTGTGTCCGCACATTTCCTGGTTTTTATAGCTGCCTCATTGCCAAGTCTGACATTTAGGCATTCTTCAAATTTGTCCTTATCCTGTCCATTTATTTGAAGAGGCTTGCATCTTGTTGGCATGAAATATTTCTGCCAAGTTCCATTTGGTGGCTTTCCTGAACATACGGTTGAGTGCTTACGACAAGTTATGCCACATTTGCCCGAATAACAATCAATGATTGCCAACTTTAGTGCAGAACATTTTTCAAATAACAGCATCATGTGTGTAGATCCAAATTTCTGCTGCAGATTATGAAACTCGACCATGACGCGGTGAGCGACATCCTTGGCGAACCAAGTCTGGATATATGTTCGTTCTTTTTTAGTGCGAGCAGGAAACATGTTTGCAGAGAACTCTGTTCTTTTTATTTTATTTTTCATTGTTTTTGTGAGATGCACAACATCCGCCATTCTTTCCATCGGTTTACCACTGATTTCAAATTGGGCATCTCGTGCCCCTTTATAGGCGTGACTGTCTCCATCTGTTGTCATGTTGTCGATTGCTATAGGGGTGTTGCTTTTTAATATTTCTTCCATGCATATCTTCGCCTCTCTGTATTCATCACCTGTAAAAACGTGTAAAACTATTGCATGGATTAATTGTATTTATCACATAACTTACAGTGTGGAAGTGGAATAACACCGTACTATATTTTCGATATACCACTAGTTATATAATTATGCAAATAAGCCTAGTAAGCGCCGTAAAAAAAATCGATAATGACTATGATCCAATTCAAATGGTTTATGTCGGTTTCGCGTGTTAAAGCTAAATGCAATAAAAGCCGATATGTGAACTTATAAAATGTGATAAATTTAATCAAACATTCGGTCTTATTCATTATTGAATTTATTTAACTATTAATTGAATTGAATTGAATGTTGTTTAACGACTCTTCAACACAGTATAGGTTATTTAGAGACGCCCCAGAGAGAGGGGAAGGCTACATAGGAATCCGGGAACCTGCCCTACTCTTATTATCGAATAGATTCCTATGGTTCTTTAACGTGCTCTATTTAACTATTAGCAAAAATGATATAATGCTCGGCAAGAGCCTCGCATTATATCATTTTGCCAACTCGTTTAATAAATTCAATAATGAATGAGTACTCATGTAAGATCCTCTATATTTACAGTTTATCAATTTCCAGTTTAGCGGTGACTTGAATTTTTTCTGACTTGACCTGACTTGACTTGACTTGACCTGACCTGTCTGACTTGACTTTTTTATGCGTAGCATTGATTTGATTCAATGAAAGTTTCTACAACTTGTTTGTGACTTCCTTGCTACTTGACTCACCATGATTTGACTTGACTTGACTCGACTCGACTTGACTTGACTTTTTTTTTTTGCCTGCCCATAGCATTGATTTCATTCCGAGTGACATTTGTTCAATACAATTCAATAAAACTGACTGTTGGTTATTAAATGTAATGTGGTAAAAAAAATACCTATAAGTAAAGAATTAATTGATATATGCATGTACCTATTACATCTGTATCCTGAAGATTTTTGCTGCAGCCGCTATTTTTGTCACATCCACTGTGGTCTGTGTGCGAGCTTAATTTGCCAATGTGCATGCCGATAACTTTCCTGTGTTTTGTTTGCATCTCTATAATGCTGGTGCTGACTTGAGTAGCTGGTTCCATTGGAGTTGTCTCCCCTGCAGATCTCATACAATTATTATACATCTCCTGGAATTGGGGAATATTTCGCAAAGCACAAGCTTCATTGTTCGCAATCACTTGTTGTCTTGCGCGATTGAAGCTAGCTGCTGCTACTTCCGATGCCTTTTCAGCAGCAAAGTTGCAATGTTTTTGCATTGAAGTATAAGATGGTGGCGGTACTTTAAGCCATATCATTAAATAGCGCAAGTCATTTGGACCAATTTTAGTGTCTAACAGGCCAGCTGCCACTGACAGATTGATGTCAGCTGCCTTGCTGCCTCGTTTGACGGTCTGTACTTCTTCATAAAGATTATATGGTATACCTTTAAAACAACACATTAAACATTTCAACTTCTCCCCTCAGGGGCCTAGGAATCTTTATGTGAGGAAGCTATCCAGCTGGCTTGCGGAACGTCGGTGGTTCTACCCAGGTGCCCGCCCGTGCACAAAAAATGCCCGGAGGGGCACCTGGGGTCTTCCTCCACCAATGGAAGCTGGAAAGTCGCCATATGACCTTAGCTGTTGGTGCGACTATAAAATCCAATTCAATTCAATTCAACTTCTCCCGCCAACCAAATCCCATTTGTTTGTCAAATTCCAAGTCAAACTCTAATTTTCCTTCACAGGTCCTGTCCCAGGATCTGTGGTCAGCGTAGTTGTTGTAAAACATGTCGGCTGTTTTACCAAAGTGGACGATACGGTATGTTCTTAATTCATTGTAACGTCTTTCACCATTAATGCTAGGTTTGAGTGCTTCTTCAATTGAAGTTTTGACTGCCCCAGATGGTCGCAAAAGCATGGCAACTGGAATCTTCTTGTCTACAACTCCACACAGAAGAATATTTGATGTTTTGTCATGTACTATTACACCATCATATACATCCTTTGACATTCTTTTCACTTTCCAGCTGTTGGAACTTTCATTTATCCACCTCGTCTTGGATTGCTTAGATCTCCTTAAATCTGGTCCTTTCTTAAATGGCGATTGTTCGCGGCCTTTTAGAGGCAGTTTCGACACTTTCTGTTGCACTTCCATTGCTATTCAACAATAGTATCCTTTTTTCAAATATGAAATTGCTTCATAACAATACTGCAGCCTTTTGTATACTGAATATGTTACAAGAATGCATTTATATCTATACAGAAGTTACAAAGGAGCTAAATCGGACAGTAGTGGATTATTTTCACAGTGTATTCCGGGGCTTCCTGACTGGCCGAAATGAGATTAGTTGCACCTTACCAGTACAGATAACAATATTTACAGACAATAATGTTTATTTGGAATCAGAAAACAAAAGTCAACCAGGATTTTATGTTCAAAAATACAAACTTTATTGCAAAAAATAAAATTAAAAACATCCATATATGGGCATGTATTATGTCACTTTAAGTCAGGTAATATGATACAAATGCTAAATTTGGAACAACTTTCAGATAAATAAAACATAAAACTTAACATCGAAAATATAATAATGATAATCCTTTCACTAATGAAGGAGTTAAAGATACACTTCCGTCGTCTCAATGCAGTTCTGTACATTTTCCAGTTGGCTATATCTCATTTTTTCCAAAGCCAAACTTTGATGTACAGTTGTTATACTTTTCGCTATAACTTCGCAAATAGTCGAGCGATATGGTCAAGTGAGGTCATTTTATGTATGTTTTTAACGTAAGTTTCTTCAAGAAGATTTCAGTCACATGTCGCGGATCTTTTATACCTTCAAGGTCTCACTAAACAGTTATTTCCCTTGCCAGTCACGGTAGGAACATTCTTGCACTTAAAAAAAAAATAGAACTGTGTTATTCGGTTCTTGTTTATTTCTTAAAATGTGGAAATATTCTCTCTTTTTTTGTTGCAGGTGACAGGTGACAATAATGTGACAAGTTCATGATTTCATACAGGTTTGGATATGCCTGAATGTTCCAGAGCCCAGATCTGAGAATCTAATAGAGTGAAATGGACAAATTCAAGAGGGTCTCTTCAAACTATTGATATTAAAAAAAAAGCAAATTAGTCAACCCCGTGTTTTTTGCTGGATATTTCGCGCAACAGACATCAAGTTTCAGAATGAAAATATTTTTAAGAAAATTCAGGATGTTCTACAGTGGTCCAGAGGGGTCTTACTACATATGCTGAGTATGTAAAATTAACTGTGTTGTGAGACGTAAACATCAATACCAGTTCTAGCAAAACGCATGAGCTGAAAAATCTACACCCCGTATGATGTAGCATGAGATATATCCCCATCCTAACGTGGATAGTTTACAATGTCAAAGTTAAATTCATCTCTCTTGTCATAGATTTTAGTATGTATTAAATCATTAGGTTCGGGAGATGAAGGTCGAGCAATGGTGCTGTAGTATCCGAATTGATGGCTTTATTCAACGTGACCTCAATATTGATTATGTCGTCTAGATACCGAGATGTATTATTAAACGCATCAATAATGTCACTCTAGCTAGCAGGTGACAAACTCAACATACAATCTCTTGTTTTATACCGTGTATTGGTGTTACCACTTTATGCATATACTATACACTTTCTTATAAGTATTATGTTCTAGAACGAGGAGTTCACTTATTATATTAAATACTTCAACACGTCAACAAGGCAAGGACCATTTAGATCGTTATAAGCGCTTTAATTCTACAATTCTCAAATTTTCCGCTAGAGGATTCTTAGCTTCAAACCGTGGCTATTGCACATATCCTTTTAAATTAATACATCACATTCAAATTTTGATATCCACATTGTTAGTTTTGATCCGATAATCCTATTTATAAAAGTACCAACTTCGTAATTCAATGTATTGATTAAAATCATGGTCTTATTTAGAAGTGCAGTCAGAAATACGTTAATGTTTGAAACATTTTATTCAATACTGGAGACTCAAAGTTTCTTAAGGAAAAGAAGGTAATTTCTATTATTTGTGAATTTGACATAATGTTATATATATTTGTTTGTTAATAGAGGAGGTTATACTACGTTTGTTATATACATTTTATAAGATTGGTTGCATTTGAACGAGGTGATTTGTGCTTCTCACGTTTAAATTAACATTTATTTACGACAAACCAGACTAATGACGTGAGATAATGACGGCTTATACGTACAATTTTGGGTTACGGGACAATGACATGGTGGAAGATTCTCAATTAGAAAACGAGTTCTTGAAGAGGCACCCATGGCGAACACTTGGCAAATCGGTTTAACATAATTGTGATCGTCTTCAGATCATGTTTATTTCTTTAAGCATGAATAAGTGGGTTACCTATATTCAAATGTAGACCAAATTTGTTAACTTGGTGACCTGTCGGATAGTATAGGATGGGATGATAAATTAGCTTGCAATCCTCAGTAATAGCACTGAGCAAACGCAAATGTGTTGCATTGGAGAGCAAGACATTCGTCGTTTGAGGATGAGTACACGGAAACAAAGAAGAGCCGTTTCGTATGACGTGAAGTTGGATTTGGTGATATCCGTGACACAGAAGTTAACGACAATCAACTAAACGGAAAGGATCGAGCGATGAATATGATATAAAGGTATTAGCTTTCAAACCTCACACATACATACATTGATATGAAAGCAACACTGTCCAACCAAAAGTAGGTCCGCATGAATGACATTCAACTACAGTTCTTGAATTTATCAGAAATAGGTCAGTAAGAATGTATTTGACCTACATTTTGCACTTTGTCATAGACATTGTAGTTTAATTTCAAATTATTGTATGAAGGCGAATATTCAGATGCCAAAACAACATACAGCTTTAACACTTGATGACTCTTTCATTAAGAATGATCTTGAACGACTAGTCTCTGTTAGTTTAGTTGATTTCTCGCATAATACAAGATCAGTGAGACTGACCTTGAAATATAACACACATTACTGCATTTTCTGATTATGTGAGTTACAGCGTGAAATCGAGGCATCCCTGTCTTATGGACACATTCTCTAGTTGGTATTATCTAAAAAGAAACAAAACAACACGTGTGTGTAATAGAGCATCCATATTTGCTTGATATCTGGACATTTGATTAAAGATGATAAAATACATCTATCTTTTAAAACGTACAACACAGTTATCAGATAGGTTGCAGTGTGGGAGTGTAACAAAGTCATGATATTTTTATCAGAATGTACTAGTGTAATAATTATGCAAATGGCGGCTGACACATCGTTCGGTCATTTCGAGTTAGCTCGGTGTGAATCGGAATTTCTTCGTCGATTGCCGTGAACGTTTACAACACATGATTACGAAAATCGATAAGGTAATTGCGTCACAGTCGGAGGCAACATACAACATAATCATATAAACATAGCGTCACAACACTACAATAACAAAATGTTCCTTTTGGCGCATTTTTGGATTGATGTCATAAATAAGTTCGTTCATTATTTTCTATTTAATATTGAATTTATTAAACTGGTTGAATAACATGGATATGATTTTCGCCGCTGCCTCGCATCTTATAATTTTACCCAACTCGAGTACCAAATGCAATATTAAACAGGAACTCATGTATGATCTATTCATACAACGACCCTAGAAACAAAAATAACAGTTTGCATCGATCATTTCCTGCATTTATCTTATCGCTAGGGTAATTACTGTCAAAGACCTTGATAACTGTGTGAATTCTATTCTTAGAGCATGTTTGTAAACAATATGAAGGTTAGTCATTCATTTATTTTGACATTAAGATACCACATATTCATATTATTACCAGTGTAGGCAAATATAAACGAAGATCACCTTGTGGGTGAATGGGTTCTTCTCCAGATTTGGATTAAATTCGTTTTCCGTGTAGGTATAAACATGGTCAACTTTCCAATTGAAAAATACTAGCTAGTTTTCTTTGTCCATTTTGCACGTGATGAATATATATTGTAGCAGCACAAGTTCGTTGTACCTAAATCATACGCCCACTATTGTTTGACAATCGAAATCATTTCTTGTTTTTATTTCGGATATGTCGCTCTCGCTTATAACATATAAATGCGTATAGCTCTGCATAGTTCAGTATATGCATAAAATGTAATAACATACGTAGTACTAAACTCATATCCAGACCGAAGCATTATGTTGGTGAAGTAAACCAAGGGGGAAAAGTACGGCCGGTACGGGACTCGAACCCGGGACCCTTGCTTACAGGGCGAGTGCTCTACCAACTGAGCTAACCGGGCCACCGGGTACCCATAATCACCACATTGGTAAAAAGAAAGCTGGGAATGTATGTAGAGATCTTAGTACACTTAGAACTTACTTATTACTGAATTTATGAGGTGAGCTGTTAAATATGATATGATGATGTGACGGTGTACCGAGCTTGATCGCATCCTTGCAAAAAGAGTTGAATTATTTCAATAATCAGGCTAAATTAACATGAATTCTAGTTATTGCATAACATAATGTTATATAACTTACAAGAACGTCGTAAATCTTACCTTAACGTAAGTCATGTACGATAGGGTATGCCAAAAGCGATATATGATATTTATGTCATGGCTTTATTACACTAACAGATGCCATGTTATGAGTGTTAAATAGAGGATCTTAAAGACGTGCTGATATATTACTGAATTTATTAAACGAGTTGGCCAAAATGAATTATACGAGTGTAATAAAAACAATAATGAATGAGCAGAAATGTGAGAATCTATTGATCACGTAGAACACACATCGACTTTTATTGTATTTGTCTGTTCATTTAGCAAGCGACACGGACAAAGACCATGGGAAATATATCATATTGGTAGTTCAGTCACAGCTGATGTAAAGAAAATATGTTCATGTTAAGTTTACTATTTTAATACTTTTCATCATGTAATTATCTAAATATTGACTTGAAAAATGTTTGAACCCATAAATCAATGCATTGTAAATTATAAACATAAAATTGCAAAATTATTACACAAAAATACAACTTTTGAAACAGTCTGTTGTGAGACGTCAATCGTGTGTGACGTCACACTGCATATGCGCTTAACACAGAAGCTGTTGCGGCGGGCTGAGCAGGGGTCGTTTCTCATTTTCCGGTTCGAACTAAAAATCTGTTTAACAAAGCCTTACCATATAGAGTGTCCCGAAACCTCTAAACATGTCTCCATGACAAGTGCATATCCATTTCTAACAATTTTGACAGAGTCTCCAACCGATATCGTATTGACAAACAATGTTTGTTTTGATTGTTTGAGAGCGTGTTGGATTCTTTAATCATCAGTGATTTTCATAGTTAATATATGACTAGTTGTTTACCGAAAACAATGAATGGTGTTATTCCACTCCCACACCGTAAGTTATGTGATACATTGATTTAGTGAATAGTATGAATCTATATGTAAGACTAAATAAGTTTCAAACACTTGTGGTAATTAATTTAGAACTTATTAATCTTTGAAATCTAAAAGTGTGTCAAAGGTTATTTAACAGAAAACATTTTTGCGATATAATAAAAAAGGAGGGTCACGTTACTTCAAATAATTTAGATGACGATTTCGTATTTTAAATGTATGAATATCTTACAACAATTATCTTAGTATTATACAATATTCATATTGCTTAATATCTGAACAGGGGCTTCTTTATGTTCTGTGTCCCGTTTAATTGGGATGACAATAGAATAAGACTTAGGTTTGGTGCACCCTTAAACCTGGCTTAACCGTTTTACTACTGATCATCATAAGTATGTACCACTATTGCCAACTCGTTGCTGTTTGTGACGTCGTATACTTTGCATCTATAGTTCCTTTTGACAATTTTATTGTTGTATAGGTGTTTTTAGTTGACTGTGTTCTGTGAATGTTACATTTCATGTTCGACAGGTATACATACATTTAGAAGTGATCTAATCCAGTAGGCTAACAAATAAAATTGGGCAATATTGGCTTAGCTGTTAACACACGTTTATACAAGACATAAACATGAGAAGATATGTTATAAGGAACTCTCAGCCCCCAAAGGCAGTGGGATCATAGATCCGTACCATAAAACAAGATTGTATAAGTTGACAAACAAACCAATACTCTCGACAAACACCTGTGCGGGAAGTGCATCACAACAGGTTGCACAGTAACACATTGTAGTGACCAGGAGAATGCTGTAATTTATTCACAAGTTTTGGGGCACTATTGTTTAAATTCTTCGTCAATACTCTGACAGTGTGTTTTATGGAAATATAGGCAACTCGGTTAGCACCATAAATCTAGATGTGTATCTCTCTGCAGGGCTAACTCAGGCTAATGCTAATGATCATAATTTATGGGTTAGCATCCCCTATTTGGGAGATGATGCTATATGAACCAGGCTAACGCTAATGATACATGATTTATGTGTTAGCATTCCTTATTTGTAGATGCTATAAGATTGATGAGTTAGCATGCTAATATTTACGACCATGCTAACCCCTTATTTGGAAGGGACCTTATAAAAAGGGAGGGTTTTCTTTGTTCGGGGCTTTATACCTGGACTTGCTACATACAAACAAGAGATCAGTAGTTATGTGAGAGAGACACTATCAATATTAGTAAACTGTTGTAAATATTATTTCACCATTATAGTTTGGTAGCATGTAGAAATAAAGTTATAGAATATAGAATTTGACTATGTATTTCTTTCTACCTTTTGGGATAAGAAATTGTAAAACTGGTGGCAGCGTCGCGATAAGAACTTTAACACATTTCCGAAGGGGATTTTTTTTCTCACAAATTTGTGCTGGAACATTTAAAACATATATATAATTGGATATAACTGTTGGAAAAATATTCAAAATGGGACCTAAACGCCAAAACGAGAAGGATTCAAGTGCAAACTATGTGACAGGTGACCAAATAAATGCCGAAAATGGACAAATTGGAAATGAACTTAAACAATTGAGAGACAAACTGCTAATAGCTGAGCGTAATAAGTTTTCAATAGTAGATCGCTTAAGATCAAATGAAGAAGAATCAGTTCATCAAAGAGATGACTTTGTTAGAACGTACCAAGAGAGAATAAATGACATCAATCTTGAAAAATATAGACAAATAAGGGAGTTAGAAAGCGAGAGAAATACATTGCGTGAAGTTTCGTCAAGAAATGGGATGGCAGATGAGCGACCTGCAATCGTCCCCAATGGTAATCGTCGGAGCGGATGAGGTTCCATTGCCAAGACAACTTCTCTTCGATGGGAAAAATTCATGGGAAAGCTTCATTCATCCGTTTGAAGCTATGGTCACAGCTTGTAGGTGGGATGATGTTGAACGGCTATTTCGTCTTACAAACAATCACAGGGGTGAGGCATCTGAATATGCATTTCGTTAAATTTCTGGTGAAACTCTAAACGACTACCAGAAACTAAAATCTGCGATGGAAGCACGTTTCAAAGAGAAGAGATCGACATCTTCTTACCTTTCTGACTTGGAAAGTCGTAGATTCAACAAGGAGAAAGAGCAGCTGGGTGAACATGTGGCGGATATAAAACGTCTGGTTCTAAAAGCGTATCCAACATGTGATAATGAAACAAGGGAGACTATCAACCTACGTCGTTTTCTGAAAGGTCTTTTGGATTCTCAAGCAGATTTATTCATCGGAATAAAGGAACCCAAGTCCATCGATCAAGCAAGGGAAATGCTTGAAACCTATTCAAGCCTTCGCGAGGGTGTCAGGGTCAGAAATGTTGAATCTATGTCAGCCCGAATTCGTCACCGAAGCTAGACTGCAAGAATTTGTAAGAGATATAACATCTACTGTAGGCAAGAAAATAGATAATCTTGCAAACCTCATGAAGCAGCAGGATAAAACCAAACAACGCGATTTTCGTCCAACAAGACGTGATCTGATAAATGTGGAGTGTTACAAATGCCATGAGTATGGTCACTACGCCATGGATTGTCCACCGAGCATAAATAAAAAATGCTCTGTAGGTGCTACAAATCAGGGAAACTAGAGGGGACCTGTGCTAACGGCCCAGTACCGGTCCAAGAAAATGGAGGTAAATTTAAGACAATTAAGTGTAGAAGTGCTGCGAGTGACGGTATGTCAATTATTCTTCCTGTGAAACTTAAAACACTGAGTGCTAGATTTGTTATTGATACGGGAGCCTGCACAAGTTTGATTTCTTTATCATTGTACAATACAATTCCAGAGGATTATAGTCCGAAACTCGAAAAAGTTGATTCATCTGTGAGACTTGAAGTTGCCAACGATGCACTTTTGTCTATCGATGGACAATGTGAATTAGAATTTTCATCTTCTGGGCAAACATTTAAAGTCACTGTGTTTATTGCTCCCATCCGGGAAGACGGTTTAATTGGTTTAGACTTCCTATATGGCAATGATTATCAATTAGGCGTTCAGAGTGTACTTAGATTAAATAATAGGAAATGTAAAACTTTTGCTGAAAAAGTATCTCTTAGGGTAGTACGAATTACATCTGCTATAAAAACTGTTATTCCTGCAAATTCAGAGTGCATAATTCCTGGTGAAGCCATAAATCTTGGAGCCATTAACTCACAGTTTGGTTTGATCTTTCCAAGTGATGATAAGATTGCGGAGCATGTTTCTGTTGGCAGTGTGCTGGTGTCCCCGGGGACTATTAATCCAAATAAATTATCAGTGAGACTTGTTAATACATCGAACAGGAATGTTAAGCTAGAAAAATGTGTAACTTTGGGATATTTGCAACAAATCGATTCCACTGATTTATTGAAGGAAACTGTGGATTTAAATGAAAAAGACGTTTTACACAAATTTGCGGACAGTGAAGTTAAGTGCGATTCTTCGAAATGGAGTAAAGATTTGAAAGAACTTTATTCAAGATCTTGAATAAATGTAAATGAAGAACAGAAGGGAAGTTTGAAATCTTTGTTACAGAGATATAAGGATGTTTTCTCTGAATCACAAACCGATTTGGGTAGAACTGAAATTGTGAAGCACTTTATTGAAACTTCGGAGGCAAGGCCCATACAAGTACCTCCACGCAGGGTACCACGTGCTTTTGCCCAACAGGAGGAGAATATTATTGAAGAAAGTAGCAGCCCTTGGTCAGCACCACTGTGTTTTGTAAGAAAACGTGACAATGATGGAATTAGAGTGTGTGTGGACTATAGGCGTTTGAATGAAGTGACGAAAAAATGTGTCCATCCAATTCCAAGGGTAGATCAATGTCTTGAAAGTTTGGGTGGACATCAGTTTTATTCAAATGTGGACTTAACTTCAGGGGTTTTCCAGATCACGTTAAATGAAGCTGACAGAGAGAAAACGGCATTTGCTACATCTATGGGTGGCCTATATTAATATACAACTTTGCCAATGGGACTAACGGGAAGCCCCCATAATTTCCAGCGTTGCATGGAGCTCGTTTTCAGAGGTCTTCAGTGGAAAACTTTAATAATATATATGGACGATATCTGTTCATTTGGCACGACATTTGAAGAAGCACTTGAAAGACTTGATGAAATTTTAGGTAGATTGCAATATGTGGGACTTAAACTCAAAGCTAGCAAATGTAACCTGTTTCAAACGCGGATTAACATTTTGGGACATACGATTGATTCGACTGGAATTAAGCCCACAAATGAAAAAAAAGTGAAAGCTGTACAAGAATGGCCAGTGCCAAAATCCTTGACAGAGTTACGATCCTTTGTGTCTTTTTGTTCATACTATCGCCGTTTTATCAAAAAGTTTAGTGAAAGAGCTGCTCCGTTAAATCGCTTGATGGAGGCCGGTCGAGTGTTTTACCAGGATGAAGTGCAAAATAATACGTTTTTGGACTTGAAATCTGCTCTTACAGGCATACCCACAAGAGGAGGGACAATATATTGTGGATACGGACGTCTCAAACATTGCTATAGGTGGTTGTTTAAGTCAAATGCAATGGAATGAAAAAGCACAGGATTATGTTGAGAGACCAATAATGTTTGCAAGTAAATCATTTGATAAATGTCAACGTAGATATTGTGCAACACGAAAGGAACTTTTAGCGGTTATTACTTTCATAACGCAATTTAAACATTACTTGGAAAGCAATTTATGTTAAGGACGGACTGTTCAAGTTTAAGGTGTCTTTTGTCATTCAAATTTCCCACATATCAAATGGCAAGGTGGCTAGAGGTTCTGTCACAGTACAACTTCAAGATCGAACATCGAAGTGGCAGGAAGCATATTAATGTTGACAGTTTATCGAGGATTCCATGTGACCCATATGAATGTCAGTGTTACGACGGGAAGACAATTCTGGCGGAATTACCGTGTAATGGGTGTACAACGTGCTTAAAAAGGCTAAAAGTCTGGTCGGACTTTCGCAATTTGACGATGTTGTTCCCTTGTTTGAAAAGGATAGTGTGCACCATTCTGAAAGTTTGGACAAATCGTCAGTTGCAAGAGTTTCCAGAGTGAAGTTACGGTCAGGTGAATTCTGGAGTTGGATACACCTTAATTTGCAACTTCTTGTTGTAAAAGCGTGGGATTGCAGTGTGTCATTGTACAATGGATTACTCAGAATCAAGGAATTTAGTCGCTGTGGCGTGAACCAATTGCGTATCCGACCGTGTTCGGAAAGTAACGGATTATTATATGACAGCAATTTCATTTCTCGTGTAAGTAACGTTAATGGGCAGAATAGAAATGGCATAAATTCTGACAAAATTGATGGCTCATTGTCCGAAAATGCAGCACCCCAAACATCACAGTCGTCAGGCAGCTTGAAAGATTTCTGTACAGATAACTATTCACCAGAAAGAATGGCAAAACTTCAGCACCAAGATCCTGATATTTCTTCTGTTGTTAAGTGGCTCAAATCCGAGAGTAAACGACCCCTAAGGGACATAACGGCAGGTTTTTCCCCAGCAGTGCGAAATATGTGGTTGCATTTGGACTTGTTGGAATTGATTGATGGTGTATTATTTAACAGATACATTATTAGCAATAAAGCGGAATATGTTCAGTTAATCGTTCCTCGAGTTATGAGAAAAGAAGTGTTAGTCTCAGCACATGACTCAACTTAGGCATAGACAAATGCTATTCTAAGCTTAGACAGAAATTCTACTGGTATAACTTGAATGACAATCTGAAACGTCACATTAGTGCATGTGAAAGGTGTATATTACGAAAACGTCCTTCAAAAACACCTAGATCTCCATTAACAGAATATACGGTTGGACATCCAATGGACAGAATCAGCACGGACATAATGAGACCATTAATAACAACCGAACACGGGAATAAGTACTGTCTTGTGGTCATTGATAATTTCACTAAATGGGCTGAAGTGTATGCAATAAAAGACCAACTTGCGAGTACAGTAGCTACTAAAATAGTTTATGAATTTCTTTCACGGTTTGGAATGTGTCTTGACATTCATTCAGATCAAGGAACAAATTATTTATCAATCCAATCTTTTCAAAGAAGTATGTAGACTGCTACAAATCAATCAGACTCGAACTTCAGGTTATAGGCCTATGGCCAATGGCGCACCGGAGAGATTCAACCAAGTTCTTCAAAATATGATAAAAACATATGTGAACTCGAATGAAACAAACTGGGATGAAGATTTGAACTTAATTACATCCGCCTACCGTAGTTGTGTACACACCGAGACAGGATTTACCCCAAACATGCTCATGTTAGGCAGGGAAGTCATCATGTCAGTAGAGATATCTCTCGGATGTATACCCAATGAAAGCACGTGTGAAAGTACGGTCCAGTATATAACAAACATGGAAGATAAATTGTGCAAAATTTATGACATTGCCAGGCAGGCTTTGGGAAAAAACGTAAAACGGCAGAAACGGGATTATGCCACTAGAGTAAGTGCTTTGTGAATTGTGTAAAAAGGATTTTAGACACAAATCATCTTTAAGTAGACACAAGACAAAACTTCAAAATGTCTACTAGTTATGCAGAGACAATTGCTGCACAACAAACCATGCAGTCTTGTGAAGTCAACCACCTAGAAGTTATTGCAGATGAAAGAACCACTTCTGTCACCAACACTGAATTTGAAACTGGAAACTCTGCAAGTATTGCCAGACAGATGATCATAACACAGCCTACGTGTACCTACATACCGATATCTCCAACCAATACGTCTATGTTCCTTCCAAAACGAGTTAAACTACCAGAGAATTTGAATATCGGAGATGGATCAATCTCACATTTGGCCCACCTGGAGGCAATATTGGACAGAAACCATCGTCAGGTACTAAGTGAGATCCATAACCTACACCATAAGATAGGGCAAACATTGAACGAGGTCTCACAAGTCCAGCAACGTCACGTGTTTGTGTCAGTTTCAGCCCTGATTACGGAAGGTAGCGAATCACTAGACGGGAGACAAAGAATATCCCACCCGATTTCCTGGAAGATCTACTAAAGATTAGCACCCGTGCTGCTGAAATTTTTGGGAGCAAGTGATCTTTTGAGAATTCTTTTTTAAAATATCGGATATTATTTTCGCGGATATAATTGGATATATTAAGTGAATAAATGGACTTGGGATATTGTGTAAACCCAATATTCCTAGAAGATTCTTTATTTAATATCTAGATATTAAGTGAATAAATGGATTTGGGTTATTGTGTAAACCCAATATTCCTAGAGGATTCTTTATTTAATATCTAGTAATGTTCTTGATTAATTTGTGCAAAGTAAATTTCACAAAAAATGGATTTAAAAAGTGTTCTAATGATCTCAGATTTCCTTTCATGACAAATATCACTATGATAACCATGATACCATTAACAATAATTCAATACGCGAAATATTGTGCCAAATTATATAATCTTTATAAGATCATTAATGTCATTTTGTTTATTAATTACATGCTATTTTACTTAAACAAATTTCATTCAATTTAAATGGCCCCAGGACATAGTGAGAATGGAACCAAAAATGAACACGTGCGTGATTGTGTTAAAATACAGAGAACAATTATATGTAGGTCTAGGACTAAATGTGCTATTTACTAGTGCGGCAAGTTTATGCCTTGAGGATTTCGTATGAACATTGCAACATATACCATGGATTTTGTTGATTTTTGTTCTTAAGATGCTTGTTCTAATTCTTTAAACATACACTTAATCTATTCATTCATTTCAAGTAAAGCTTAATGCATGTTACAAATAATTTGCGTTTGTTAAATGTATTCATTAGTATGCATGTTGGTACTGATTTCTTGTTAAAAAAGAGGGATTTAAGGTTTTAATGGGATCATTAAGCCTGGAAGAGAGGAGTGTTGTAATTTTGTACAGGTACCAGTATTCAAGCCTGGTTACTGCGGACATATGTCTGTCTTCGGTTAGCACCATAAATCTAGATGTATATCTCTCTGCAGGGATAACACAGGCTAATGCTAATGATCATAATTTATGGGTTAGCATCCCTTATTTGGGAGATGCTCTATGAACCAGGCTAATGCTAATTCTACATGATTTATGTGTTAGCACTCCTTATTTGTAGATGCTATAAGATTGATGAGTTAGCATGCTAATATTTACGACGATTCTAACCCCTTATTTGGAAGGGACCTTATCAAAAGGGAGGGTTTTCTTTGTTCGGGGCTTTTTACATGGACTTGCTAGATACAAACAAGAGATCAATAGTTATGTGAGATAGACACTATCAATATTAGTAAACTGTTGTAAATATTAATTCACTATTATAGTTTGGTAGCATGTAGAAATAAAGTTTGTGAATATAGAATTGGACTATATATTTCTTTCTACCTTTTGGGATAAGAAATTGTAAAAATATACACGTCAGTCATATATTAAATAACGTGCTTTTTTATCCAGGTTGCTGTTCATGTGTGCATTTTCCTGGGCAAACAAAACTACTTACGACAGCTATTTTCAGACTTCAACCAGTTCTATGAATACACGAATGTATATTAACAAATTAATACGTCACGCACTAACGAGGGTTACGTATATCAACACTCTTGACATAACCTGTAACATTCAGAGGTGTATACCAGTTAATAGTGCCAAAAGTGTCATATCGTATCACATTCAACGGCATTATTCATTTTGACACGTTACAACTGCTAGTAGTTATCAAATGAGCATTATGATGGGTGTCCCCTGTACACAGTGTAAGATGGTGTTTTTCTCTTTTCAAAGCATTGCTACATTCGTTATATAATTTCTCCTAAGCTTTTGCATAATAACCATGATAACGTATATATTGTTTCTAAAATGATTGTTTATGCGAAACAATATTTGCACAGGGATGAGACAGAAACTGCGTTGACCGATATACCATTCTGTAATGTCAGTGAAACTTGGCTGAACTTTGATTCGTTCGTGACGCTTTACACGCACGGGTTTTAAATTATCACAGCCAAAATGTATTTACCAAGAGAACTGCATTGCAGCATCATTTTTCGCGAACAATTATTTTGTGTATATGTATCAGTAGGTCGCATTTACCCCATTGAAGAATCACGAAACGTGTATCGATAAGTTGTTTGGTGCGTAGAAACATAATACAAAACATAACTAACTAAAAGGTGTATGCGGTTTAACGTTTCCTTCCTAAGGCTCTGAGATTGATTTAACATGTTAAGGAACATCTCTCTAGATCAACAGTAAACCTCGTCAACCTTTGGGGGAATGTTTAATATATAAATGTCTGGTTTATCGCAATATTAATGTTTGACGATCTTTAAAACTACACACAAACCTCTTCTTACCTTTAACCCCGAAATGCAAAAATCGGAAAATCGGTAAAAAGTGAATAATGGGTAGTTTTTACAACGACAACAATATCCCCGTCTATTGTACATAGTATGCCTGAAAGGTAGTAGGTACCCATTGGGGAATGTCAAATGTTCAAATTGTAAGGAATATATGCATTTCTATCTGCGTTCATTTGATAATAATTGCAATTACCCAATCGCACAGCTTTGCATAAAACTGTAACTGCAACTCATTACGTGGTCCGAGTATTAACTTTCATACCCCATCCAACCCTTTCTCCAAGAAGCGAAAGCGGGGTTGGCTTCGGTTTGAAATAAAGCCTTAATTTCAGCTTAAAAAGTTTGCATGTTGTAAAATTAAAACATTTAATACGTAATTTTAAACAGGTTATGGCATTTTTTTCAGTAACAAATGTTTTAAACGTGTTTTATTGTCGAAATATCTATTATAAGATCCTGCTAATATAAGCTTTCCCATATCTTAATGGAATTAAAGCGCGACCACGTTGTGTGTTTAGTCTACAGGTCTATAGAGATTTAATTATGTGGACCTGTCATTTAGAATATATGCATTTAAACGTAATTTCCAATTTATGCGGTTCCCTTTAAATGACATTTTGGATTAGCATATAGTGGTTCCGCTATTCCAGCCTTTAAAGGCTTTGAGTATTGTTTAATCTTCCTTAGGATATGTTGTCTGCTTTAGTTTAGTCTTTTGATTGTTACTTGTGATATGAAGGCTTCATAACCTCTATTCTCAACTAAATTTCGTTGCTTCTTTTCGCGCATTGTATTCTCGTTAAGGGCAAAACATTTTATAAGAAATTGGGACCATACATCGCTGGCCATGGAATGGTATGAACATGCCGCACTGAAGGTTCCATGTTCACCATCATATTAATATCAACTTTGAGATGGCTTAACGTTTCGTAGTAGATATACTGACATTTTAAATATTGAGTATTGAATCTTAATCAAAGCGAGACTGCAATGATAATTGTTATATTGATCGTGTTCGGCGATTTCTAAATTGATCCTTTTATACTCTTTTATATATGGAAGAAATCATGCCTTGACATTAAAATGAACATAAACTTATTCGGGGAGAATGTCAATTATTTCGGTTACATGATGGAAGCATTATTTTATAAGTTGAAGACCTCTTGTACATATGATACGAAGTTCTGCTTCGACCCCCACATCTGTTGTAGTTGATGAGTATTCAAGCAAGGTTGAAACACACACCCCAGTCTAATTGAATGAATCGTTGCCACGTTCACTTATTTGATAGCAAGTAAAAAACAATCCCAAACTATAAATCAAGTTAGATATTATCAGCCTGATAGTACGTAAACAAGACGATAAATACAACAATGCACAGTTTTACGTAAATTAAATACGTTTGTGCTGCTACTTTTGATCTTTGTAATCATTCTGTACTTCTGGAAAATGCACGTTGCATGTTTCATTATGCGTTTGCATATGTGCTACCAGAATCACCTTTTCCATACATCCAATCATCAGTTTATTGTCTCATCAATCACTGGCAGTTGTGTCCGTGAGCATTTGAAAAGCAACATCGTACTACACCCCGTATGTACAATAACACTATACTGTTCAAGTAAATATGTGATTATTTCAAATTGACGAGAAATATTTGCGCATTGCAACAATATCAACATTGTGCGTTGCTAAGATTGTTGCAATTAAATATAAAACATTTAACTACATATATATTTAATAATCATGGTATGTAATAATAATGGTAATTATAATGAGAAAAATAAAGTTAGCACATAAAATTCATGTCATTTCCATAGACGAGAGAGATAGAAAGCTTTGTATGTTCGGTGTCAATGATAGAGTGACATAGATATGACCAATACTAATGCTACAAAGTCATATGTATAAAAAGTCGGTGATAAAAATAAAGCAAATATGGTGAAAACATATGTTATCAAAAATCGTTCTCATTTCAATGAAAATGGAGGCAAATTTAAAATTTCGAAATTTGGAATGCTTTTGTTTAAGGAAAACAATCGCTTTTTTTAATAAATTTCAGCGGGTTTTAAACAATGACCGAATGGGAAATTCTTTTCAATATCAAACATTGCATTTTTTCAAAGCAATACGTTTGTATAATAAAATAAGTGTTATTTAATATATGGGAGGTACATGTAATTCTGATACTTCGATTCAAAAATAATGAAATAAAACACATTTTTGACAATCACATATCTTGACTTCAAACAATTATCTTAATGTTCATATGTTTAATCTATTTCTCTAAAAAGTCGTGCTAAACTTGTTTTGTTCAGTATATAATGATTAACTTGTTGTATGTGTTATATTTAACTTCACTATATTACTTCTTTTACATGATTTCAACAATACTTGTGTTATACAATGTATACATGTAAAACAACTAGTTGTATAATAGTAATAATATGATAAGCTCACTACAAGATTAACAATTGAAACAAAATGTTTACACAAATTCATGCTATATCATTTTGTGCAGATGTAGTCTAATATTTACATATAGAGGACCCGTACAGAATAATGCACCGTGTTTGTCCATAGTGACCTTGTTTGTAAACTGATTACATAGAAATAATTTCAAAATCTAACAAATTCACCTAGGTTTGTTCACGTGTATACGAGACTCCTCTACGCAACTACTATCATCAGAATAGCGTGCAAGTGAGATATGTCCCATAGTCACACCCATAACACCCATAAGTATGACCAGTAATTTAGTTTTTTTCCGGGTTCGGTTTGTTGTAGCTTAAATATTTATATAGTAGTTATATATATATATATTATCCTTTATGTACAATATATAAACTATTACTAATTAATGTTTATGTAGAACCAATCATATATTGAAACAAAGTGTAGAATTACGAAGAAATTCCGTCAAATGTCTTTATCTTTTATTTCAACAGAACAGGACTGTTTATTTGAACAATATGCATGCAGATTCGAAGTCAACATGATATGGAATAAATCAATCAAGGTGTTATTAAACTATATCAAGTTTGTTGTTTTTTCCTTGAAGGCAATATTAGTACGAAATAAGTATGTGGAAATGCAGATTGTATAATGAGTCTGAACTGGAGTACGAAATAAGTATGTGGAAGTATGTGGAAATGCAGATTGTATAATGACTCTGAGCTGGAGTACGAAATAAGTATGTGGAAGTATGTGGAAATGCAGATTGTATAATGAGTCTAAACTGGAGTACGAAATAAGTATGTGATAGCATGTGGAAATGCAGATTGTATATTAATAACTCTGAGCTTGAGTACGCATAAGTATGTGGAAGTATGTGGAAATGCAGATTGTATAATGAATCTAACATATATATTATTTAGGTTATTATCGAAACTCAGTTTATTGGCAATATAATTATGCAATTTTTTTTTCCATAATGATCATCTTGTTTCGTTATGAAGTTATATTAACCATAGAACCGTTACCTAAAACGATACGGGGAAGTAGTTTTTGTCGACGAACTTCGCTGAAGTCGGTATATGTTTCTTGTTTAAATGAAAATGTGTGTAATTTCAAGACATATATTGTAACATTTAGATATATGTAATATCGTCTTCTTCCAATTGTATTTTATATGTATTCATTTACCAGTCTTAGTTCGGAAACTGAGGAAAAACGAATATATGGAATAGTTCAGGACTGACTTTGACGAGGAATGCGGAAGAAAGGGTAAATATAAAAGTCAAATATAGCATCA
This sequence comes from Cyrtodaria siliqua, assembly GCA_037043455.1. Taxonomy (NCBI): domain Eukaryota; kingdom Metazoa; phylum Mollusca; class Bivalvia; order Adapedonta; family Hiatellidae; genus Cyrtodaria; species Cyrtodaria siliqua. Next base: position 342,845 of record JAWPHD010000736.1, on the reverse strand, counting down.
AGAACCACAGTCAACCAAAACCACGCATCAAAACAAACAACAATTACAAAGATAAATAAGAGGCGAGGTATTTGTCGCCACAAACACAACACGGTTGACAATAGGACTACCGCCTTGGAACGGTCAGTAGCAAAGAGGCCGCTGAGGGATTTAAATCGTTTCCTAAAGGGTAAATCAAAATGGATAGAAACGTTTGAACGATATTCGATTGTTATCGACATCGGACCTGATCGATGTGTCAATACAAGGGATTGTTAAAGTGATAAGTCAAAGGCTTATTAAATATACTTAGAATAATTACCGCTTATGAAACACTGTCTGAATTATTTTCTACAGCAGTGTGATACAGATGACGCATAGTCCCACGTGTACCTAATGTATGCGAAGTTGCGGTGACTGAGTAGCATACTTACCTCTCCATCACCTCTAAATCATATTTTCCGAAACAACGGCACACTTCGTACAGTTGCTTAAAACCTGTGTTAATCTGTTTCGTTGCATTCCAATCACGTACTTGCCATCTACTGCACGCATTCGAAACCACCCATTCATTGTTGATCTTCTAGAATAATGCCAATAAATACGATTACGCTTCTTTTTATTACAGACTAAGTTGCAACAGCGTCAGAAAGTATGCGACTGAAAAACATCTTTAGAGAATAGCGTGCATTAGTATTTGTTGAATTTGGTTCGAACGTTGAAATAATGTGCTACGGTCACTCTATTAGCAAAAACTTAGTTTTTTTGGAAAGAAAAGGTAACATATTTGTTTTTGTATTGTTATGAAAAAGATTTCATTTTGAGTATTTTGCCAGATGTTCCGACAACGAAGCCTTTAATAACATCTCCCTTTATCTGAGCTTCATATTGAATATTAACAAGTATTTCGTCCGTCGGCTTGAGTGTCGGCATTGGCGTCCATTACATTAGCAGCAGTTTCTCTGAAACCGCTCTGTCAGTTTGACTCAAATACCAGATGGATACTCCTACGACAGGTAGAAACTTAAAGAAGGAAAACTAGGTCAATCGGACATTCAACATGTTTTCCCATGAACGCAGAACAGATATTAACAATTCTTTTTTATTTTAGAAAAACATGATATGTATTTAACTATCAAGTTTGTACAAAGGACATTCTGGGGATATAAATGACTATGCTTTGGGGTCCGAAGTTTATATATATTGCACGTTTTACATCGATGTATGTAGGAAAAACTTGTGAAATTGTTTGATCCGAAACCACAAGGGATATAGCTCTCATATAATGCATGTTGCTTTAGCCTGTAGTCCGCTATCCAGTTTGTTCAAATTGTGACTCTGTGGTTAAATCGGTAGCCAGCTACCGATGGGGACAGTTTTATATTAAATTATATAGGAGAATCTTTAAAAAACATATCATCTTCTCTGAAACTACACGAGCCAGAAGTTATACATGTATATTATGCATTTACATCCTATGGTCCTCTAACATGTTTGTTCGTATGACTACCATGGAGCTAGATTTAGACCACTATCAGAATTGTTTTTCATTTTTACCTAAAGCTAAAGCTTTAATATTTTGTATGCAGCAATATATTATGATTCTACTAAAGTTGTACAAATGGTGAGCATATTGTAAATACTGACCAGGGATCGGGTGATGTTATATAACAATATACATGGAAACCTTAAACAAGATGCCCAAGAGGGCCTGTATCGCTCTACTTGCTGGTGTGGGTTGGGTTGGAGTGGGGTGGGGATAGAAGGATTGTATTTCAGATATGGCAATATCAAACTAGTTTTATAAAAACTGTCTTCAATTACCAATCTATGGGGGAGGGATGTATTTGACTCACGTTTGGCTGGCTTTAAAACAAATCAAACGTTCGTTAATATAAACACTCAAACCAAGTTCCACATGTGACTCAGGGGCGTGGCCAAATTTGACCACAGGGTCATCATTTGAACAAACTTGGTAGAGGACGACCATAAGCTGAATGTAAATACAACATTTTATACCTATATTAGTTTCGGAGAAGAAGACTTTTTTTAAAGTTTGTCCCTCTATGTAAAACATGTGACCCTGTGGAGGGGCCAAGTTTGACCCCAGGGTCACCATTCAAACAACTTGATTAAGGACCATAAGCTGAGGGTAAATAAAACATATTAAACTTTTGACTCTTGTAGTTTCAAAGAAGTAGATTTTTAAAAAAAATCACTATATACAAGTCTATTTAAAACTGTTACCCTTAAGTTCGGGCCAAATTAGACACCAGGGTCACCATTTGAAAAATGTTTTTAGAGGAACATAAGCGGATAATAAATAAAAAATAATAACCTTTATCTCTTGTAGGTACGCAGAAGAAGATGTTTGAAGTTCTTCCATATAACTCTATGTAAAAGTGATCAAACCAACAGGACCCTAAGCTCCCAATTAAAGAAAAAAGTACCAAGGTTTCTTATGAGAAAAAAAAATGAAATAAATAAATAATAAAAAATTGAACCCATGAACCAATGTTTCTTATGGAGAAATGACTCCAGTGAGATTTGAACACACGAACCCTGGGGTTTTCAGTGTACATTCACTGTACATTACCAAATCTTGAAAAAGGACCATAACCTTTGTTCCGATGTTACTGGTTCGATCTGGCTGGTTTTCAAGCTCTTCCGAGGTTTCATTGATATCAACAATCTGGCCAAGTTTGGGAAAGATCAAATACCAAATGAAGGCGCTAGAGTGTTGTTCACAAGGCTGAAAATTGCATTTTTCAGAAAATAACAATGGCCATATCTGTGGTGTAACTGATCCAATTTAGCTGTTTTTTCGAACTTGTCCAAGCTTTTACTGGTATTAACAATCTGTGCAAGTTGGCAGAAAATGGCATTTTCAGAAGAAAAAAAAAGGGCCATAACTCCCGTGTTACTAATTTGATTTGGCTGTTTTTTTTACTTCTTCTAGCTTTTATTAATGCTAACAATCTGTGCAAGTTTGGTAAATATCAAATAATAAATGAAGGTGCTAGAGTGTTCACATTGCTTAATATGGCATTTTTCAGCAAAACAAGGGCCATAACTCCGGTGAAATTAATCCGATCTGGCTGGTTTTCAAACTTTTCCGAGCTTTTATTGATATAAAGACACAAGTTTCGCAAATATCCTAATAATAATGAAGGCCCTAGAATTTTCACAAGTAAAAAGTTAACGGACGGACGGACTCGTCATCCCATAAGGCCAGCAGAGCTAAAAACCATCTTCTGCCCTTTGTGTTTCTTGTGAGATTCATACATACATGATTACTTATATTGCCTATATCGTTAGAGGATATAGCCTGTCGGGGATATCTTTATTTGCAATGTTCCCTTTTTGGGTGAAGGGGGTGGAGGGGGGCGAGTGGGGGTAGGCGGGTTACAATAAGCTATGACTTGGATCTGGTGCCGCCCTTACCTCTCCAGTACCTCGTTGGTTCAAACCACCGGATACCTTTTCGTCACTGACCGTTCCAATGCGCTCATTGTCAGCCTGTTCATGTTTGCGGTGGCGCATATTTTGCTTAATATAATTTGCCTTGTAATTGTCGTTTGATTTGTGTACTTGATTTTGATGACTGTGTTCTGTGCATGCTAAATTTCATGTTTGCCTGTTATACCTACTGTCATATGTATTTAGAGGATTTGATGTAAATGTAAACAACTTTTTTGGCGCAAACATATGTCCGAATTCTATGATTTTAAATATAAATTTAGATATTAATCATTAATAGCCACATTGACAGTCACATTCAACATTATGACAGTTTAATGAAAAACAATATTCAACTACGTGGGACAATTTATCATCATTTCGAAACTGGCATGTGCGACAGTAATATACTTAAAGGAAAAAGAAACGCATAATCACAACGTTGCCTATACTACACTATTACATAAACCTAATTCCAATTCCGTAGTACTTCAGCTATATCTCAACGTGTTTTGTACAAAAAGGGGCTGCCAATAATTACAGAAATGACAACTGTGTCATGTATAGTAGATCTTTTATTCAAAGTATACTTGGTAATACGAAATTCATCAATGTTGAAAATTCGCTTGAAAAAGTCAAGCCATTTCAGTATTGTGTAAAATGTTAAGAGACTGCAACGTTTAAAGCCTACGTTTGCTCACCTGCTTGACCAAAATGCGCATTTTGTCAATAATGAAACTTTATATGGGTAACCATTGCTGTGTTCGGTGCTGTTTCAACCTTCTTTCCGAAAGGATATGCCTAATGTCCCCTGTCCATTTGATTAGCAGTAGCATATTAAACATATACTATATAGCGGAAATACCTAGTATGCCTTTCTTTTTCTTTTCAGTACATAACGCTTAAAGTATAATCCCCCAGCGGCCGTTTTGCCACTGACCATTCCAAGGCGGTAGCCCTATTGTCAAGCATGTTGTGTTTGTGATGTCTTATTTGGTCTTTTATTACTGTTTAATGTTTTTCGTTGTTTCTGTGTGTGTTTGTGGTTGACTGTCGTCCTTGAATGCTGCTGTTTTTCCTTAATTATATCAATTGCACCTCCCAGTGAACATCGTCTAACCTAGTGAAAGTGCTTTAAATGATTTATTGGACACATTATTCTTAGATATTCTTAAATATTATTATTATCAGAGATTGATGTTTCCATGCAAGAAAAATATAACATTATTTTACAGATAATTCGATAGTCTCAGAGAAACATCTTCCTTAAATACATCTAATTCTAGTAGATAGTTCGTAAAATGGCTGACAGAGCTTTAAACATCTGCTTACAGAATCTATTTTATATCTGACAGTGTTATAATAGTATGTGAAGGGAACATTACAATACAAGTGATCTTGAGATCTTGAAAAATAGCATGTGTTTATTGTGTGTTTATTATGAATTAAATATTTATTTCCTTTACGTACCGAACAATTCCTAACAAAAACAACAAAAGTAAAACGAATATCATATAAAAAAGTATGAAAGGAGAAATTTGAAAATCGTCGAACACAATAAATAGACAATATATTGAAGCCTCGGTTTGATTGAGACTGTTCATGAACGGCAGAGAAAATTGCTTGCTACCGTTCACACCCTCTAGCCCCGGGTTAAGCAGATTGGAATATTTAAAATACCAAAAGTATTTAAATAGGAGTCATCCTGAAAATGGTATGCATATGACGGTGAACATGGAACCTTCAATGCGGTATTTTCACACCATTCCATGGCCAGCGGCGCCTGGTCACAGTATCTAACAAAACGCGTTGCCCTAAACGAGAAAACAACGGGCGAAATAAACAAAATAGAATTTAGCTGGGAGCTGAGGTTATGAAACCAGGCAACATATCCTAAGGGTGACTAAACAATACTCAGAAACTATAAAGGCTTGGGTCGTGGAACCACCTATTCAGAATTCAAGTAAGAAACAAGTATTTGAGAAACATCGCTTACTAACATTCAACGTCATGATGGATAGTTGAAAAGTCAAATGAGATGGAGTGGCATGGTTGAAATATTATAAGCTGAGCTGGCTCCTACGATATTAACAACACATATTAATAAATGAAACTAGACATAAAAGTCGAACAGGAAATGTGGCATTCCAGAACCACAGTCGACCAAAGACATGCATAGAAACAAACAATAATTACAAAGATAATTAAAATGCAAGATATAACACAACAAACATAAAAAGGATAGCAATATGGCTACCGTCTTAGAACGGTCAATGGCAACAAGGTTATAGTGTGCACATAACCTCACTCTTACCCTGTTGTCGTTCCAGTAGAACGGTACAGTGTAAAGAATGATATCCCCGCCAGGTTATAACCTCTAACAAACAATGCAGCATACATATAGGCAATGCAATATAAGTATAACAAATAAATGCTCATGTATTTATGAGTATAAACCAAAAGCTCAGAAAGTCACAAAGCAAGTACTCAGTGACATGGTAGAAGCCAGAGAAACAAAGGAATAAACCGTCAAGGGTAAGCCAAGTCAAGATTTTAGACAAAACTCAAATGCTACACGTCCTAAGAGGATATAGTTAGACGTCATCATATGGTCACCATATGGTCCACAATCTGTCACACATATATATACAGTATTATGGTGTCAGACCAGTCAGGAAGTACTTCCGGGTCGTAGGGTGCTAAAATAGTTCTTTGAAAAAATCCAGAATTTCTAGTTTGCATGTGTTTTCCCCAAGATTAGTTTTTATTTCATTGTTTAATCTAACCTAAGGTTAAAGTAGTATGTCTGTCGTCATTAAAAGTAAGTATTTTACTGTGTTTGTCAGGATTTATTTTTTTAGAGTATGAGCACAGAGGTTAGGTAGAGATGTGGTATTGACAGATGTTTATTTCAAAATACGCATAGTGAGAATGAATGACGCGAAATGTTGAAAAACTGAATCGGTGTTTTATTCCAGATATGGGACAATTTGCTAGTCAAATGTGTTTAATCATACACATAATAAAAGTGTATTTAAACGAACGAATGTTGTGGAACTTGTGACTGATCTCCAAATATAGCCTATATTGCACTGTATTCAATGGGCAGATTTTCACCGGTCTGACACCTAGATGGACAATATGCATTTTTCTTATTAATGGCCAAATCCAGTTGTTTTTTCCTGTGAAAGCTTGCAGCTGAGTGAGAAACTAAAAGCTTACGTTAAATTTTGAATTTTACAACAGAACATGTTCTTTTGCAAATGAAATAGAATGTGTGTGTTTTAGGGTGGAATTTTAGGTCCTAGTGATTTGGAGTGATCCTAAAACACTTTAAGTAGGCTATCAAATGTCTTTAAGTGGATTAGTGGCAATAGGTTATAGATCTGTCACAATTCCTGCAATAAATGGCAATTTTATTATTTTAAGGTACTGTATGAGGCTAAAATCTGAAAATGTATCGGTACTGACATTTTGACATGACGCGACTTTAGGGTGAGTCTTACCTTCTATCGAAAGCCTGAGAACCTGTACATTTTGTACGCGATGATGGGTTTTACAATCTGAAACTGAAATATACAGAAGTTTGTGGAATTCAGCATTTATTTTAGTTTTTTGCTAAACATGGTGTAAATCCCACCCTTTTGTCTTCATTAATTCAGATGAAATTACTAGGCAATGGCATATAATTGTAATTTAACACATTAATGTGGTATTTTATTAGAGATAATGGTATAATCCACTGAAATATATACTATTCTGGTGTGTGATTCAGTTTGTCTTTCTGTTGCTCAAGACTTGAATGTATTAGTTGGCTTTAAAACTGCTACAGGCATATGGGGTAGGCTTAGTTTTTGAGTCAAATTTTCTCTATTTTCTGGAATTTTATAGCCAAACTGTATATTCTATTGGACATTGTGCATGTAAATATGCTCCAAAGAAGCCTTATGGTCTATTTTGTGACTCAAATATTTTTTTGGAATTTAACAGAATATCTGTTTCTCCATGAAACATGAAGAAATTTCATGCATGAGTGATTTTGATATCTACACCCCACAATATGTGTATATTTTAGTTTGGTATATAGAAGGCAATGTTTGAAAACCTTACTTGATGGATATATACCAAACGGTTCATTTATTTTGGCATTTTTCTAGTTTTGTTTAACGCATCTTAAAATCCTCGAATGGTTCTTTGCATGCAAGAATTGAACCGAAAAGATAATAGGTCCTTGCAAAAGCATTTGATTTTCCATCTGGTCAACCTTATTGGTCAGTTAGATGTATTCGATAAATATTTTTGACAAATGTCGCGACTCATTTAGGTGTCAGACCAGTCAGTAAGAACTTCCGGGTCGTAGGGTGCTAAAATAGTTCTTTGACAACATCCAAAGTTTCTAGTTTGCATGTGTTTTTCCCAAGAGTAGGTTTAATTTCATTGTTTAATCTAACCTTAGGTTAAAGTAGTATGTCTGTTGTCATGAAAAGTAAGTATTTTACTGTGTTTGTCAGGATTATTTCTTTGGAAAGTATGAGCACAGAGGTTAGGTAGAGATGTGGTATTGACAGATGTTTATTTCAAAATTAAGATTAGTGTGAATAAATGACGCGAAATGTTGGAAAACTGAATCGGTGTTTGATTCCAGATATGGAACCGTTTGCTAGCCAAATGTGTTTAATACACAGAATAAAAGTGTATTTAAGCAAATGAATGTTGTGGAACTTGTGACTGATCTTCTCAAAACATAGCCTATATTGCATTGTGTTCAAATGGGCTGAAGATAAACGGTTACAATATAGAAGTATAGCAGGGTTGCTATATACATGGTTTACTCAACCCAGTTGCATACAACACATTATTTGCTACATGTTTAGCTGTATTTGCATCGTTTACACATAAGGCAAAACAAAAGTCCTTAGGGTGTACATTTTAGGTTTCCTTTTGTCGCATTTAATAAGAATATATTTGAACTCATCTGAGCCTCACTTGAGCCGAAGGCTCACATGGGAGCTATTGAGATCCTGCTTCGTACGTTGTCCTTCGCCGTCTCGTCCGTCCTTATGGTGTTAACTTTTGATTTAAACGACTTAAATGACTTCTAAACAATCAAGTGGTCATTTCTTATCTAGCTTCAATTGGATGGTTACATCAATTTCTTTCCAGTTGGTTAACATTTGGTCAGCGTGACATCAAAAATGATCGCCCTTACTATATATGACCGAAACTCTAAACAATCGTCTTCACCGGCACCACTGAACAGGTTTCGACATTTGTTCTTCATTATTGATCGAAAGACGTAATCTGCATGACTTGTATTTTGTTGAAATGAAATCTGCGGAGTTAAACATGAAGCCACCATTGAGGTCCAACGTTTGTTTACAGAGATTGACACGTTTTAAACATTATATATATATATATATAGAGAGAGAGAGAGAGAGAGAGAGAGAGAAATAGAAGGATGTAAAAGATCATCTCAGAAGTAGATATAACAGTAGATGCCACCACCACACATAGTGCGTTAATATATTAAATGTAGCACATAGTCCTCTAACAAATGTATTTATATGGTGACGCGTGGGTTACATCTCGCCCCGCCCAAGAATCATAGTTTTACCCAAACTGATTTAAGTCAAGTTTTAAAAACTCATGTTCCTCTACCAAGTGTTTCAAACGGTGACAATATGTTCTATTTTGACCCTGTCCCAAAGGTCACATGCTCTACTAAGTCTTTTATCGGAAACATTTTGAAACAGCATTCCTGTGAAACCAAAACGCTCTCATATATTGCATATTGGGTAAACTTATGATACTCTACCAATGTGTTTCAAATGGTAACACTAGGGTCAAATTTAGCCCCCACGCCTACTCACCGCCTCCGTTGTCGCATGTCTTAAAGAAACTTATTGAGGTACATGAAATACTCCTCATTTCTTAAACCACAAAGCATAGAATTCTCATATATTGCATGAAGCATACGAGCCTATAACTTTCTACCAAGTTTCTTCAAATGGTGATCCTCAAGTAAAATATTCGTCATGGTTTTAACTTACCGTTAATACCGTCTAAAGAACTTCGACCCAACAAAGCGAACATTTCGGATACTGTTGCTTCCTTTCTTGATTTGCATCTCTCTATTGAAAATGATGTAACAATTAGTTAAACCTATAAAAAGAGTGATGATTTTATTTTGATATTTTCAATTATCCCCAATTAGATGGGGATGTTCCCCAGGCTACTTCTAATGGGCTCTATGTTTCTCAACGTATTCGATATTCTAGAGCTTATAGTCCTAATGAGGACTTTAATATTCGTAATATATTTTGTAAATAAAACGCTACTCCAGCGGGGCTACCGTTACCATAAATTTCGAAACAAATTTGCAAAATGTCATTATCGTAACCCTGATCTACTTTTAAAATATAAAAGTAACCGAACCTTTCCTGCGTTAATTACAATCACAGCCTGGTTTCTATTGTGATGTGATTTACAAACTTCGTAAGATCCTTGGTTATATTCACTCGCATGCACTATTTAACAAACTCGTTAAAATGTTTATCAAAATATGTTATGAACCTATCAGTTTGCAACGCACTGCATATTTAGTGTTGACCCATTTACAGATCGCCACTGTGCGATGAACGGACATAATGTGGACCTTATGATGGAATGTACTAAACCTCTTCAAATGGGCGGTTTCGTGTGATGTCGTACCCTTAACGGTTTGCTATCTATCTGTCTGTCTGTCTGTCTGTCTGCCTGCCTGCCTGCCTGTGTCTGTCTGTCTGTATATTTGAAGAAATATTTTCGAACAACCACGGACAGAAAAACTTCGGACGAACTACGGCAGAGCGGCTAGCTGTGATGTGAAATCAAACGTATGTATTAACTTCAAAAAGGATAGCTGCAACACACGGGGATAGACTGTATCTCTACATCATATCACACTCGTCTGGAGGCACAACATACACACGCATACATACATACAAAGAAATATAAAAATATCGGACAGGGAAAGTAGCATTCAAGGAGGACAGTCAACCACAAAACACAGAAACAAACACGCAAACAGACAAACAAGAAGGCAAAAGCAATAATAAATGCAAAGGACATCACGAACACAAAAGGAACGTTCAGTGGCAAAGTAGGCCACTGGGGGTTTACACCGGTTCTAGGGTGCACCAAACCTCACGCTTACCCTACTGTCATCCCATTAAAACAGGACAGTGTAAATAAAGAAATCTCCGCCATGATCTAATCTCTAACAAACAAGGCAGCATCAATAGGGAATATAAGTAAAACACAAATATGCTCGTGTAAATATAATACAAAAAAACAATAGCCTAGAAAGCCACAATGAAGGTACACTCAATGACTTTGCAGAAGCCAGAACAGTAAGAGAATAAACCATTAAGGGCACGACAAGAAAGATCTTGGACAAACATCAAACGCCACCGTCAGCTTATATGAATATATAAAATATCTTCTTCGAGACACACCTTATATATATTTTCAGGAGCCTAGACCAATAACAATAACGTCTCTAATTTCCAGGGGGATTTCCCGGCCTATACATGATGACATTCCTTTCATAAAGCAAGTATAGTTAATTACAAAATTCAATACTTGTTTTCGATTTTACTGGGAAATCCACCTACAAATAATTGTATAACCATCAATCTGCCGCGGACCAAGCGATTTTTTCAACTGGATAATTTGTAGTTAAACAAGAAAAAACATCATTAACAAAAATATTATAGAAAAAGTTGTCTTTCCCCTACTCAGAGGATAGTTGGGCCAACTGTCCAATAGTTGGGCCAACTGTCCAATAGTTGGTTGCTTCATTCGTGATACATAACGTTACAGAATGATATATAGTATCGGTCATGTTACGTACATAACGTTACAGAATGATATATAGTATCAGTCATGTTACGTACGTAACAAATGATATATATTATCGGTCATGTTACGTACATAACGTTACAGAATGATATATAGTACCGGTCATGTTACGTACGTAACGTTACATAATGATATATTGTATCAGTCATGTAACGTACATAACGTTACATAATGATATATAGTATCGGACATGTTAGGTACATAACGTTACAGAATGATATATAGTATCAGTCATGTTACGAACATAACATTACAGAATGATATATAGTATCGGTCATGTTACGTACATAACGTTACAGAATGATATATAGTATTGGTCATGTTACGTACATAACGTTACAGAATGATATATAGTATCAGTCATGTTACGTACGTAACGTTACAGAATGGTATATAGTATCAGTCAGGTTACGTACATTTAGTAGCGTGCTATAGTACATATTTGTCATTGATGCGTTTTTTTAAAAAGCTGCAAAGCGTGACCATGCAATAGTCGATCTGTGTTAGTGACGCAGCTTCACGTGGCCGTGCAATAGTCGATATGTGTCAGTGACGCAGCGTCACGTGACCGTGCAATAGTCGATCTGTATCAGTGACGCGCTTGTTTAAATGAACAAAGAAAGCAGATACATTGTTTACACGACTCACACTCCAAATTTTAATGTTATTAGTAAACAAATCAAAACTGTTATACTTTTTGATATAGAATAAAATAACTATTTATTGCCTTAGGAGTCAATGGATTAGAACTATTTATCCTCGGGAGCGACTACTGACCCTTGAAGGATACTATTGCACTCGGTGTGCAGCCTCGTGCAATAGTACTCTTCTCGAGTCAGTAGTCACTCCTTCTGATAAATAGTATACAACTATATAATTCCTTAGAAGTCAATGGTTAGAACTATTTATCAGAGGGCGTGACTACTGACCCAAGAACTACTGACACTCTCACGTGATAAACTATTGAACGGTTGGCATATTTCCAGTGAGAATGGTCAAACATATTTAATCACACATGACTGCTTCTAGACCAATGAAAAACGCTTATATTTTATGATATATACTAATTCTAACCATTGACTTCTATGGAATTAAATAGTTGTATAATATTACATTATTGCATATCGTTCAATGGTAATTCAACACATATAGCAAGACGTGAAATAAACCATGTTGTTCAACAGCGGAACACGTTAAAGATAACGTACACGAAGTTGCAACACAAATGTCGTAGTTTTATCCAACGATTTGGCACACACGTCATATCAGTGATCTGCAATGAGCGTATTATCTGATAACTATCATGCACATGGCTTCATTATTACCTTTTATAATCTCAATAATACCTAAATCAAAAATGTTTTGATAACACATATAAAATAAGGTGTATGCTTTACGGAAATGTGCTAGGCTAAGCTGAGTAAAGACTTAAATATAACGTTCTTTATGCTTTAATCATAGTGAAAAGTTTTACAGTGTCAATGACAAATGCGTTATATAACAGTGTTCGATCAGATAATATTTATTGTTTCGTCTATGTAAGCGTATTTGCAGTAAATACATGTATGAACATGTATGCTTACATGCAACAGTTTCATGTGGGGCGCTGTGGTCTAGTGGTAGAGCTTTGGACCCATGGTCGAAAAGTCGTGGGTTCGATCCCCGCCATTACCATATGTGTTGTGTCCATTAGCAAGACATTTTATCTGCATTTGGTTCTATCCAGAAAGACATCGAGAGGGATTCAAATAAGTTCAAAAAATCGATGTAAAATAAATAGGTTTAAACTAAACTACCAGTTTTATGTCACTGTTTGTCTGTTATCAAATGGGATATTTTATAAGCATAACGACACACCTTATTATAAAAACAGTTGGTGAAAATAATTAAAACCGATACAATTACACGCATTCTTATCTCGTTTACAAGTGAAGTACATTTCATTGTTCAATAAACTGGACAAAACTGTAAGTATACCAGTTTTGTAAGTATACCAGTTTTGAGTGTCTTTTTAATTTGTATTTCAACTCCATTATTGATATCCAGTAGATGTAGTAATGTCTACACAATCCGGCAAACACTTTGTTTTTGGTTAGGTTTACCTGCTGTGTCCACGAACGTCGGGAAATGACAAAAGAAGATATAAAAATCGAACAGGAAATGGAGTATTCGAGGACCATTGTCAACCCAAAAGAAAACGACTCAAGATATAAAACAACTACAAGGTGAAATAACAGGCAAGATATGCGATTTCATAAACATAACACTTTTGACATGAACACGGTAGGCCAAAAATGCCACTAGGGTGTGATGGGGTTGCGTGGGATGCGGGGGGATGTGCGTGTGCGTGTACGCGTGCGTTCCAATAAAATGGGACAGCGTAAACAAAAACTTTTCCTCTATCAAAACAGGCATCATTAGTATGCCGTTTAAAGCTGTACAGTCCTTATTTTAACTGGTAATAACTCATGAATATGAATGAGTCACGTGTGAAGTAGTTTCAAATCGACGAACACCCCAAAAGTCGGTATATAAGGAGAAATCGATACGCAAAATTTCACATTTTTATTTAGCCTCCGTACAGGTAACATCGATAAATATACGGCTCCAGAATATTTGTGATGAAAAAAATAGTTGCCCGGAATGGATTTGAACCACAGCCTTGCACTTGTAAGATTTGAAAGATGTACGCTGAACCTCTAGACCACTGCTATTTAGTGGTATGTTGTAGCATTTTTAACACTAAATAGGCATTACGTAATAACAAGAGCGCGCACACAAACTCATCAAGCGCTAAATAACAAGTCGAGATATGGTTGATTTGAGGCGAAGTATTAGTTTCATATTGATAAGATACAGTATATCACCAGTCAATGTTAATTTACACGTGCGACAATATGGACTGCATATTTATTGATCCATCTTTAGTTGCGTTCAAATATGTTAAGTTATTTTGCCTCATAATAAATCATAGTTAGTATACTATTTTCTCAAGTAGCGGTTTAGTTCAATGGATAGAGCTCAGGACTTGAAATCAGAAGGTCGTGTGTTTGAGCCCCGAAAGAAGCTAACTTTTTTTTTCTGTAAAAATTACTGTTACCTGTGTATAGGTACGATGTGCAGTGGTCGATGTATATACAGTAAATGATTTCTTGCGCTATATTTGCTCGCTTAAATACCCGATTTCGACATGAGCTGGTGAACATGAAGTTACAAATAAAGACACGCCTACAAAGAAGAAATCGATTGATATAGGGACTCTGTAGCTTTAAGTATATCACAAGATGATCATGTATTTATAAATAAGCCTAGAATACTCAATGGCTTGGCAGATGCCAGAGCAACAAAGGAATTAACTCTAAAGGGCACGGCCAGACAAGATTGGAGACAAACATTGAAGGTTATCGTCCTAGCAGGATTTAAGTGGGCGTCATCAATGTTTCGACACTCGATCCGTTTATCTCACAATCAAAGAGGAAATCATAGTGGCAAACAGTAAAAGTGGCAACCACTAAACACGCAATAGATTGCAATATGATAGGGTAATAACCACTTTTGATAAAAACACGTTTACAAAAGACTATGAGAGTGGACCTTTGGAAATTGCCGAACACGATACATACGAAATATTGTCTCGTTTTGAAAGGTAGTGAAATATGCTAGCTACCGCTCACGACCTCTAGCCCCGGGTTGAGCAGAACTCAATATTCATAAAATCAATAGTACATAATTTTAACCATCTCGAAGATGGCATGCATATGGCGGCGGACATAGATATATTTTCTTCCCCCATGTCCAGCGGCGTATGGTCTCAGTATCTAACAAAATACTATGCTCCGAAGAGCGAAATAAACACAATGGAATTTAGTTGGGAACCAAAAGACTAAATTAAAAAGGAGAAAACATATCCTATGTGTGGTTAAACAATACCCAGAGCCTTTTATCGGCCGAAGTAGTGGAACTGGCGTATAGAAAATTAAGTAAGGAAACTAAATATAAGTATCGGGCTTAGCTATCTCCAAAGATCGAATGAATAACAGTCCTGATTGCAAGCAACGCCACTGTACTATACAAAAGAGTATGAGAGTGGACCTTTGGAAACGGCCGAACACGACGCATACGAAATATTGCAGTCTCGGTTACAAGTTTAATGAAGATTGATCAATGAGTTTACGAAGATTGTAAATCACGTCGCCATAGAAGTTTGATTATGATAGTCCTTGTCGCAGAAGAATTCTTTAATTACTTTTATATTTTAAAAGGAGAGCAGGGTGACGATAATACTATTTAGCAAAGATGTGTATTGTAACTCTATCTCCCCAATTCGATTAGAACCTCGAAAGCACTAATAAGAAGCGACATAATCAGAAATATTAACATTGTTCTCTAGAGTATGTATTAGTTTTCATAGTAGAAAAGATAAAGCTGTCAATGTTTTATATATCAGCCAGATACCGAGAGATATTACACAATTACTTCTTCAAAGTATCTGATGAAATAATCAACAAAAAATCTGGTTCATAACAATACAAACACAAATCTGTGGCAAGAGGTGCACAATAAGTACACATAGGGATAAGAATTATTAGATGCAGGTGCGAGGTGCGATGGGTCTAATTGAAACACCACATATATTACAACAAAGACTGACAGAGAAATAATACTAAACACATTTACCTTTCATAACAGCATTTCTCTCATTTTACAATCACTAGTATGCTATCTAAGACGCAATCGCAAATGTCACGCAATTTTAAGTAGTTATTGGAGAAATCTATATAAGGCGTATGCCCGGAATATTCGATAGGAAATCAAATCTGACTGGTGATCAGGATTACTGCCACAAAACGTCGTCGATTTGGTGACCCTTAATAACTTTTGAAAATCCATACACAGTTTTGTCACAAAACGTATATCAGTTACTATGAAACAGTGTCCATTGCTAAAGTTCCTACCATGTTTCATATACAATGGATCGCATTTCTCAGTTGCCTGCATAATGGAATATTAACAATAATTTAACTAACAACTATGTAGACACGTCAAATAGAAAACAATCAGCAACACGGACACTAGCATATTTAACAAAATCGTTAATATGCTTTTTGTAATGAAATAAAATGACTATGCATAACATGCAATCTAGGAAAGAAGCACTTCATTGTATAAGTCTTCCATCCCAGTCAGACATATTGTGTGTGTTTCATATAGTAAGCCAGCCATACGTTTTTATTTTTAACAAATTAGAATAAAATTGTGCATTTTTCAAACTTGTTTTTACATACTTTGACTGTCATCCACAATACAAGAAAAGATGATAGTCACCGAGGATATTGAATATAGTATCTAAATGTTGTAACGATGCACAACTGCTGAGCATATGTGTGTATTGCTTGTCCTTCCCAAAGTAGAGTATAGGTTGGAAATAACATTAAAATACTTCCTTCTGCGCAATTTCTGAAGTAGTCTAAGTAGTCACAGCATTTCCCATTTGATGGATTCGTAAGAAGAATACACAATATAAAATATCGGTGGTATTTTTGTAATAAAATATTACATTGAAATCTGTGCAATATTACAATTAAAGATCCTAAACTAAGGGTGATTTAACAATAATCAGCGCCTTTAAAGGCTTTAGCGGTGGAACCACCTATTCGAAATTACAAACTTAAGTAAGAACGCGAAGTATTGGAGAATGTACAACAGATATTTATTATATAAAGTTCGACTTCGGGCGATAACCAAAGATCGGAATGAATAACACGTTCTAAAATTATTTAATGGACATGTTTTTAATTTCTCGTGACTTAAAGTGTCTCTTGTATTGATATTGATAGATTTTACACTATCTCTTATTATACTTTGAAAAACTAAGTAGGCCTATTAGTTGAATTTATTAAAACATATTTGAATTTGCCAATTTACTATAATTACATTTCATTAAAATATTTAAATTAATTGCAATGAACTATTAAGTAGTTGGTATTTACTACTGAAACCGTCTGGAAATGTTTGAAATACAGTATTAATAATATATAGAAGCGTTATTTTAAATTGTGAAATTCAATATAATCCAAAAATAGAAGGCACGTATACGCTTCCGCATTGATAGGTTCTCCGCCAGCCTCTAAGACTAGTTTTTGAAATATTTCAATGAATCGTGCTGATTAATTGCCTGTGTATTCAGTGATAAATAACGGTGTCTTTCTAATCAATGTCAACAGCGTCACAATAAGTAGGCGTATATTCTCGCTAATGAGAGCAATTTTAAATTTACGGTGATATATATTATGATTCCCTCTGTCTGATGAAAATAACAAAACATACATGTACCACAGAAAGCGGTTTTATGTATATCTCAGCAATTTATACCGCGGGTAATCAGAAGTGTTCACATAACTTTCCACAATAAGTACTTAATATCTGAATAGTTTTTAAGATGAATGGCCACCCTTTTTTGTAGTATTATCAATTAACAAATTTAACTCTTAAACATCATATGAGCATTTCTTGATTGTCCCGGAGAGAAACATTTTAAAACCGCTACTAAGTTGTATGTATGGTTTATGAAAATACTCATCGTTGATTGGCTACTGAGGAATTTTTAAAAAAAAAGCTGTATATACCTCTCACCTCTGCCGTCACGTCCTTCAATCATTAGAACGTCATTTTAAACGAGTTTCAACGTCGAAAACCATCCAAGACAACGATTACGTTATTTTAAGGCAGCATTACGTTCAAACAACAAATTGAACTTGTTAGAAACACGATAAAGCTGTATGTTTTCTTCGTTTGGTGCTGAGAGTGTAAGTTGTGAGAATGTGTTTGTATTATGTTCAATCTCTCGAAAATGAGTGTATAAAATAAATAAATATCCATGTCAGATAAAAAATAAAATATAAATTGTGCGAGATCAAAACCTGTTGTTTGGAACTTGAAACACGTCGAAACCGCGGACCTACGGCCCTTGGTATCGATGGTCTTCAAGTCACGTCCACCTGGCTTTGATATGGGAAAATATAAACCCGCTGGAAATATTTTAATTATTTTATGGCGGGGATTTCTTTATTTATACTGTCCCGTTTTATTGGGATGACAGTAGGGTAAGTGTGAGGTTTGGTGCACCCTAGAACCTTTTGCCACTTATCGTTCTAAGGCTGTAGCCCTATTGTCAACGCGTTTGGGTTTGTGATGTCTTATTTGGTATTTTACCAACGACCGCATATTTTCATACCAAAAGACAGATTTTATGATCAATTAGCGACCGCCATTTTTTTCTTTAGAAAATCAAATTTTAAAAAAACAAAAACTGTTTAGCTATCGGTAATTCACACAGAAATGAGATCAAACATAAAGTCAACAATAACCTAATTAGCCTTTGTTATCATCCCCCCTGTAGGAGATATCAAATATAATTACCAATTAATAATTTGCAATACCAATTATCACCTTCGAATGATTGGGAGCGTTATATTGAAAGGTTGAATTGTTCATTAATATTCATAAGTTTATTTTTATATAGATAGATAGATAGATAGATAGATAGATAGATAGATAGATAGATAGATAGATAGATAGATAGAAAGATAGATAGATGAAAGGACGGACGGACGGACGGATGGATGGATGGATGGATGGATGGATGGATGGATAGATAAATAGATAGATAGATAGATAGATAGATGGATGGATGGATGGATGGATGGATGGATGGATGGATGGATGGATGGATAGCGCCACGGTTAAGATAATTGACCGAAACTGACAGAAATTGTTTTGTAAATGGCTTTAAAACCAAACACAACAAGACATTCGGCGAATATAGATCCCCCGACGAAGTATTAATTGTCTTCTGGATAGAAACATGGACGGAAATTAAATACAGAAATACAGACGAAAAAATAAAAAAGCTCAGGTGTTGGTTTCTGCAAGTCGTCTGGATGAGCTAAGCATTTGTGCCAATTTATTTCAAAATCCCTCCACCTGTGAGAGTTATGCAGCGGACACGGAAATAATAATGGACGAACGAACGCCCGAAACGGACGGACAACGCCAAAGCAAGCTGTATCTCTATTCGTTGGAGATAGTACAATAATAATAGTAAATACATATTTCTGAGAAGGGGGTAGGGACTGGGGGTTTCCATGCATGTTTTGGTGGGTTGAATATTTGTGTATTTGTGTCAATTCCTTACAAAATCCCTGCAAACATGAGCGTTATGGAGAGAGAACACGAAATACGTTATTAAAAGCACATATAAAAAGTATATGATCATATGACCTTGACCTTGAAGATGAAGACCCGGGTGTTTGGTTCTGCATGTCGTCTCGATGAGATAGGTATTCGTTCCAATCTATTTCAAAAGCCTCCATGCGTGGAAAAGTTATGGTGCGGACACGAAATAGACATTATTATATGCATCTAAGATGTACATGTATATGGCCTTTATGATGACCTTTATGACCTTGATGATACAGATCCGGTTGTTGGGCTCTGCACGTCATCTTGATAAGATGAGTATATGGGCAAATTTATTTTAAAATCGTCCTTGCATGCCAGAGTTAGACAGCGGACACAAACATTGTAAAGGACGAACGGACGGACGGGTGAACGTACGGAAAGCGCCAAAACTGGATCCCTCCGACTTCTTCTGAGGATAAAAAACAAAAGTAAAACTTGTCCATAACTAGTCTGGGTGTAACGAAACCTCAAGGTTAGACATGTCGGCAACGGATCCATGCGTGTTTTCCTATGTTCAATACGAATTCTCGGTTTAGCGTGAATGGTCAAGATAATGCAAAACGAATGACTCCGTTACCGACATGTCTAACCCTGGGATATTGCAAACCGCGAAAAGTTTCTTCCTTGAACCATTCATACATAAACTGTATGATACCTAAAGGTTTGCTTTTTTTTAAGTAAAGCAGATTCAATTTGCTAGGAGTCAATATGTTACAGTGGTCATAGAACAAAAAAATCAGGTAAAAATGTTAACGATATGACAACATAAACGTATCTTCTTGAACAAGCATGTGTCTACTGATGCTAATATCACAACACATAACTAAAATATGAATCTTATCGTTGTGAATAATATAAGTTGTCCTTAAAAACATAATTTGCTCTACTAATTCAACTCTGAACCCTTTGTATCATCACAGAAAAGTGTTGTACATGTCTGATGTTTAACTAACTAGAACATACAGTAAAGGTCTCCGTTGGGAGCAACGAACACAACAAGAAAAGAAAATAGCAGATTCTGATTAATTGAGCATGTTTATGAGAGGTAATATAGGATCTCTCACACACACAACCCCTAGCACCGGTTTTAGCGATATTCTACTTTGGATATTATTATTTATAATTTACATTGAATATTGCTAAACCTTGTCATTGGTCAAATGATAAAATAACCAAATACCAAGTACCCTCTAAGCTCTGTTTGCATTACAATAAAGTTGCATGTTTCACGTTAATGGCACAATTATAAAGAATAAACAAGACAGTGGGACTAATTACCCAAGCATGGCAACTGGTGAATGTTTAACACAACACTCATCAGAATCGTCAATGTTCAAAACTTTATAACCTAAAAAGGCATAGGTCCTAATATTTAGTCTAATCAAATAGTGGCAGAGTAACCTGTTTATTATACGAAGGAAAAATTACACACGTGATACAGTTATGTTTTTTTGCAAATGACCAGAGAGATACAAGGAGCATTATTGATATAGTTGTATCTACTTTTCAGACCGTTCACATCAGTTTAAAACGAAATATGCACACACAGTGAACATTGCCATAGTTAGACCGCTTTTATTCATCGTTCAATGATCTAGGCATTGTCATTTAAAGCTCACATGTACATCTCATCAATTCTAAGAATCAACAATCGTAATGCATGTCTTACTATGCATTACTGTCATGCGTAAGTTACGTCAAGTCGCATTTGCTATTATCTGACTAATCCTTAATAACGCATTAGCATATGAAGACATGATAATGCTTAGCAACCACATTTCTGTTCTTGATGAACTATCATGATTACTAACAAACAAAACAGAAGCCATAAGAAGTAAAATATCAATTCAATACGCCAATAATAGTTTCGTCATATGACGTGCGTTTAGAATTTAAAACTTAGATTGCTTCATTCAAACATTCGTTTGGACATTTTATCTCTTTAATCGCCAGTTCAATTGTTCCTCATCCGCTGGTAAAACATGTTTTACAAAAATGGATTTCGTCACTTCCTCTAATTGTGAATATAACAATGAACGACACGAACTGTTACTATATTTGATATGCTAACTTGTTTTGTTGGATATTATCTTGTGTTCAAGTTAAGACAAAGATAATGTGCGCATTGATACGTTCCGTAGTTGGGCAACATCGTTGCTTAATAACGCCGGCTAGTTCGTTTAACCCACCCCCAGCTGATGATTGTCTTAAACCATATCGTCTTGTCGTATCATAAACGGTTTTCTCCATTGTTGTTCTGTTTTCTGCCAAGTCATTGAGAACTTGCTTTGTAGATTTCTATGCTCTTGTTTGTTAAATTATATAGATATGATATGTTATGTGTGTTGTTTGTTAGAGAGTGTAAGCTGTCAGGGATATCTGTATTTACACTGTCCCGTTGTATCGGATGACAGAATGTTAAGAGTGAGGTTTAGTGCACCCTAGAATCAGGTTTAATACCCTGCGGCTTTTTTGGTCACTGACCGTTCCAAGGCGGCAGCACAATTGTCAATCATCTTATGTGTGTGGTCAAAAACCTTTACTTTTATTTATTATTGTAATTCTTGCTTATTTCTATGCGTGATTTTGGTTGCCACATTTCCTGTTCGAATTGTATATCTACTGCTAACACGTATTGTCACGGCTTATTTACAAATACTGAAAAATAGATTCCTTGGACATGTAAGTAGTTCCGCGTTATGTTTTATAAACATGAATCGATTCACGCTCTGCCTGTAATGCATATACCTATTTATTTAAAGTGTGTGAAGCAACAGTTTCTTTTCAAAATGTGTCTGTCTGTGCTTAATTCGTGTTGTGACAACACCAACCTTTTAATAGTAGTAATTTTCATGTATGGACTTTTACATTTTTGAAAGAGAGTCATTCTAAACTCAGACAATCTTGCGAACGATATATTTTCTTTCATCCGCTCCTTTATAACAGCGTTTGAACTAAACCAAAATTAAAACTTGTTTGTTAACAAGATATGAAACGGGAAATTTAAAACTCACAAGACGCGACTGATATAAAAATATTAAAGTCTCGGTTTGAGACTGATCATAAACGGTACCGTTCATGCCCTCTAGCACCGGGTTGAACAAAACTCAATATTTAAAGCGTCAGTAGTAGCATTCACAGAAAACAGTCAACCAAAACCACGCATTCAAAACAAACAACAATTACAAGAGTAAATCAAAACAACGTACGCGACACCACAATCATCAAAGCGTTATGATTACCGCCTTGGAAAGGTCAGTGGCAGATATGTTGTTTGTGGGTCAACAAGAACCAGAACACGTAGATGTAGAAGAGTTAATACTAAAGACAATGATATTAGCACACGCAATGTCATATCTGAACTGAGCTGATGCGTATCGGGAATAGCGTGACGTCATACACATGACCTACCACTTGTCTTAAAACAATGCCAGTTATATTCAACTATGCACGGTCAGGAAATGAAATAAGGCTTACTGTAGATTGGTCACGTAATGCTCACGTATTATTCACCATGTAATAGACAGGATACGTTGGCTTCGCAAAATGATTTAATGTACTATCCTAGAATTTAGTGGAAATATATTTCGACATGAAAGCATTTATTCACTGTGGATACTGCTGTGTGGTATTCTATATTAATATCTCATTGTGTTAGATGATGCCAAAGAATCAGTCTGTAATAGCACACTAATTTAATTGCTCAGCCTAATAGTTTTATTTTCTACAGCGTGTCACTAATTGTACAATTCAAAATCAGAACCTGGCCTTGAGCTCAAGTACTGTAATTTCGTTCACAAATATTTCCATGACCTTCAAAGATAATCACTCGTAAGGAGTTGCTATTAGTTAGAATGAATCATATCTATACATATCAGGTTGTTATGAATGGTTATTTTGTAAACGTATAGAAATATCAGTGCTTGAAATTTGCATACTTGAGCTTAAGTCTAAGAATATTCTCAAGAATGGTCGGGTTGTTTAATATACACTGTTTTAATTGAAAAGCAACACGGAGGTAAAGCAACTGCTTTATTACCCATTGTTTATTGCACATCTTATAGTTATGTTAATATAATTTGCAAGAAGTTAAAGAAAAAGAGACGTCTTGATAAGTTTTCTGAACGATTTCCTTGAAGTATTAATGTTGTAGTGGCAATATACGAAAAAGTCGCTTAGTTAAGGAGTCAGCTGGGACCAGCTAGAAAACTGGCTTATTATATATCAAATGAAAGGTAATTATATGTACTAAACGATCCCACCAAAATTACTTGCACAAAATGGTAAACATTTTTTAAAACGGTGCCTGAACACCACAACCCATAAATAACAAATTTCAGCAAAATCAGCTACCGAATAAAATGATAAGTTTCAGAGAAATGATAGCTCCTTTTTCATTAACATATGTATATAAACATCTTCTTAGGTATGTCAAAGAACTGTGTAAGCTATATTCATGTTTAACTAAAAAATATTTCTTAAATATAAGGAATAATACTATAATTAAAAATATCGATTTTTTTTTAAAATAAGACAATTATATTTTGTTTAATTAATGTTCACGTGAAATAAATTAGTTAATTCATTTTAATTCAATAATAAATGTTATAAAATATGTAAGAACAGATTTACTACAAAAGAAATAATATAAAACGCATAAACATTCTCATATTATGACGAAACTTTTCCTAATCCGATTTTTATATTTTAATGCTTAAACATGTATGCTACTAATCATATGAAAGTCTTTTGTTGTTGTTGTTGCTTTAAAGTTACTGTTATATTACGCAAAATATTGATACTATACATGATTTAAAATATCACACACATATTTTAAAATATGTTTGGTTATCCAAAATGATTTTAAACTGTATATAAAGGGAGATAATTAATCAAAGTCCGTTGTACTAATCTTATTATTTTCTTAATGAATATATAAATTATTCACTTTTTAATTAGCTTTACTCCTTATTCTGCACAATACACACATGAAACACACTGCTTTTAATATTGGAAAGATACTTTACTTCTCTTTTGTTGCTGCGGTCAACACGGTTGTATAATTATATAAGCTTAAGTAGGTACTATGCACAGCCGATCACATGCGATGTTCACAACGCGCACTTTTTTTCCCGCAATTCAAAATACGACTTGATTTTGTATTGTTCTCGCCTTTTATCTGCGTGTAAAATAGTTAAATAAAAGTGTTTCCATTACCAATTGTGGATTCTTCTTCACTTGTGAGAATCCATTTCACTTGCGAAGACAAATATAGTTTTTGGAAGGTTGCTTTTCTTCGACAGGATGCAGTCTTCCACCAAATATTAGGTATATGACTTTGGCTCAAAGAAGCTAATCAATCTTCTGAATTAATTCCGTTTCTGTGCCTGTTATAGCAAACAGTAGATGACAAGCATACATTTCACTCATTAGCAAGGTGTGCCTTCAAGCGAAAAATGGTGACGACAGTACCTCTATTTTAATTCTAAGAAGTAAGGAACAGTCAAGTAAAAATTCGCATGAAAATAATCTATACATGTATTAATAACTGCAATTACCTTTTAAACTAAAAGTCTACTACAAGACCAGTCCCACCAAGATACTTTTTGCTTTAGTAATTAGTTTGGAATTAATATCAAATACTTCACATGAGTTTTCCTGAGATCTATGCCTTGACGAAACATGTCCAACACTCCAGTTATTGATATGACATCTCATCAAAATATATATTGTTGGCCTTTTTCCAGTTCATGCGTCTAATACGATTGCATTGTTTGCTCCCATCATATATCTATACAAGTCCAACCGATATGTCCACCATCTACACGTATATCAAGTATTGTCAGGCAAAGACAAACATATTCAGACGATGGACCAGCAATTGATGCAGTTGCACAGCAAGTGAACTCAGGTCTAAGTCCATGGAACTCCATTCACATTGTGTTCGACTAGCAGATAGGAAGGGTATAAGGTGGCGCTAGGCTAATAGATTGGCTTACATACTCTAATGTATATGCTTCTTCTACAGTTGAGAGTATGTTGGCTGGAAAGAGCACCACAGAAGTGTTCTTGGGCTAACACCAACATATGAAGCTCTAATGACGGTGCTTCTGTGTCGTTCTTTTGTTGTTTTTTTTTTTTGGACACATTTTGACAGATTAGAGAAACACTTTATAATTGGTCAGATAAAGCATCCATTGATTCAGCAGATGACGCCACGCAACTGAAATTGCATTATCAGGTAATATCGCCCAGGAAATCTCAGAACTTGGTGCTTACGGTTGTTCAAAGTCGGCAACATTCAAGTTCTGATTTATGTTTCTGGAAACAGTTGATATTAACCATCATTAGAGGGTAATTGGATATTACATCTCGCGACGCAGGCAAGTACGTCAGCATAACATTCTAACTAAGCAAGATAGTTACCTATTTACCTTTTAGAAATGCTAGTAGATACTAGAAGACATGTAAAACATTGTTTTTTACAAGGTCAGTTTACCTATCGATACTGCGAAAATGGAACATTTATTGGTACCTGGAGCAACAGACCACTATTTGTGACTCTAAACGTGCATTTTTTCATGCAGTTCTTGACTGACCGGTTGCGACTCTGTTTGATCATTTTATTTAATTGGAAATAAAACAATTATCAAGGTGAAGAAGGTAGATAGTGCTTCTAGCTTCAAACATAGAGTAGCCCTTAAAGATGAAGGGCTTTTGAAACAGGTCTTTAGCAGCCATTTTCGTAAGACCCAAAGGGACGATGTGCGGTGTTTCCCATAGTTTAGATAACTATGAAGTTGTCGGATTAAAATGTATCTGTTTAGCAAAGCTTCCATCATGATGTGAAGGCAGTTTTAAGCTCCCTGTAAAACATGCATCGCCTCAAGCAAAACTAAGGATGAATGCCGATAATTCAAACCAGGAGCCCGAGTTAGACATGGATGGGAAATGAGTGGTAACGGATTGAAACTAGACGTATTTTTTGGGAGAAATGGCATCAGATCATCTCGTAACACATCACGCATGTGCAGCTATAAACGGTCATGTTCCACGGCATCATAAGTTTGCATAAGAAACAACATGTCATTCATGATAACCGCATTTTTTGGAAGAAATCGGATATATTGTTTTTGGAGCAGTCCACCCGTCACTCTGTCAGCCCGTCCGTCACGACATTGTGGACGGAACTACTCCTGAACAGTTCGAGATATTAAACATCCGTCTTTACAGAAATTTTGATTATGTCAACAGGTTTTCATTTAAGATTAGTGTGCTACTTTTATCTCTTGTTTGTGTTTCTTGCTTCCAAGAGATCCCCTTTTCAGTATTTATTGACATTTACATTAGCATTTATTTAGTACTGTGTGGCTGCCGTAAAAAGACTACAAATCAATAGTGTTATTACTTACTGATCCTTTGTGATCATCAAGCCCAATCTTTTTGGCTTTAAAGTAGAATATCTCTTAAACCAGTGTTAGTCGGCATGAGAGATGTTGCACTTTACACTACCTCTCATGAACAGACTCAATAAAACTGAGTCTGCTACTTGTATCTCATGTTTGTGTTTGTTGCTTCCATCAGTAGTTATTGACCTTGAACGTACACAACTTCTTCTTTTTTTAAAAGATACTTTTAGACGGAACTCCTTCCAGACCATTCGAGGTAAGAAGCTGAAACGTTATGGGAAGCTTGTTGAAGATGAGGTTGTCATTAGAAAAAATGTCTGAAATTTGATCTTTATCATCAAGGTCTAGGTCAGGACTTAGTGTTTTGCCTGAAAATGGCTTGTGCATGGAAATCCTTCTAGACAGTTCAAGGTAATAAGCTGAAACTGAGTATGAGGCGTGATGAGGATGAGAGGATGTCAGTGCAGTTCTAAAAGTTGACCTTCACCATCAAGGTCAAGGTCTGGACTTGAGTTATCATTGAGATATCGAAAATACGGATATTTTGTGATGGCTTCCATCGACTGGCTCTAGTTGAGCGTTGTTAGTGTAAATCAGACGAACACTTTTGCAGCAAAGCTAACCCAAGCCCAGTACAATGATGCTATTGTAGTGGAAAGATATCAAGGAGAACTTAACATTGTCATGCATTGTGAAGAGGAAATGTAACTTAAGAACAAAGCATAACATTTTAGCAATGCAAAATATTAAAATCACAGTGGAAGATGTAACGTGTATTCCTGTATACTGTAAACAGTTGCCATTGATGGAAACATATGGACAAAGATATAGTTCACACTTCATAAGTAGTGAACCTAACCTCAAAAGAAGGTAAAAAAGTCGAACAGGAAATTCACAAATTTGAAACAAACGACAATTACAAGGATATATAGAAGAAAAGTATGCGACACTATAAATATAAAAGAGCTGACACCTTGGTGAGGCATTGGAACAGTTTAGGAAATGTGTATTACGCTTACTGTCGAATATATTCCTATGGTTCTTTAAAGTGCTCGGAGGATAGACTCCGATACAAGAACAGCCCGGTTAACACTCCCGTCCAACGGACGAGGCTAGAGTCTTGTCTAAGGTCACCGAAGTATCCTGTGGCACCAGTGAGTCTCAGACCCGTGATATCCGGATTCAGAGTTGAACGTGTTTATCCACTTGGTCACAAGTACAGTGTTAAGTAGATGTTAATGAAAGAATGGATAACATGTGCACCAGCCATGGATATACGTGGAACTTCATTTAACAAAAAGACAAATAGCAATGATTGCTTTTTTGACAACCACGTTGGATATAATGAAGATATATATTACAGATGAGGTAATAATTAGAAGTCCTTTTATTTGGAATTAATAGAAGATACATGAGTATAAGCTAAATTAAAACACATCAACAAATATCCCACGTGTTGGTATATAAACAGTATATGCATAAAAAAGAAATTAATACAGAGTGTATCAAATATGGATTATACTATGTGTATGATACACAGATATAATTTAAGTCAAGCCTTAAACATGCTAATACAATCGAATCGTAACTGATACTATATCTTGATGTATCATATTTGCTTTAAAATAAAAATGTGTTAATACGTTTTTTTAGTGTTTGATTTTTCTTACAATACGTATTAAAAATCATACACATATTTGTGTGTGAGTTAAAAAATTAGATATTTCAATACATGTAGGCAATTCATAATGCGTACAATAAAACATAGTTAAATTTAAACGCAAACAACAAATATTAAATTTAGAAACATAATAAATCTTCATAAAACTGATTTCCAGGTGTGTTTTGGTTTCACCATAACTCGTTTTAAAAACGTTTTGTTTAAATTAATTTATTTTAAAACACATGTCAGATGCAGATTGTAATCAGTAAGGCTTATTTCTATTTTCTTAAATCCAAGGGAGACACTTTTATGTTGATGTTTTAAAATACGTTGTTCTATGCATGACAACTTCTTTAATATACACATTTTCAATACTGTGTTACATAAACATGAAAACATATAACTTCAATTTGAAGAAAGTGGGTGGGGTATATAAACCCAAACATAAAATATAAGATGAATTACAACTAGAAGAATGTAAAACTCGTCCAAATGGAAACAATCATTCAAATTTCGTAATTGATTGAATAACCATCAACAATATAGTGACACTATCTAAACGAAACACCAAACTAGATAAGACCCACAGTTTAGCGTTAGAAATGGCATAAGTATTTATGTATGACGAAACCAAGCATTTTTTATCTTATTTTGTTCACTTCCTCAATGGCACCGTCAGTGTATACAGTGGATTTTTGCAGTCATCTCCATTCT
Organism: Cyrtodaria siliqua; assembly: GCA_037043455.1. Classification (NCBI taxonomy): domain Eukaryota; kingdom Metazoa; phylum Mollusca; class Bivalvia; order Adapedonta; family Hiatellidae; genus Cyrtodaria; species Cyrtodaria siliqua. The sequence goes on along the minus strand of JAWPHD010000736.1, from coordinate 313,478 downwards.
GACACTGATAGAATAAACAACACTGAAGTTTTATTTGTCTCCAAGCGCAACGTTTTGTGGCACATTTATTGCACTGACAGAATAAACAACATTGCAGTATTTTTTTTTGTCTGTAAGCGCAACGTTTTGTGGCACATTTATTGCACTGAAAGAATTAACAATATTGCAGTTTTTTTTGTCTGCAAGCGCAACGTTTCGTGGCACATTTATTGCACTGACAGAATAAACAACATTGCAGTTTTTTTTTGTCTGCAAGCGCAGCGTTTTGTGGCACATTTATTTCACTTGCAACTTAACACCAGATCCTCGGGTTACATGCACCTGTTTACTTGGTCGGCATCATCATTCCATCAACCTCACCCAACCCATATTTTTGTGGGTCAGCTTTTGTCTGATTTTCAAGACAGTGCATGACAATGTATGCGCTATACAGTGCCCGCGATAGATGGGCTTGTAAAGCAAAGCTTGTGGGTGGGTGGTAATTCATTAATATCGGTAACTTGACTGTCATGATACATGAAGTATCTCAGGTCATCCATTGTTTGATATTTTGATGTAGGCCTGATCACTTTAACAAGGAATATCTCGGCATTCTGAAGCATTTGAGGAAGACATGGATCATTGAAATTCTTTCCGAAGTCACACAATAGACCACAAGCGCCGATATTCAGCGTATATGGTTTTGTGCCCACCTTACTTGTTGTGTCACACCCCGTTAAAGCATGCATGGCTGGTAGGACACGACAAAATTACGATTTCTTTGCTGAAATCACGTGGAGTGATACGTAACGGGTCGAGCCTCCAACACCATGGAATGACTTCTATGGTGTGAATTCGAAAATGAAGTTGGTGTAGCAAGGTACAATGAAGAATTTATGATACTGCAAGCATTACAGGAGCATGTTGCTGGCAAGAAGAAAGAGAAAAGTCAGAAAGCTCTTGATACATTCAAAGTGTCATCACAGACGATGATTGGTGATTTCATGGGATTCAGATCACAGAAATGTACTGAAAGTGAAACATTCAAATACTGGGATGTATTTATCAAAATGGTTTACTTACTCAAAGGTCTCATCAGAGCAGACCGATAAGGCAATTGGGAGTTACATCTTACTACAGTGCAGGACATATTACCATACTTTACTCTACCTTGAGGACATGCGAAAACTTCATGAGAGAGCGCCAGAACTTTCCAAATGTTTTCGAACGGGAAATTCGTTGTAAAAAGGACACCGGGGAGTTTCAGTGCTGTTGGGGCAGATCAATGCTTGGAACAAACCATCAATTACTCTCATAAGAATAGCGGGGGAATTACTGGAACAACTCGGAAGAAGACTTTTGTGGCGCAGTGAAAGTTGATTTACCACGAAATGCTTGCAGTGAGTACACTTCATAGAGAATTAAGCGGATCCAAACCATGCATACAAGAAGTGACAATAAGCCATGAATTCAGTGTATCAAAAACATAAGCAAGGGATAGAAATATCTCTGACATGCTGTCATATATATCCATCTACGAAAATCCTTACAAAAAAGAGTATGATAATGGACCTTTGGAAACGGCCGAAAACGACACATACGAAATATTGCAGTCTCTGTTTGATTGAGGCTGTTCATGAGCGGTAGTGAAATATGCTAGCTACAGCTCACGCCCTCTAGCCCCGAGTTGAGCAGAACTCAATATTTATAAAAGCAATAGTACAACATTTTTACCATCCCGTAGATGGCATGCATATGGCGGTGGACATGGAGTATCTTTCTTCCCCATGTCGTACGGCGTATGGTCCCAGTATCTAATAAAATTAAAGAGCAAAATAAACATAATGGAATTTAGTTGGGAGCAGCGGTTATGAAGCCTGCATATCACAAGTAACAGTCAAAAGACTAAATTAAAAACAATACCCAGAAAGTGGTTAAACAATACCCAGAGACCTTTAATCGGCCGGAGTAGTGGAACCACTGAATCGAAAATTAAGTAAGAAAACGAAAAGAAATGAAATATAAGTATCGGGCTCTGCGATCTCCAAGTCACGGAGTCAACTGAGAGAAAACTACACAACATTGTTACTCAGGAGGTTATGACGGATGATATTAGGAATGACATTATGAACGTCGTAGAGAAGGGAACACACCTGTATGATGAATTCCGAATAGAGAGATACATAGAGAAATCCAAACATCTTATGGATACAATATCTAGGAATAAAGTTATGACATCTCAGTCCATTACTGCCAAGAAAACCACCAATTCCATAGCTATCTCACAGAAGAAGAAACTCACTACACATGCAAATAAACTCATTGAAACTGCAAGGGTAAGAGGCTATAACTCGAAAGAGCTATTCAAATTGGTCCCAACAAGCTCTCTGTTTGATGATGATGGAGTAATTAACAAACCAAACAAAAGTGCTTTATTCAATGAATTGGAAAAAATGCATTACTCCTGAAGAGACAGAATCTCCCAAAACGTGGACCCAAGTATACTTGGTGGACATGATGGCTATGCTGAGGAGAGTAGGAACCACAGGTCTGAAGACATTCGACGACTTCTGTGCCCACTTCCTAAGTATGATCTTGGCCATATGCAGAGAGGCTTCGAGAATAGATTTTGTATTTGATTTCTACATCGATGGATCTGTAAAGGATGCTGAAAGGACCAGAAGAGCTAAAGCCAGAGCAATAGCAACATATCCAAAGATACGCCTTTGCCAACTGATATGGGAACATTCTGGGGATCGAACAGAAACAAAACGAAGCTACAAACTCTCCTCAGAAAATGGATCATTGACAAAGGCTTATACCTATGCCAGGATAAGACAATTGTTCTCAGTGGAGTGACTGGTGATTATTGCCAAGAAACATGTTGTACAGTAAAATACAAAACTGTATCAATCCTACCAGAGTTGAATACCAATCTTGAAGCTGTTGAACGGCTGATGCCACATGCACTGCATGCTACCAAATCTGGAGCTCGACGGATAATAGTATTAACTAGTGATACTAATGTGCTTGTTGCATCTCGATATTTCCTCGAAGAATTTAGAGAGCATGGGCTACTAGAAATGTGGATGCGAGCAGGTGTTGGAGGCTCGACCCATTATATACCACAACACGTGATTTCAGCAAAGAAATCATCACTTTGTCGTGTCCTCCCAGCCATGCATGCTTTAACAGGGTGTGACACAACAAGTAAGGTGGGCACAAAACCATCTACGCTGAAAATCGGCGCTTGTGGTCCATTGTGTGACTTCGGAAAGAATCTCAATGATCCATGTTTTGCTCAAATACTTTAGAATGCCGAGATATTCCTTGTTAAAGTGATCAGGCCAACATCAAAATATGAAACAATGGATGACCTGAGATACTTCATGTATCATCACAGCCAAGTTACCGATATTGATGACTTACCACACAAGCTTTGCTTTACAAGCCCATCTATTGTCATGCACTGTCTTGAAAATCGGCCAAAAGCAGACCCACAAAAATATGGGTTTCGTGAGGTTGATGGAATGATGATGGCGACCGTAAACAGGCGAAAGTATCCCGAGGACCTAGTGTTAAGTTGCAAGTGTAATAAATGTGCCACGAAATGTTGCTCTTGCAGATAAATAAACCTGCAATGTTGTTTATTCTGTAAGTGTCAGAATGGAGATGACTTCAAAATCCAGTGTATACACTTACGGTGCCATTGAGCAATTGAACGAAATAATATTCAAAAATGGTTCGTTTCGTCATACAGAAATATTGAAATATTCTTTAAAATATGTAATTGTTTGAAAAAGACACAACTTATGCCATTTCTAACGTTAAACTGTGGGTCTTATCTAGTTTGGTGTTTCGTTTAGATAGTGTCACTATATTGTTGATGGTTATTCAATCAATTACGAAATTTGGATGTTTGTTTCCATTTGGACGAGTTTTACATTTTTCTAGTTGTAATGCATCTTACATTTTATGTTGGGGTTTATATACCCCACCCACTTTCTTCAAATTGAAGTTATATTTTATCATGATTATGTAACAAAGTATTGAAAATGTGTATATTGAAAAATTTGTCATGCATAGAACAACGTATTTTAAAACATCAGCATAATAGTGTCTCCCTTGGATTTAAGAAAATAGAAATATATACACCTAATATGTTTAAAATAATAGTATGATACTTTTACTCTAAAACATTTATAATATATATATATATTGTCACAGTTATCAACAATATAAATGTTTACAAATGTCATAACAATGATTTAATGTTCAGACGCTGCTGTTTATGAATAAAATGACATATATATGTCAATAAACTTTGATATATCCAATAATATTACATTTTCCTTATTTTGGCGGCCATTATGTTTGGTAAACATTCTACCATGGTTTCAGGAAATGACCATATTGTTTGTAATCCTCATAAACTCCTACAAGAATACATAAACATATATAGGGTACAAACACTTTGAACGAAAACGTCACGATTGGAATAATAATACACCAGCCTCTGGTCCAAAAGCTCATTTGGGGTATTTTTACCCCACCCACCGCTATTATAAAAATCTTTATAAATCAAAATATCAATCTTTTTATCTGATTGATTTCAAATATTTTACTTTTTCCCATGCCTAAGGCATGTTTTAAAACCCTTAATTAATACTTATATGATAATGTGTGAAAATCAAAGTTGAAGTTAGAAGGTAGATATCGCTTTTTTGCCACTTTTCGCTGTTTTTTACATACAAACGCGCTTCATTTTTTTTTTGTTATTACTGTTTATGATTTCTTTTTTGAAAATGTCAAATGCATGTGTAATCAAGTACATAATCACAAATTAAAGTTTTTGATACCATTAAACTATGAAAAAAATAAAGCATATTTTCCCTTCAGGCCCATTTTTTAAATTTTGGTGGCCATTTTGGTGGCCATCTTGGATTTTAAAAAATCCTACCATGATTTCAGGAGATCACCATAATTTTTCATAAACTTCAGACCCTCGCCTACCAGAATATATATACACATATAGGGTACAAAAAAATTACACGAAAACGACACCAGCAGATGGACTATTAATACTTCATTTGATATCAATCCACCAGTGATTTACGATAAAAGCGAAGCTGCATATGTTTGATCATTTTTTAATTTTATTATCTCCCTTTATGCATACATTTATCGCGTCTGTTTCCAAAAATAAGTGACGTACATGGAATATTTTTTTCTATTGAAAGTTCAACAAAAAATACCTAACACATTTGTTTTTCAAAATATTGCTTTATAGTTTGTTCATTCATCTCTTTGGTGATCTATGTTTAAAACAATATATTTTTGGTTTTATGAGAGTCATGTATTTTAACCGTTGACTGCCAAAAATCGTAACTTTGCGCAAATAATTTCAACCGATCCTTGTTGGAGAGGGTTTATACTTTCCAATGATATCAGAGTTCTCCATGTTCTAGGTGGTCCCAACAATTTTTAAAAAAAACTCAATTGTCACTACAACATAATGAAACACTTTGATCCCGCCGCTTAATTACTCAGGGCAACAGTCAACTGTTTTGATATTTTGAATTATGTTTAAGACAGCATCCAAGACAGCATCCATGAACTCAATATGAAATGCCCCTTAAACGCTTTCAGGTCACATCAGTGTCATTATACAAATATAGTCGCATGTGTAAATATATAGGAGAGACAACCTGTTTATCATCTACAACGTCTCTATCATACGACTTTTGTAGCCACATTTTGTTGGTGTTGGTGAACCACCTTGCATTTTGAGCAATCTTTCCTACAAGGAAGAGCACGCAGTAACAAATAACAAATAACACTGTTATGCCTTAGAAGCACGTTCATTTGTTTACTATCTACAAAGGTCATTAAGAATGGAGATTGTATTAATGTTAATACCTGTAAACAATCAACAAGGAATAGACTTTTGGTTCAAGTTCTATATTTCTTATATCGAGCTATTTTTAAGGCAATTTGTCCACAAGTGAGGCAGCCGATTGATACGGCAGATACATCTGCGTAAAGTTAAACACTTGAAAAAAATGTTTTCTTGTAATACAAATACTGTATTATATTTACCGTCTATATATAGATTTAATTGTTAGTTTATATAACTGACATTCGATAATACATAATTAAAACCGGTCTTTACGCCGTTACTTTCAATTATGTTAATTATCTCCGATGTTATTGTAGTACTTCTCAGTCAGCGATTGGGCAAAACATAAACGCATCCTCCGCTCATCCCAGGATCAATGTTTGCACGTGTCTTTATGTATTATCATCATTAAAAGAGTACCATCTTGTACAAGGCAAAGTATCAAATATTGTCTAAATCATTTCCTTGTTGGGTTACTGTAGATACATGACGTATTATTTACGGGTCCTTTGGGATAATCAAGCCCATTCTGTTAAAGTAGAATATGCCTTAAGCCAGTGCTAGGAGGCGTGAGAGGTGTTGCATCTTATAATTACCTCTCATGAACAGACTCAATAAAACCGAGTATGCTACTTTTCTCTCTTGTTTGTGTTTGTTGCTTTCAAGAGAGCACCATTTCAGTATTTATTGCAAGCATTTGGTAAACAACTAATCACAAAAACATCCGTTTTTGAAATGTTGACGGTTTCGTTTACTTTTTAGGAGTGGATATGTCTGTAATAGTGTTAAACATTCCTTTTGATGAACAGATTAAATGACGCTGGAGCCACAGATGCCAATAAATATTTCAAAGTGTGTATAGTTTCCAATTAATGTTACAAAAACAGAATCGACAGTGTCTCAGCGAAATGCATACACATTTTTACTAATACTTAGAATTTAGTTTTTAATACATTTATTAATTAGTTGATTAATATGTATGTTTTTTTTACTATTTGCATAGGTAAGGTAAATATAGTACCATCTGGTAATTGGCATAATTACACACACGAATTGGCCACATATTGGGGAATTATGAATATTTGTTCCGTAAGATTTGTAATGAGATCCGAGGGAAAATGGCGATGACGACATTATAGTTCAAATTACCCAGTAGGCGATCAATAATTCTAATTATATAACATTGCGGGTATTAAATTTCTAACCCATACAATATATATAGATATATCAAGAAAAGTGTATTATAGCATGGGTAGTACGGACATGTTTGAAAGCCATTGAAAGGATGATATCATTAGCATGACATATTAGGAAGTATTATCAGTCAAGTGACACATCTCCAAAATTGGGGAGGTGACAAAATCTGTGTTTTCCGACTTCAGTACTATATAAATAAAACAATAAAGTTATATAATAATTGTATTCAAAGCATTATAGTTTAATTGTCTTTTGTCTTTTGGTTTTGTCTGATTTCAAAATGCCAGTTTGGATGAATGTATTATATACAGTAACAAACATTTCGATATTTCATGATAAGAGTAACACTACGTATAACTGCTTCACTTTTATGGAAGCGCATATAAATATTATGGAATGATTTTTTAATGCTAATATTATTGCGTAATGAACAATTTTATCATATCTATTTGTTTTAAAGTTGTGGTTATCCCAGAACGAAGTTTGTACAGCTCAGTAAGTTTGCCAGGTTCTCCGCCAGGACTCGAACCCGGATCTCTTTTCTCGAAAGAAAAGCACTCTTCCTTACACTACAGAGATGTTCCCAAAAGCACAGAGCCTACAAAGAATAAATCAACCAACTTAAATTTAGATTAAACATATTTAACTTCAAATACTGTATATTTACATAATCCATTCTGGGCACTGATCTGAACTCTTAAAGCATGTCCTTTGAATCTGCCAGATGAAGCTGCAGGTTATGCTTATAAATTAATTCCGAACTTCATTAAAAAAACACCAGTGAAATCAAGCAAATTCAGCGAAGTACAAGTCCCCTATATGTGTAACCACCTATCTTAAAACAATGGATACTCCTCAATCCTGCCAAATTTCATAAGAAAGCCTTCAAGAGAAAGTAAACTTATTGAGAAAAAAAGTTTTTTATTTAAAGTAACAGCAAATTTGAACTTTGACCAACCGACCTGAATAACACTCCATTGCTTCCTTTCAATGAGCTGCACATTTTAATGAAGTTTTGTTAAACTCCATTGATATAATGTGAAGTCAACAGTTAACTTGACCTTTGCATAAAGTAACCCTTTGCATAAATGACCTGAATAACAATCGCATGCTTAGTTCTCCATGAACCGCACCTTGTGGTGAATGTTTTGCTAAATCCTTCAAGGGAGACTAAAGTTACTGAGCGAACAGAGATGTTGCTTCATGGTGGTCTTGTTAAAATCCCGCAATGGGAACTAATTTTACTCAGCGGAAACCATTTTTCTATTTTATTTATATTGCCAATGATCTTGAGGCTTGACCTTTAGACAAAACAACCTGAATAACAATCCCAAATTGTCTTTCCACGAGCCACACCTTGTGGTGAAGAAGGATAAAAATATCGGACAGGAAAAGCAGCATTCAAGGACGACAGTCAACCACAAAACACAAAAACAAACACGCAAACAGACAAACGAAAAGGCAAAAGTAATAAAAAATACAAACGACATCACAAACACAAAAGGGCTGACAATAGGGCTACCGCCTTGGAACGGTCAGTGGCAAAGTAGGCCACTGGGGGTTTAAACCGGTTCTAGGGTGCACCAAACCTCACACTTACCCTACTGTCATCCCATTAAAACAGGACAGTGTAAATAAAGAAATCCCCGCCATGATCTAAACTCTAACCAACAAGGCAGCATTAATAGGCAATATAAGTAAAACACAAAAATGCTCGTGTAAATATAATACAAAAAAAACAATAGCCTAGAAAGCCATAATGAAGGTACTCAATGACTTGGCAGAAGCCAGAGCAGTAAGAGAATACACCATTAAGGGCACGACAAGAAAGAACATGGACAAACATCAAACGCCACCGTCCCAATGGGCTTTATGTAGGCGTCATCATAGGGTCCTTAGCCTGTCCGGTCATCGTACAATTAAAGAGGAAAGCATAGTGGCGAACTGTAAAAGGGTCCACCACCAAGCATGCAGTACGTTGCAAAATGATAGGGTCATAACCTCTTTTGATAAACTTTTTAACAAGTTTAACAAAGATAGTATGAAAGTGATCATGACCAAGAATCTTACGAAGTTTATAAATTACATTACCATAGAAGTCAGGTTGTGAAAGTCCTTGTCGCAGAAGAGTCCTTAAGTTTCCTTAAAAGCATGCAAGGAAAAATCTATTTACTGAGCAGTACCCAAATTTACATGTACTAACAGTGACCTTGCTCTAAAATTAAATTACATAAATACCATAAATGTGGTTTCGTTAAAAAAAATTATGGGAAGGTGACTTTATACAGCAGAAACCAATTTTTATTTGTAGTAACACTGATCTTAACCTTCGGACAAATGACCTGATTGTAAATCCGTTTTGTTAAATCCGTCAAGGGAAACTAAAGGTATTGAGCGTAAACCAATTTCCTTTAGCAAGAATGACCGTGTCTTAAAATCAAACTACCTAAATAACAATTGTGAGCTTTTTTTTCCATTAGACGCACTTGGTGGTGAAGTTTTATTAAAATTCCTCAAGGGAAAGTGAATTTATTCAGCAAAAAGCATTTGTATTTTTAGTAACAGCGGCCTTGACCTTTCGACAACCTCCGAAACAATCCAATGCTTAATTCCAATGAGGTGACGTTTTTGTTAAATCCGTCAAGGAAAACTAATGTTATTGAATGGCAACCAACATCCTATTTATAGTAACAGTGACATTTAACCTTTTACCAAATGACCTGAATAACAATCCTGAAATTTCTTTCCAAGAGACCTTGTGGTGACTTTTCGTCTGTATTAAAGGCAGTAATTCTGCGTCGATTTTGAGCCGAAATATGCACATCTTGACATCATAGGTAAGCATCCTCTAAAGTTGTGAAGCAATCGGTTGAAAAGCGTGGGGGGAGATAGACACACACATATTTCGGGACGGAAGGACGGACGAACATGGATAACGCTATATGCCCCCTCTCCATTTGGTGGTGGGGGCACAAAATATCCCGGGCCATAAACCTGTTGTGAGTGCCGCCTTGTAAAATGCATCTGGCAAAGAGAAGGAAGTCTTGGATTAAGATGTTTATATCTCTGAAAACGGACAAGATCAAGAGGTCAATGACCCTGAAGCTCTACTGATATGTTTTGATAGATAGTTTAGCATTCATGTGAAGTTCTACGAAAATCAGTCAAGTAGTTTCAGAGAAGTAGTCGCTACAACTTTTTACTATATAACTCTCGAATCAAAATAATTTTCAACAAGGATCAACATCATGTCATGCTGGTAATTTTAGAAAAAGTTCCCTATCTGATTCAATATCACTGATAGAAGCAGTCGCTACAAATTTGTTTTTGAAAAAATATATTTAGCCATGGCGACCATCTTGAAATTCCGGCGAACCTGAAATGTTGGTATGATCAACGAGACATCAAGAGCAACTTTTCTGTTAGGCTTCATGTAAATCCTTCAAGTAGTTTCAGAGGTTTAGTCGCTGCAGGTTGTTACTGTATAACTCTATGTTAACAATGGCCATGTTTAATGACGAATAAAAATGACTTTCAACAGGGACCAACATTATGCCATGCTGATCATTTTAGAACAAATCCCATATCAATATCACTTATAGTTTTCAAAAAGTAGGTGCTACAAACTTGTTGTTCTTTTTAAATATACTTTTAGCCAGGGCGACAATCTTGAAACCCTGGCCGACCCGAAATTATGCTAGGATCAACTAGACATCAAGTGCAACATTCCTGTAAAGTTGTATGAATATCTGACAAGTAGTTTCAGAGATGTAGTCGCTACAAGTTTTTACTATATAACTCTTGTAAACAAAGTTGACCGCTGACAGCAATGTTTAATGTCAAATCAAAAAAGGGCCCACATCAATATCACTTATATTTTTTAAGACGTAGTTGCTACAAATTTGTATTTTAAAAAATATTTTTTATCCGTGGCGGCCATTTTGAATTTACGACCGACCTGAATTTTTGCCAGGGTTAACTAGACATCAAGAGCAACAGTCCTGTGAGGCTACATGAAAATCTGTTAAGTAGTTGCATAGAAGTAGTCGCTACAAGTTTTTACTATTTAACTATGTAAACAGAGATGGCCGCTGCCAGCCATGTTTCATGTCAAATCAAAATGATTTTCGACAATGACCAACATAATGTCATGTTGATCATTCGAGAGAAAGTCCCGTATCAATATCACTTATAGCTTTTAGGAAGTAGTCCGTAACAATACGTTGTTTTATTTTTAATATACTTTTAGCAGTGGCTGCCATCTTGAATTTTCGGGCGGCCTGAAGGTTTGCTAGGATCAACTAGACATCAAGAGCAACATAATTTTCGACGGGTATCAACATCATGTCATGTTGATCAGTAATGTTTAATGTCAAATCAAAAACAAGTCCCATATCAATATCACTTATAGTTTTCAAGAAGTAGTCGCTACAAACTTTTTTTTTAATCTATTTTTATTCGTGGTGGCCATCTTGAACTTCCAGCCGACCTAAGATGTTCCTAGAATCAAATAGACATCAAGAGCAACATTCCCATGAAGGTTCATGTACATCCATCCAATAGTTTCAGAGGAGTAGTCGCTACAATATTTTACTATATAACTCTATGTAAACAAAGATGACCACTGGGCACCATGTCGACAACGACAAACATCATGTCATGTTAATCATTTTAGAAAAAGGCCCGTATCCATATCATTTATGGTTTTCAAGAAGTCCATCTTGGATTTTACATCAATGTGAATTTTTGCTAGGATAAACCAGACATCATGGGCTACATTCTTGTAAAGTTTCATGAAAATCCATTTAGTAGTTTCAGAGGAGTAGTCGCTACAAAAAATGTTTACGAACGGATACTGCACCACTGCTAAAAATCTGCTGATCTTTGATCAATCAAGCTAAAAACAAACAAACACTAATGATTGACTGCATTAAACGTCTGAAAATCAAATATGGATCTGTTTCACAATTTACTAGAACATGTAAACGCAAGCGTTAAGCAAGCTTGTATACCATTTTAACAGAGCATACATTTTAAATCAGTTGTTTAATTTACGGCTATATTCATCTGGTGATTTAATGCAAAAGTGATGGTAACATATTATACAAAAAGTGAATAGTGCCTGACATAAAGTCTACATCATCTCTGTAGGTTTGAAATAAATCGTCGGTTGTTTACAAAGTCAGATGAGGGATAAACACTAGTAATTACCCTCGAGTCGGGCGGTAAAGGTAAATTATGAACTCAGTTGATACAAAACTAGAAGGATGTTTCACAGAACACTTGGGTCACTTGCCTTGTGCTTATTTCAGCATGTACAGTCAAACCATAAAAAGAGCCATAACTCTGCCAAAATGAAAGTCAGTAAGTTATTGGTCATGTTTAACACATTTCTTGAGGTAAGATGAAGATGTGAGTGGAGTTTTATGAACATAGGCCAAAAACCTTTTAAGTTATTATGGCCAAGGTTAGGTTGCAGATTAAACTGCGATGGACGATGGCGACGACGATGGACAAAGTGATCCCTAAGGGTCTGCCGTGCTACGAAGTCAATACAAACAAAAATTATTAAGAAATCATTGGATTGTCTTCCTTGAACATACTGACATAGTAATGTTCATTGGTTTCAAGTACAGAAGAAATTAAACCGTAAATCAATGACAAAATTAGGGGCAAGTCTAATTCTGGGTTACAAGTCACACAGACATTTAGGGTTGTATTTCTGATTTAGAGATGATGGAATCTATGTAAACAATAGCGCATATTTTCTGATATTATTAAAATAAATCTAATACTTTATTTCAGAACTCCAGATAAACAATTTTTGAGAGTATTACAATTTAAGAAATAAGCACTGAAAAAAAATAATATTGGGAGTGAAAATCAGCAATGCTAATTTAATAAAGTCATATTTTGAAGTAAAATTCAAAAACATTATAACATTTACTCTTTAAAATAATCTGAATCACCACTGCAGATTTATTAAGGAGGTAAAATACCTTTTGACATGGAAGAAATATAAAAAGATCGGACAAGGAAAGTAGCATTCAAGGAGTACAGTCAACCACAAAACACAGAAACAAACACGCAAACAGACAAACAAGAAGGCAAAAGTAATAATAAATGCAAACGACATCACAAACACAAAAGGGTTGACAACAGGGCTACCGCGTTGGAACGGTCAGTGCAAAGTAGGCCACTGAGGGTTTAAACCGGTTATAGGGTGCACCAAACCTCACCACTTACCCCGCTGTCATCCCACCAAAAGAGGACAGTGTAACCAAAGAAATCCCCGCCATCACCTAATCTCTAACCAACAAGGCAGTATCAATAGGCAATATAAGTAAAACACAAATATGCTCGTGTACATATAACACAAAAAAACAATAGCCTAGAAAGCCACAATGAAGGTACTCAATGACTTGGCAGAAGCCAGAGCAATAAGAGAATAAACTATTAAGGGCACGACAAGACAGATCATAGACAACATCAAACGCCATAGACAAACATCAAACGCAACTTTAGCTGGGAATGAGATATTGAAAAACAACTTGTCGTGTAGGTATCTTATATCGAACGGAAGCTTGGGATTGCATTTGGGGTCACTGAGGCCACTGTTACTGAAAATAGAAAAACGGTTTCCACTCAATAACTTAAGAAGTGAGATATTAGAATGAAACTTGCTTATATCAAAATGAAGTTTGGGGATTGCATTTGGAGTCACTGGAGTCAAGGTCATTCTTACTAAAAATGGAAAAACGGTCTCCGCTCAATAACTTTAGTCGGGAATGAGATATTGGAACGAAATTTGCTATGTAGGTAACTTACATTGAAAGGAAACTTGGGATTGCGATTGGGGTCATTGAGGTCAAATTCACTTTCACTATAAGTAGAAAAAAGAAGGTCTTCGCTCGGTAACTCAAGTTATGAATGAAACGTGTTGTGTAAGTACCTTATATGTACCGGAAGCTTGGGATTGCATTTGGGGTCACTGAGGTCAAGGTCACTGTTACTAAAACAGCAAAAACATTTTTTGCTCAATAACTTAATTAAGGAATGATATATTAGAATGAAACTTACTGTGTATGTAGCCAATATTAAAAGGAAGTGTGTGGTTGCATTTGGGGTCACTGGGGTCAAGTTCCTTTTTGGAAGTTTGTCCGGAGCTCTGAACAGTCTTCACGAAAACTATTTTGAGCTACATCTGGCATGTGACTTAGACAATTTTACTAGCCGAACACATAACTACTGACCCGAATTGTTTAGGTGTAATTTGAGTGTTATTTTTAGACAAATATATGTACTGTCACAGAAAGTTACATTTTCTATAGAATAATATCACAAATAATTAAATAAAAGAAAGAACTAGATTGTTTTGACATTTTATTCTCAGTCACTGGGTCTGAAAATTACGGGTTCTGTTTATTTTTGAGTCACTAACGTCTGCATTGCTGTTTTCTGCCGGCTTACGCTTTCGAAATAATGAAGAAAGCTCATCGTAGGTTACAAAATAGACCGGAAATGATCTTTAGTTCATTATCAGTCGGGTTCACATCGCGGTATTGATTCATACTAAATATTGCTCCTTCGTCCTCAACGTCGTTCGAAAACAGCAAATAAAATTGAAAACCAGTCTGTTCTGAAAGCGAGAGTTGTTTCCGGCGATGTATAAACAAAATAAATCGACTTTTTAAATTAGTTTACAAGCTGTCGTTAATTTTTGGGTCTGATTCTTCCGGTTTTTCCGATTCCTTTTGGCATTTTTGCATTTTTTAACATGCCCGCTTGCAAAATTTACATGCTCGACATTATTTTTACTGACTGCGGACGTCCGGCTAATTTCGAATACTGTAAACAAAATCATCATATGTTCTTTTCTTTTAATTGTCTTACAATAGCGAATAATAAACTCTCTTGTTTTCAAAACATGAATAATTAAACTAACTATGTCGGCCATTTTAAAGATTATGTAGTCGGTCACATGAGTATTGATGTGAAAACACTTTCTCTATAAGTTACCTGTTATTCATATCTGACACAAACATTTCGAAACTGCATCGGTTCACAGATAATCAGCACCCAAAAACGTATTACAGAATGTATTTCGTCAGCAAGTTTCATTCCAAGGTGCTTTGAATAATGATTTAATTGATTGATTTCTTCCAGAATATATCGGAAATGTGTCCTGTTTCTAAGACCAAGACAAAAATAATCCATTCGCAACATCTCGTACACTGCTCCGCAGCATTACTCAAATGTTTGTCGAATGTCACTATATTGGTTATGTCTTACTAGTTTGACCCTTTTTCCAAAATTATGTTCTGCTATTTTCGGCAATCTGATCATAGTACTATACTGGAGATACTGAGATTGAACTACTTATGTCATAATGCAGAACATAATGACGTCAGTAGTTCAATCGCGATATCTCATATACGTAATTCTGGAATGTTGACCAGATATCCAGACAAGATCAAACAAATGATGATCATGAGTATATTTATGGTGACTTTTGATTTCGATATCTCGGCGGGTTGACAAGTCGTAGGAAGAGTGGTATTATCAGATAGGAAATATATTTCTGCCCACGACAGTGTACAAAAGAGTATAATAATGGACCTTTGGAAACGGCCGAGCACGACACATACGAAATATTGCAGTCTCGGTTTGATTGAGACTGTTCATGAGCGAGTTGAGTAGGTTTATGTATTTGATACATTTGTAAACATCTACTTTACCTCAGTAAACATATCACTAAAACGTCCCCTTCCTTCATAAATAATTATAATGACAGTTCTATAAAGGCATAGATCTACCTGTATATCCATGACAAAGGTAATAATCAAAAGATGCAATTTCCTATCCCACGCATTCTCCAAACAACAGGTGGCTGTATCGGTGTTGGGAACTAAAAATAAAGTGTTTAGTGTTTTTAAAAATAATTTATTTTTTTTTCGTGTTATTTATTGAAAACAAACATATTTTAAGTTTTCCTGAAACAATTATTTTGTTCCATAGCAATGTATACCTACCGGGAAATCTCGTTTTTCGAAAAATTTTGACTTGTCACAGAAAAACGGTTTGATCGAATTGTTCTCGGTTTTCGGTTTCGAGAACGACATACATCTGCGGTCCCAACCAACTCAGATTTGTGGCTAATACTCGGAATTTATTGACCAGAGAGAGCTTCAAACCTTGTCTATAACAACGATGCTCTGGGACATTTTTTCAGGAAAACTTAAAATATGTTTGATTTCAACAAATAACATGATTTTTTTTAGATTTTTTTTTAATTTTATATTTTTATTTTTTTTTTAGTTCCCAACACAGCCATCTGTTCTCCCAACCTGAAATTAATGATTTATCTCAAATATTTTTCAGTTAATGTGATGGATGTTAGTCTGTATTGTTTTATTCCATTCATTTGTTGTTCAATAAACGGTTTAACTTTCTCGTATTCAAAACTTCATACATTTACTTCCGTGTCGAAAGTAGATATACACGGAAGTAGATATGGTTCAATTTTGACTGGTTCCCAGTTTCGCGTTCACTAGTAAATACTAAATTGACACACAAACGTTCGAGTCTTGTTTAAGAATATGCTGATATTTTGCCTTCGATTTCATGGTGGTCTGATCAATGGGAAGTTACTACAGTTTAATAGCGTAACAAAGGCCTACCTGTCCATTCCTTCTAGGGAAATTTTGGGACCCACACTTGCTCAAATACCAAATAAATTACTGAGCACGAAGTTGCGTGAGACGCTCAGTGTATACCTATACTCAGGCGTGGGGTTACGTAGCTGTACTGGGCAATTTACGGTACTGTGGGACTAAGCATCTCAATTAATGAGAGCTGGTACTCAGTGTGTTTTAAATTCAGTTGAACGCCTGTGTGACCTACTTTCAACTACTCTATCCAATACGTTGCCTAAACACGTACAACATAAACCCATACCTATCTTCCGTCACGAACTTTTCCACAACCGATACCCACGAACATATATGCAATAAGTTTAAAAATGCTCAATGAAACTGACGTCAAATGCACACGTTGATACACTGCACACAGTCATATTGACATCAACTTGTGAACAGCCACGTGAAGCGTGACCTACTTTTCTACAAACAAATCACCACAACACCTACAAACACTTAAATGCCGTACTTACCAGTCGCCCTAAAAAAATCTCGCCAACGGTTTTATTACGATTACAATGGTTTCAAATGTTATAATAACGTTGACCTACTGTACACCAAAGAAAAATGGCGTTCATTAAAACCAAAATACCGAGTCCGCGCATGCATGTCGGAAATAAACCGGAAGCCAATACTTTTTTTAATACAAATAATATACAGACTTTAAAGGATCTACTTATGTAATGGCCAAATATTAATTACGTCCCGTTCATGTATCTACATCCGTTAGTGTGTTTCCGTACTAGAAAATCGAACAGGAAAAGTAGTATTCAAGGACGACAGTCAACCACAAACACACACAGAAACAAAGAAAATCATCTGTCTTGTCATATATTGTGCTAATTATTTCACCATTTTCAATGGACTCTTTCTCCAAGAAACGAAAACGGGGTTGCCTGGGGTATTAACTAATGCACTATTTTCGGCTTTGAAAGTTGTATACTTATTGTAAAATTAAAACATCTAATAGGTAATTTTAAACAGGTTATCGCATTTTTTTCAGCAAAACGTGTAATACAAGCTTTCCCATCGCTTAATGGAATTAAGGCGGAACCACGTAAACGCACAATAAAGTAAGCCGTGAGGGTGGTATATCTCATTTTAGCCTCAGCTCTTTTCCCATGCGATTAAGTGTAGCATTAAACAAAACACTGTTGACACTTCGTAACATCAACATCAAGATGTCATAGCATAAACATTACGTGTAACATTACAATGTGTAACACTATGATATATTCAGGTCTGTTAGCCTGTAACAAAAATATTCTCTCCAATTGTTCATAACGTAGACAAACGCAGTAAGATTATTCTATAGGCAACGAATGATGTGTTCGTTGGAACGCTGCTAATGTCATTCGCGTTAACAAGTTATAGAAACAAAAAAACATTAAATATAGATATAAAAATCGAACAGGAAAAGTAGCATTCACGGACGACACTCAAACACAGACACATACAGAAACAAAGAACAACTATATAAAAAAATGAATAAAATGCAAAATATTACTGATATCACAAACACACAAGGTTGACAATAGGGCTACCGCCCTGGAACGGTCAGTGGCAGAAAAGGTAGCTGGAGGTTTAAACCAGGTTCTAGGGTGCACCAAACCTCACACTTACACTACTTCATCCCAATAAAACGGGACAGTGTAAATAAAGAAATCCACGCCATGGACTTTTCTCTAAACAACAAAGCAGCATTAATAGGCAATATAAGTAAAACACAAAGATGCTCGTGTATATATAAATACAAAAAAAAAATCAATAGCCTAGAAAGCCACAAAGAAGGTACTCATTGACTTGGCAGAAGCCAGAGCAACAAGAAAACAAACCATTGAGGGCACGACAAGACAAGATTGCAGACAAACATCAAATGTCAGCGTCTTTTTGGGCTTTAGGTAGACGTCATCATAGGGTCCACAGCCGCCTGTCCGGTCATCGCACAGTTTAAGAGGAAAGCATAGTGTCGAACAGTAAATGGGTCCACCACCAAGCATGCAGTGCGTTGCAAAATGTAGGGTCATAACCTCTTTTGATAAACCTTTTAACAAGTTTAACAAAGATACTTATATTTGAAAAGAAGATCCGGGTTACGATAATACAATTTTGCAAAGATATTACGAAGTTTATGGTAACGGTAGCCCTGTTGGAGTAGCAAGTCAGATCTACTGAAGTTAGTAGGAATTTATTGTTCCAATATCTATTTCCAATCGAAAAAACCTAACAGCATACTATATTTTGACGTCTAATACTAGTCTATCTGACTCCTATAAATAAAGTGATGTAAGATTCATCACAATATTGTTACTTTAAAAATTCTTAGCATTTCTGAAATTCTAAAGAAAGTCACTAAACTTCATAATGGTGATGAAAGAGGTCTTAGACAGACTACTGCTTGTGGCGAATGTTTCAAACTGTTATTTAAGCATTACGTGGTTCGAGTATTGACTTTCATACCCCATCCAAACCCTACTCCAAGAAGCGAAAACGGGTTTGGCTGGGGTATGAAATAAAACCTTAATTTCGATAAAAAATAGTTTGCATAATGTAAAATTAAAAACATTTAATAGATAATTTGAAACAGGTTATTGCAATTTTTATGTAAATATTTTTTAAACGTGTTTTATTGTCGAAATATCCATTATAAAATGTTGATTATATAAGCTTTCCCATTGCTTAATGGAATTAAGGCGGGACACGCAATTGCCTTTCGTTCCGCGAACATTTTTGACATGATATGCATTATACTCATTTAAACTGGATTGTTGGTGGTAAATAAAAACAAAATAATTAGTTATTAAAATTGCCTGAGATAAAATACTTTGATTTCTTAATTTGGCTTTTCCCAGGGACATGATGGAAACTTCTTGATGCTGGGACAGCAGGATCTTCTTAAATAACTTTCGTAGGCTTTAATAGTTTACGATACAATTATCAGATTTCCTTTGTTTACAAACCATAGATAACCGTTTTGTAACAAAACTTCTAACGGAAATCTAAAAATGCAATATTTGATTAAACAGGAGTTTGCATTAAAAATGCCCTATCAAAAACATATTTCGCATATAAATGGTTATTTTATAAGGCGTTAGCGATATTGTCAATCTTGCCTTTTATTCATCTTTGTAGTTGTTGCTTGTTTCTGTGCGTGGGTTTGGTTGACTGTGGTCCGTGGATGCTACATTTCCTGTTCGACTTTTAACTTTCATACCCCATCCAACCCTTTCTCCAAAAAGCGAAAACGGGGCTGGCTGGGGTATGAAATAAAACCTTCATGTCGGCTTTACAAGTTTGCATATTGTAAAATTAAAACATTTAATAGATAGTTTTAAACAGGTATAGCATTTTATCAGTAGAACATGTTTTAAACGTGTTTTTCCAAGGCGGTAGCCCTTTTGTCAACCCTGTTGTGTTTGTGATGTTTTATTTGGCCTTTTATTAATCGTTAAATTTGTTCTTTCTATGTGTATTTGTGGTTGACTGTCGTCCTTGAATGTTGCTTTTCGATTTATATCTATATTTACTGTCACAATATCCGTTATAAAAACATGCTAATATAAGCTTTCCCATCGCTTAATGGAAATAAGGCGGGAACACGTTATGATGAGTTTACATGTATCTGTTAACTCAGTATGAACATTGATAATTATGTACTACTACAGCATGGCTTTCCGTTTGTTTGATATCAAACTATGTCATTTCAGCACATGTTTGTTCATACATGTGCTTTATTGCATGTTCATACACTTAATCATGTTAATAGACACGGATTCTTTTTATTTGTTGAGAAAAGCAAAATAATTCCAAATATATTACATTCAAATAGATTGTACTGTGGCAAGAACACCTTTATGTAGAATGGAAAACATTTGTATTTTGTCTTATTAGTCTTTCATTAACACTCTTACTTAGCATATGTCACCATAAAATATGACATTTTAAAAATAATTGGCAGCATTGTTGTTGTTTTTTATGTTAAAGTGCCCAATATGGTATAACACGTTTTTTCATTAACAAAGTTAAGTACTGTGTTTGTAAGAAAAGGTACATGCTAAAATGTCTTGTAGCATGGTCACTGAAAATTCTCTTTGTAATAGCACAGGTGTAAATCGTCTAGTTCAAAATAAGACCGGTCAGAATAACAGTTAGTATAACAGTTAGAATAACAAGTTAGAGTATGACACGAAGCTGAAATGGACAAGCAACAAAAGAAATAGAGTATGGTTTCATCTCAATGGTAAATTTAAACATCGAGATGGGCGTATTTAAACATCGAGATGGGCGTATTTAAACACCTCGATTGGCTACGCCCATCTCGATGTTTAAATTAACCAACTCAATGAAACCATACTCTATCTATTACTTAGTGTCGTTCTTTTGTCCTTAATCATAGATGAAACAATTTCATGAGCCTTTTTTTTGAACCTTTCATTGCGCTGACTTCTCATCCGCTGTTGAACACATGCTTCACAAGGTATGACGTATTTCATTTCCTGCTATTGTTGATTTAATATTTAACGACATGCATTTGAGACAGATCATCGACTGCCCTATTTTCTGACTGCTCGATATTGTGAGGCATTTTAATATTGTGTTATCATGCAGATATGCGATATGCAATGTTTGAATAAAAACAGAATTAATGGTTGAGCCATTAATCTTAATACTGCAAAGCAGCACACAATATCGACCTATTTAATTATTATAAAAAGAACACTAAGCATTAATATCTGTATTATATTTGTACAAAAGCTAAAACTCTTTGTTAAATAGTATTTATTTTACTCTGTTATCGGTTTATCTGTTTATCTGTTAATCCATTCTTATGGCAATACATTTTCCGCTGTTTAACAAAATGTTTCACACCATTTGATTTTCATTACTTCCTGATTTCTTTTACAGACTACGTACGATATAAAACTGTCTTAAAGAAACTAATAGATAATCACACTATCCACGCACAATTTACGCCTAACTACACAATACATTATAAAACTTGTTTGATTCATTGATAACATGTTACATTTATTTGCAAATACATATAAATAATGCAAATATTACGCATTTGTACTTATGAACATTCCGTGGTCACTACCCCTTGGAGACATATGTCACGTTATCAGTTCGTTTCAGATTTATTCTTAAACTGCAAAGACAGTTCATTCGTTTTGGTAAAAGAATGCTTTGCAAACAATGTGTTTCGTGACGTTTTTGTTTAGCTATACATTTAGCCATTATTACATTTACTAAGTTAAATATTGGCTAGATACACTGTTTTAAATTATTATCATGATTATGACATTAAATAACATAAACGTATGTGTATATTGATGCTTGCTTAACTAGAAATGAAGAACAAATTTGCGTCTCAAATTCGGCTTGTTTTTCTTAGATACACTCCCTGTTCTCTCGTTTGACATATTATTGGCATTTGGACAGTACGTGTCCGATTAATTCCTTAAATGCAATGACAGTTCAATCTTTTTGTAAGTAACATGCTTCGCAAACAAATTATGCTTTTCCTTAATTAACATCGATACATGTTCATGTTAAACAAGCATTAGAAACTCTTCTTCTGAAATATTATGACATTATATAACGAGTATATTTATGTTGTGCATACCTCTGCAGACACTTTTGTTTTTCAAATATGACTTTCTGCTTCTGCATCTATTCCATTGACAAACGATGATAAGCAATGACAACAGCCATGCTATTGTATTTTGAATTGTAAACTAGGAAGAAATTGTCATCGCAAATACCCATGTTTTCTTCACACAGGTCATTTCCCTTTAACACTCCATTTTACATGCAATTTATTTAATTGGACTTTGATACTCAGTCAGAAATAGTACTATTGATACTTTTCTGAATACTTGTATGCCACAGAATAAAAAAAAAATCCGCCAGAATTGAATTATTATTGTATTTGATGCCTCTTCACACAGACACAACTGATGACGTAGGAGGAAACAAATTATTACAGTGTAATCCCATCATCAGAACGTTTCATTTCAAACATAATTTAAAATTCAAATGACACCCCATATTACCTCCTCTCTTTCTTTCCCCATCCCCAAACCACAACAAAACATACACCACACACTCATAACCCAATCCCGTGGCAGACGTTAAAGATTGAAGTAATAAAAATAATTTTGTTTGGTATGTTGTTAATCTTTCAAAGATGAATATAATAGTATATAAGTTATATGCAAAATCATAAAAAAGATACGGTGTAAATGAATATTTAGTGTATTTGACCTTTTGACACCTCTTTAACGCCGTTATCATATGGTGAGGTTATACCATAAGTTTGGTTGAATTCCGTTCAGCGGCTTAGGAGGAGATAGGGTAACAGACGGACCGACGGACAGACGTACAGACGGACGGACCGACCAACGGATGCGATTTTAATATACCTTGTTTTTTCACACACGTGCTAGTGTCTATTTGATTACTGATTTAACAGTCGAGTAGTGTAAACTTAACTGTTAACTTAACTAACTAAATATACTCAGCTGCAAAAGAAAGTGTACACTGAGTTTTGTTTAGATTTAATTGTATACATATTTTTTACAATTAAATTGACAAATTCCAAAATGAATATGCCATGTTTGGTACCAGATTGTTTTATCATTCCATTGCCAGTATCATGTTGTCATTTATTTTACAATAGGTTGAACCATTAAGTGGCTGTCGCTTGATAAACTGGATAGGTTGTAAAGTAAAATGTTCAAATGTACACTTTCTTTTGCAACTAAGTATACTATCTTCACTAAATCATGTGATTATATAGAAGGTAAGTTCGTTTGACAAATGCGTTATATAACTATTATTAATTTCGATTTTGTATTATAGAAATGGATGCCATAACATACATGTTTATTATCACGTAAATACGCTCCTTGTTAAACGCAGTTGATTGTGCCGTTTGCAACCGTCTGTGTTGAAGCTTCGTCTATTTAATCTGTAAATCAATGACACTTCTCTCATACGCCGCTTGAACAACATTCATTAAACATATGGTTAATATCAACTCCTGCTGTTATGTAATTTACAGACATGATTTTCTTTTGGTTGACTGCTTTCTGTGAATCCTACATTTTCTGTTCGACTAGTTTACAATGAACAAAATTCCTAATGACTGACTTTTGTATATTAACTAATTTTCTTATTTTAAATATATTTCAAAAATAGTTGTGTGATAATTATTTTGTTTCCACCAATAGTTTGTAAAGTATTTATTTTTAGTTTAAATTATTATATTTTTTGAGAGTTACCCACCCTTTATATGTAAACATCAAATGTGCTGTTAAAACACATAATATGAATTGAAATCTGCTTAAAGATATAAACTTCTTGAAATTGGTAGGAAATAATACAAAAATCATAAGAGTTTGACTCATTTATTGCCGTCTATAATAAAATGAAATATTTATAATCCTAAATTACCTCCCTTTTATTTGAATATCGTTTGAAATTCAAGTAACTGTAATTCAGCGTTAACATTAATATTTCGAAAATGTCTTATATAAACGCATTGTAGTGGTAATGCTAGTAAAACATGAAGTCAACATAATTTTATTTGGCATACTTTAGAATTAGGAACATTGAAAACTGCACTATTTTGATGTACTTAACACAGTCCTATGTACCCAGTTGCATACGTGTTATAATTTAATTTCCAAGAAAACACACCGGCTTGAAAGCTTTAAAATATGTTCATGCAATCAGAGTGGACGATTAAAATTCGTTATCTTGCAGTTCAACCATATATCTAATCACGACTGAAATCACAAAACAATGAGAATATTATTGACATATTCTTATGTGGGTACTTAGGATTTTTGACTAGTATACCGCCTTCTATGACAATATGCATTACATAATGGATATCTCGCTTGAAGGTAAATAAATAAATAAATAAATAAATGAATGAATGAATGAATGAATGAATCAATCAATCAATCAATCAATCAATCAATCAATCAATCAATCAATCAATCAATCAATCAATCAATCAATCAATCAATCAATCAATCAATCAATCAATCAATCAATCAATCAATCAATTAATCAATCAATCAATCAATCAATCAAATATTTACATTATTGGGGCATGTCTTATATGAACGACAAATATGTAGTACATATTTCCTACCCTCGCAGAGATGCATTTACCTTTAGACTTAATACCTGCTTTGCAAATGATTGTGTTTAAACATCATTTATTTACTCTGTCAATAAACACTTTTGGTAAGACAGCGTACAGTACGCATACAAACTAACAGTAAATCTTCTCCTGGTAGTACGAACACTGTCATATCTGACCTGATGTGAGCCTGTATCGAGAATAGTGTGACTTCTACGGTGGCCCGTTTAGGACACACACTTTTTATTTTCATCTCGAGCGCTCGACTTAGTATCCCGAGCGCTCGACTTACTTTCTCGAGCGCTCGACATAGATAAGTCGAGCGCTGGAGTTAGTATCTCGAGAGCTCGACTTAGAAACCCGAGCGCTCGAAACCCGAGCGTTGTCCGTCCTTCTATCCGTCCGTTAACTCGTTACATGTAAGACGATAGGGACTTCACTTTTCATCTGATCTTTACCAAACTTTACAAGAATGTTAATATCACTGAAAGCTCGGACAAGTTCGAAAACAGAGTATATAACAGAGGAAACAGCCATATTGAACCAATAACAGCAGAGTTATGGCCCTTGGTTTAGTTAAAAATGCTATATGGTGGTCCGTTAAGACAATAAGGCGTTCGATTCTCATCTGATATTTACCAAAACTTTACCTGCTTGTTAATATCAATGCCATAACTCTGCTGTTACTGGTTTGATATGGCTGTTTCTTGAACTTGTCCGAGCTTTCATTAACATTTGTAATCCGGTAAAGATTGGTAAATATCAGCTGAAAAACAAAGCCCTACCATCTTAAAGAGGTAAAATATAGCATTTTTAACAAAATCAATGAAATAGTTGGTCTTTAAAACTTGTCTGAGCTTTTATTGATATTAACAATCTGCTAAAGTTTGGTAAAGATCGGATGAAACGGATGGACGGATGGACGGATGAACTCGCCATACCATAAGTCGAGCGCTCGAGATAAGAAGACAATTTGTATCTCGATCGCTCGATTTAGTATCTAGAGCGCTCGACTTAGTATCTCCAGCGATCGAGTTAGTATCTCGAGCGCTCGAGATACTAAGTCGAGTGCTCGAGATAAAAATAAAAAGTGTTTGTAATAAACGGGCCACCGTAGACTTCATATTTGTCATTCTTTAAGTATGCTTGGTCAGGAAACTAAGGATTCCTGTAAGTTATTATTAGTTATTGGGTTTGTTACTGACCCCCTACAGAAATATATGGGTCAGTAATATTTATAGGGGGAGAGGCAATAGCCGAGTCCCCCTATATATCTGACTGATCCCACATATTTCTGTAGGGGTCATTAACAAACCCAATAACCGATTTATTGCATCGAGCACCTTTTTTAAGGTACAACACCGATATTTAACCCATTTTAATGGAGCGTGAAACGTCATTGAGACAGTTTAAACACAAAATTTATTTACTGATGTTTTTTAATAACGCCTTAAAGAACTATTTGCAAATGATTTAATCTTTGAATATGAATTGTAGTCCATATTGTTTTTAATGACCCTTTATGAAATATACTGACCAACTATAATAGAATAATAGAGGGTCACTATTGTCTCCAATAAAATTCCTGGGATTTTGTGCGAGGTGCAGTAATATAACACGAAAATTAAATAAAGCAGATCATTTTTTTTTATTTTTAAAGCGTATCAATACTGGCATAGTTCAAAATCTCAATGAAATGATTAAACATTCACTGCTTTTATCTCGGTGGTGCAATACTTGCACAGTTCAAACACTAAATGAAATGATTAAACATTCACAGCTTTTATCTCGGTGTTGGCTACCTTCAACTTTCAAGTTATCGGTCGGACCTCTTACTGGGAATGCGAGATAAGGAATAAGCCAATATACGTTTAAACAACATGTCTTATGTACAATTCGCTGTTATGTAAATGTCAACACCTCAACAATGAGGTGATGTGTTTTCTGAATGATTTAGTTTTCTTGCTCCTAACCACAGGCACTTGTTTACTGTCTACAAGAAACAATTCGGAATGGAGGCTATATGTTTTATTAATAAAACGAACAACATATACGAGTTAACAAAGTGTGCACTTGTGATATAGTTATGTCTTTCACAATCTTACATGGAGGTATTTTCTATAATTTCATGTAGTTTATCCACAAGTCAAATACTTATTACGGCAACCTGTAAAATTAATTTACTTTATTGGGGTGTATAGATTCATCGGTCGATATATAGGGGGACTCGGCTGTTGCCTCGCCCCCTGTTTATTAATTTCTTTTTTCACCTCATGCATTTTAGATTATTTTTCAAAGATATAGCATATAGGCATACATTTATGCAGCGGTGAAATGATTGGTGCATTTTCCATGCAAAATATATCACTTATGGACAGTTGGACAGATATCTTATTTCGACTTATACATATAGTATCTCGTCATCAAAAGTAAACACGTGACAGGCGTACACGCACGCGCGCCAACGCGCACACACACAATCTATCATAACCACGCAGGAACACATGCACGTTGATTTACCACTAATGGCAACACCTCTCAGAAAAAACGTTACGTGGTCCCGCCTTAATTACATTAAGCGATGGGAAAGCGTATATTAGCAGGATTTTATAACGGATATTTCGACAATAAAAACACGTTTAAAAACATTTTGTACTGAAAAAATGTTTAACATTGCCTATTTAATGTTTTAATTAAGAATATGCAAACTTTTTAAGCCCAAATTAAGGTTTTATCTCATACCCCAGCCAACCCCGTTTTTGCTTCTTGGAGAAGGTGTTGGATGGGGTATGAAAGTTAATACCCATAATGAAAACTCTTTACTACTCGGATTAAATGTGTTTTTGAAACAAAATATGTCATACTGTCACTATAAACAGAGATAGGTTTCTGTTATAACAAAAGTTAGGGGTGAAAGTAATGTATAATCATCAAATAAGTTGTTAAAGTGTGCGACTTCTAGAGATACTATGAAGGTACGTAAATATTGGTGCAAACAGAGCTGTTAAAATTTCACAGTTATAGGACACTACTTTCAGAAATTGTGCTATCATACAACTAAAAGGGTAAATCTTAATCAGAAACTAAATTGAGATTTTCCTTTCATTTTAGATTTAGAAATTAAGCCAGGTGATTCTATACCATCTAACCAACTGTATATGAAGTCGTTATGAAACCACTAGTAAACGTTGTTTCGCATTAATGTATATAATTATTGAATATCGTTAAAACAACTTTTAATTTGAAGTTGAAATAACTACAAGAATGATATAAAAAACGAACAGGGAAAGTAGCATTCAATGACTACAGTCAACCACAAAACACAAAAAAAAAATACGCAAACAGACAAACGAGAAGGCAGAAGTAATAAAAATGCAAACGACATCACAAACACAAAAGGGTTGACAATAGGGCTTCCGCCTTGGAACGGTCAGTGGCCAAAAAGGCCACTGTGGGTTTAAACCAGGTTCTAGGGTGCACCAAACCTCACACTTACCCTATTGTCATCCCAATTAAACGGGACAGTGTAAATAAAGAAATCCCGCCATGAAATATTCTCTAACCAACAAGGCAGCGTTAAAAGGCAATATAAGTAAAACACCTAGATGCTCGTGTATATATAAATACAAAAAAAAAAAGCCTAGAAAGCCACAATGAAGGTACTCGATGACTTGGCAGAAGCCAGAGCAACAAGAGAATACACAATTGAGGGCACGACAAGACAAGACCGCGGACAAACATCAAACACCACCGTCCTAATGGGCTTTAGGTAGGCGTCATCATAGGGTCCACTGTCCGGTCATCGTAGAATTAAAGAGGAAAGCGTAGTGGCGACTGTAAAAGGGTCCACCACCAAGCATGCAGTACGTTGCAAAATGATAGGGTCATCAACTCTTTTGACAAAATTTTTAACAAGTTTAACAAAGATACTATGAAAGTGATCATGACAAGAACCTTACGAAGTTTGTAAATCACATCACCATAGAAGTCAGGTTGTGATAGTCCTTGTCGCAGAAGAGTCCTTAAATTGATTTTATAAGAAGATCCGGGTTACGATTATAAAATATTGCAAAGGTTTTACGAAGTTTATGGTAACGGTAACCCTGATGGAGTAGCTTTTTAGTTATACAACGATTACGAATATTAAAGTCCTCAACTCGAGTACAAGCTCTTGAAAGACGAATACGTTGAGACACATAGACCACATAAGAAGTTGCTCGGGGAACATCCCCAACTAAGTGGGGATAATTAAGAATGTAAAAATTAAAATCATCTCTTTTGTCATAGATTTTGCTAATAATTTCACCATTTTCAATAGAGAAATCTAAATCAAGAAAAGAAGCGTTATTATCAGATATATTAGCCTTGTTATGCTGAAGTTATTTAGGATAAATATTATTAATCATAATTGGAAAGAAAAGGTTGTCAATGTTCAATATATCATCCCGATACCGAGAGGTGTCATTAAAGGCTTCAATAAATCTGCCTGGGTATCTGGTGAAAGTCTCAACATGAAATCTCTTTCATATGTTCATAGCAATATAAAAACAAATCTGCGACAAGTGGTGCACAGTTCGTATCCATAGGGATACCAGGATACCAACAATGTGTCTATAAACGGTGGTTCCATACCTGACGAAAATATTATCTAATCGGAAAAAGAGTGCTCCACAAACTTCATGGCAATTCCACATAGTGTAATTATCTAAACTGCCGTTAGTAAAAGCGCTTTAATATTATAACAGGCCAAAAATGTAGTATTTTCTCTAGCGAATGTTTTTTGAATGAGCGCAATAAGCTTGTCTTTAATAAGATGATGTGGTAAGGTAGTATATAGTGTAGAGAAGTCATAAGTGCTTATTGATGAAACTTGACGTTTATTGACAATGTTATCAAGGACATCTCCTGAATTTTGTATAGACCAAAATAAATTAATCCCAGAGATTTTATGTTTCATCACAATATAGTTTAACGTGATCTTTAACGGCAGTAAGACAAGAAGTTAACAGTTTGGAGATGTTTGTTGTGGTGCAGGCTCTAGAATTCGAAATAAAGCGGGCATTATACGGATTTTTATGTACTTTAGGAATCCAGTACATAGTAGGCAGTTTATTTTGCTTGTCGTCTACACCAGCCTTGACAGTAGTGCACCGAGGATATGCGCGGAAACAACATCATCCTCAGTAGAATTTACTGGAGTATACGAATTAGTGCTGCCGAGTTTTTTATCGTTTTAATCCGCCTTTAGTCTGTTAGTCTCAAACCATTCAATTAACTTCCGTGATAACAATACTTCTCAGTCAGTGAGCAAACACGTTTACTGACCAATTCGTTAGACCATTTTATTTGTTCGGTATGGTAAAGTAAATGACCTCAATATTCATTTCGTGGTCCGAGTATTAACTTTCATACCCCATCCAACCCTATCTCCGGGAAGCGAAAGCGGGGTTGGGTTGGGTCTGAAATAAAACCTTAGTTTTGGCTTAAAAGGGTTGCATATTGTAAAATTAACACATTTAATGGTTATCGCATTTTTTTCAGTAAAAATAGTTTTTCAACGTTTTTATTGTCGAAATATCCGTTATAAAATCCTGCTAATATAATCTTTTATATCGCTTAATAGGCGGGAACACGTAATGTGTTAACAAATAAACAGGCAAATACTACGCGCATCCTCTTTAATATAAACAGGACCAATGCTAGTGTGTTTCTGCTCTGTATTGTCATCATTATTGCACCACCATCCTTTACGTGACAAATTATCAAATATTGTCATAATACTTCCTTGTGTTGTAATATTACTTCCTTATTTGGGTTATCATAGCCGGACGACGTGTCCTGCAAGCATTGCACTTTGTTGAAAAAACATCCGTTTTGAAATGTTAAAGGTTTCTTATTACTTTTAAGTACAAAGGATTGGTCGGCAATATTGTGATTAAATACACTTTGTGAACAGACTGTACTGTCTGAATAACATAATGATAAGAGCAAAAAATGCGTAGTGTCTATAGCTAACAGCTAGAAAGTGCAGAATAGATAATTTAAGGGAAATGCTAACACGTATACACTAATATCTGGAATGTATTTAACTGCGAACAATACATATATTAACACGTTGACTAATATGTATGTGTTTTTATTAGTTGATCTCATAGGTAAATATAGTATCATCTGGAACATCAACACGTATGGCCCGGATACTGCCTATGTATTTTAAAAACCCATGGTCGATATAACATTTCTAGTCACTACAGCAGTAGTTCATTCTAATTATATTAAACCGCACAACAAAATACACCGTGACAGTATACAATCTTATCAGTTGCTATCAGTTGCTATAGGGAAACTTTATGATGAAGGGAAATGGTACAAGAACAATAATCTTTCATGGGCATCCGGTGAAGATCGGGATTTCCAACACGAGGTATACTTGTTTTTATCGGAACCGAGGCTCTGCCGAGGTTCCGATTAAAACCGTTATACCGAGGGTTGGAATTTCCCTATCTGAGCCTACTATTCCTTTTTATTGCATATCATTTACAATCTGCGCATTGACATCGGCAACTACTATCGTTTTTCATGTTTATTTACACAATGACGTCATACACCTGTCATTGTTGATTTCAGCATGCGACTTGTATCTACCCCCATTTGTAAGATCAGGTTTTTTACCACTCAAGTGAAACACTTATTCAATATGCAAGAATAAAGTCGTCGATTCGTAACATAATGGTTTCATAGGAGTCATGGGGTAACACTACCCTGTAAAATTAATATATGGCTTTCTACTAAGATTCAGGCCGGTGTAGCATGTACTATTAATATTGACTCATATTATTCAAACATTAGATAACTATAGTAAGGTTATACTGCAAACAATTCGATATATCATCGTTTAAATGTTAATGCTGTCATCCGCGCCACAGAGAATATAGTAATATTAGATTTAAGTGTGTTTGGTAATCGTAAATAAGCATAGTAAATAACGTTAAGACCTGTTTACTGTAATTAGGCCGTATTCATGAATATAGCTTTATTCACGGCAGGTGAAATTATATAGATATTATTTAATGCTGGGATCGATTATAGGGAAATATTTCTCGAGATGGTAGACGAGTATATGTTTTCATAACAAGCGTGAAATTATATAGATATTATTTAATGCTGGGATCGATTATAGGGAAATATTTCTCGAGATGGTAGACGAGTATATGTTTTCATAACAAGCGTGTGTGAGTGAGTGAAAGACAAAACACGACTACCTTCGAGTGAAGGATTTTCCTATAATCGAACACATCAGTTAAATAATCTATTTATTGCATTATAAATCAGTTTATGCGTGATTTTAACCGAAATCATTCGCTTCATTGGACGTTATCATTGGATGAAGTCGACGTCAGCAACACTTTATTGACGTCACAACAACTCAATGTCACAGTTATTTATTCTTGTGTTGGGAGTTAGTTATTCATAGTAAGCGATTATGAGTATTCTTTATTTAAATTTTGAGAAATCCCAATCGTTCACCAATAAAAATGTAATAAATAGTTTAATTCACGGCAAGTGAAATTATATAATTATAAGATACACATAAAAGTGAATAATGGTATACATTATAATAATCGTTCATGGGTATCCGGTGAAGATAGGGAATTCCAACCCGAGGTATAAGTGTTTTATCGGAACCGAGGCTCTGCCGAGGTTTCGATAAAAACACTTATACCGAGAGTTGGAATTTCCTATCTGAACCGAATACCCATGACAAATTCTTTTTCGCGCATACCTTTGACATTTTATGCGTTGACGTCACCAATATTAACCTTTTACATGTTGTTGTTTTTTCGCACAATAACGTCATTCATCTGTTCACGTTATTGACGTCATTATTGATTCGCGTGACTCTTATCTTTACCCATAAAGATAAACTTTTATCTTTACCCATACATATAAGACTTTCCATCCCCCATGTAAAATGCGGATACCCGTATCGACTATGCAAGAAACATAGTTCTTTTTCTAGGGCACTAGATCACGGCAGATTCGATTCTGGAAATTGAAATTTAGGTATTTAAATGTATAAATGTAAGACAATTATCGACGAAACAGGGCTACAACGGACAAGTCTAGCGTTTTCGTTTCGTCTTTTGTCGCATTCTACACGTTTAAAAACGTTTTTTTTTCTGAAAAAATGCGAAAACCTGTTTAAAAATACCTATGAAATGTTTTAATTTTACAATATGCAAATTGTTTAAGCCAAAATTAAGGTTACCCCAGCCAACCCCGTTTTCGCTTTTTGGAGAAGGGGTTGGATGGGGTATGAAAGTTAATACTCGGACCACGTAATGATTATTCTTACTTTAAACCAGTGTGCAAGGTATCAGTATATTAAATGTGTATGTATAGTATTAGAAGGACATTGTTATATACTAGCATTCTTTTTGTATGTGTATTATATATATATTGAAAGGAAAACAAAACTCAAACTCAATCTTTTTTTCCAAAACACACTATAGTATACATCTAATTGCAAGTATTACTAATATAATTACAGAGGTATCCCAATGGCTACAGCTAGTTAGAGAAATGACAAATATGTGATGTATGAATTGAATTGAATTGGATTTTATAGTCGCACCAACAGCTAAGGTCATATGGTGACATTCCAGCGTCCATTGGTGGAGGAAGACTCCAGGTGTTCCTCCGTGCAATTTTCGTGCACGGGCGGGCACCTGGATAGAACCAACGACGTTCCGCAAGCCAGGTGGATAGCTTCTTCAAATAGGTGATGTAGTAGAACTTTTAACAATATTGTACTATGCTTTGTTACGAGAAATTAATAAATGTTGAAGTCTCGTTTTGAAAATGCGAGTCATTTTATTAATATCTTTAATGTTAAGAGATTACGACATCTTACAGCTTTAGTTGGACCACCTGCATGAGTTTAATGCGCTTGCTTTTTGTCAATTATTAATCCTTTTGCAATTGTAAAAACGGGTGTATAAATTGCTGTTTATTAATCTTCTGTTTTCCTCATTCATTGACACGTGTCTCCATTGGTCAGTTACAGCAAGAATAGGCATGGTATTCCGGATACGGTCGTGTACAACAATCTACGTAATAGGCGTACAGTGAATTTATACTAGGTCAGCAAATGTTATGTTTTTTTGTTTTACGTAAGTGATCAAGAAGACACTGAATAAATATAAGTTTACTCATGTTGTATGTTGACGGGCTAGACAAATGGCCAGTCAGACCGGTGTGCAAACGCCGGACCTTCAGAATGATGTATTTTCCGACTGAACCGCGTCTATGCACCAGTACATCAGTATACCTGTCACAGCAGAAATCTTACCAGCTGCAACGTAATAACACATATGACGTTTTCCACGTGAAATACAGCAAAGGCTTACCCAAATGACGTATTTCATAAAGTCAGTGTTTGCTACTTTAAATACCTTTAGTTTGTATAATATTGTTATTGGATTGTTTCCGTTTGTTTCTAAAATGTCATATGAAACGTATTTTGGGATCAAAGGTGACCTTGAATGAATGGCCAGTGTTGCAAAGTACTTATCAGAGCATAATACGTAGAAGGACATACTCCCATAAGCCTGTTAATACACACACTTTAAGATCAAATTCCTATGAGAAAAACTGAAACGAGCAAATTTGCACTAAAACAACGAAACTTTCTCTCTTTTGATGAAAGTTGGCAGAACAATTTCTATGCATTTTTAATCAAATAGAATACCATTCCGTGTCTGTTTCAAAACGTTCATTGGGCAAACTGCCGATCTCAAAACCCCACCACCTCCCCCACATTAAACATGTGGCTGATAGCAGTGGGGTTTCTGCTCCCCACCCCTACTCGACGAACTAAATGTGGATGGTCAAACATACTATAATAAAAATTAAAAACAAATACAGACATGTGTTTCCGGTTTCAGCTTTTGTTCTGCACAAAGGGTCAAGACTTTTGTATTACCATCAAGCGTCGAAGATGATCAAGACGAAAACAAACAATGCGTTTGAAGGTATTATGCATAAATGTCTATGTGCAAAGCATCTAATACTATAACATGCCAAACGCCAGATTTTCGGCTACAATCCATGAACATACTTAAGTTTGAATGAAAGGGCATTTAAAGAAGAAATACAATACAGATCACACTATAGTATTCATACACAAATCGAAATTACCCGAACATTCCTGTGTGTTCCCTGTATTCATTGTAAAACACATTGGTTTTACCGAACACGTCACCTCCATGTATATCATGAAGACAACGTCATGTTTGTTGAACGTTGCAGCTGCAACTAGTTCCAATGTAGATATATTTGAACCTCGACATACATTCATTTCTTATAATTTATCACTTTCCGTATCAGACAATGTCATTATAACGATAGTATTCTTATTTACATAATAGGCAAAACAACGTAAATATGATGTTTTACTTACAAGCAAAAATATTATAAACATGTACTATTCAAGTAAATTGGACTGTAGCAAGAAGGTAAAATGTTTATTTCAGCTTATTAGTTTAAGTTTGTCGGTTTTTAAAAGACTTACTTATGAATTTAGGAATGAGACATCTCAAATAATTACTGAAAAGGGGATCCCTTGGATGCAACAAACACAAACAAGAGATAAAAGAAGCCGACTCGTTTAGGCTGTTCATGAGAGGTAATGTCAAGTGCAGCACCTCTCACGCCTCCTAGCACCGGCTTAAGCGATATTCTACTTTAAAACCACGAAGATTGGGTTTAATGATCCCAAAGGACCAATAAGTAATAACACTACTGATGTACAGTCGGGGCAACTTTATACGGCCGCCACACAGCACTAAACAAACTCTAGTGTGGATGTCAATAAATACTGAAAACGAGATCTCTTGGAAACAATTAACACAAACAAGAGATAAAAGTAGCGGACTCGGTTTTTTGAGTCTGTTCATGAGAGGTAATTTCGAGTGCAGCACCTCTCACGCCTACTAGCACCGGCTTAAGCGATATTCTATTTTAAAGGGTTGGATGATCCGAAATGACCAGTAAGTAATAACACTATTGATTTGTAGTTGGGGCAACATTTTAAGGTCGCCACAAAGCACTAAACAAACGCTAGTGTGAAAGGCAATAAATACTGAAAAGGGGATCCCATGGAAGCAATTAACACGAACAAGAGATAAAAATAGCAGACTCGGTTTTATTGAGTCTGTTCATGAGAGGTAATCTTGAGTGCAACACCTCTCATGCCTCCTAGCACCGGCTTTAGCGATATTAAAGCCACGAAGATTGAGTTTGATGATTCCAAAGGACCAGTAAGTAATAAAGTTAATGATTTGTAATCGGTTTTTAAACATGAATGACAACAATGTTTTATTTTAGCTTGCGCAATTTGGTATATTTGTTTTCGCAATTTGGGTATTGGCTTTTTTGTGTTTTTTTTTGTGTTTTTTGAGAAAGGGATTAAATGCTGCATTTCTAAGAAAATATGCATACTAAACACGTCTTACTGTGGTCCCTCTGGCTTTAATCATCGATGATAAGATGATATTTCGTGAGCCTTTGTTTATTTCATCTTTCATTTCAATGAATTCTCATTCGCTGTTGAACACATGCTTCTCAATGTATGGCTTATGCATTTCCTTATTGGATTTAATATTTATCAACATGCATTTGAGACAGATCATCAACTGTCATATTGTCTGATTGCTCGATATTATGCTTATTTGTGATGTTGTTTTATCATGTAGATATGCAATTTTTGACAAAACGCAGAATTAATGGTTGAACCATTCATCTAAATACTACAAAGCACACAATAGTGACACAGTGTAAATAAAGGAAGCTAATCACCATGATTATAGTCATTGTACCCTCGATAATTTTATACAGAATATATAGTAGGCAGCTGAGGGACAGAAAATCCCGACTCACGCAGTTCCGACTTCTAAACGTAGCTCCGACACTCCGCTCCCTAGCTCAGTATAACTCCTGTTAGTCCGCAGTTCCGACTCCTAATAGTTTCCGCAATTCCGACACTCTCTGCTTCACACATTACAAATCCCGCAAGTCCGCAGTTCCGACTCGGTTTTCCGCTACACTGTTCAACAAATATATAGTAGAGAATATCGCGATGTAAAGAATGAGGTACACAACGTTCATCCTGTGTATACAAGTAGTCGTCTGGTATTCCTCTCGTGTTTTTTTCCACGTTTTTCTGTCGTTAGTTATCTGTAAGCTAATCAATTTGAATCAATACTTTTTCACGATTACAGACAGATGTGTGTGTAGAGTTTAGATCTGCTATCATCAACCATCCTAGCCTTATTCAAGTTTACTAACATCATACAGCTTTAATAAAATAATGTCATATGCTCGAATACTGGGAGACATCTTCACAAAGGCTTCAATACTGTAAGACAAATTCACAAAAACGTCTAGCTTACATCTGAATCCCATTCCTTATTGTATATTTAGTGATATAATCCGTTTACAGTACATATATAATGTAAACATATATAATGTATGATGTAAATGTAACACGTATATATCATTCTTGAATACTAACTTTGCAACAATCTTAGTGTATAATGCAATATGATACATACGTTATTCAGTGATTGTCAGATGAGCAATAAAACAACAGCCATAGACAAATGAAGCAAAATAGAATGCAAACTATTGTTTTTAAAATACTTTTCAGTTTTATGGACACTTGTACATGTATTCGTACCTTATTTTGTTGCGACTGTATAACGTCGCCGCGACTGGGAAACAATAGTGTTTTATTTACTTGTCATTTGAGGTATTCGAGGACTCTTGTTGTGACATAAAGTTACCGCTATTAAAACGGTTCTAGTGGGCGGGAGAGGGGTTGTACCATATATAACCACTCACACGTAGACTCAATAACTACTTTCATCTCGTGTTTGTGTTCATTGATTCCAAGTAATAGACATAGCATCAGTATTTTGTAGCAAGGTAGTGTTTTTATAACAAAGCTTAATTTCATACATGGTGCAGCCTAGATGTAGCTAGCATATAAACATATACCTATTCAGTCAGCATACTCTGGTAGCGGAAATACCTCAGTCATGTAGATATCAGCTTTTTCAAGGACCGGTGAGTTACCTTCCATTTCCAATAATTATGAACCGTCATTAAATGATAATAATATGTTGCTGATTCTTTGCAAACTAAATCGGGCTTTAGATTACTCAAAGTTGTAGTTGTAATGTTAGTCGAATCGGAAAATGTGTTTATCTTTTTTAAAATATAAAATATAAAACATATAACATTAGGCCTAGACTTGTTGGTGGAGAATCGTCTTACGTGTATAATATGTTGATTTATGTTCCTGTTTAAAGTACAATTGATGTGATTTGTCTGAGGGCTATAGTGAACTTGTGTTGGTTTTACACTGATGACACGATATGTAATATCTGTTATTTTAAGCTAAATTTGAAGATGCAGATTATGTTGATGTCTCGACAAAGTGATATTCCGATCTCCCCACCCCCTCCACCCCACCCTCTCCCCCCGACACCAAAAAAAAAGAGTTTGCAACGCATTCTCTTTAACTGTCTTTCCTGCATGGAATATGCATAAAAAGAAATATAAAAAGATCGGACAGGGAAAGTAGCATTCAAGGAAGACAGTCAACCACAAAACACATAAACAAACACGCAAACAGACAAACAAGAAGGCAAAAGCAATAATAAATGCAAACGACATCACAAACACAAAAGGGTTGATAATAGGGCTACCGCCTTGGAACGGTCAGTGTCAAAGTAGGCTAATAGTATTCATAAACAGTATGTATCCACATAATGTTGCTTTTTATACATTTTTTATTTTCACAAGTGTATTTCCCAAATGTTGTCTCTTGGATAATCATGTTACTGTCTATTTAAACATTACCTGAAGCGCATGTGTCCATTTTACTAATAATCTATTATCTACTGACAGTGTCATAATCGATCCATACAATCAGGTGTCTAAGTAACCGATGATAAGTTACAATCGATTGATCGATATATCACTAGATATAATCGAAACTACCTAGTCGATTTACCTGCTACGAACATTGGAAAGGTAGTTCAGAATGCATCACCGATATGTATTTTGTCACAGAATATCAATGTCTACACATCTGCAAATTCATATACAAATCGAATAAAGGAAAAAATACACCACGCACAAACCGTGTATGCATTGTTGGCGTAACATGTTACTAGTTTAAACATTTATTTTACATCGATTGTAACGAAAGCTCTGTGAACTTATTTGAATCACTCTCAATGTCTTCCTGTGTAGAACCAGTACTAAGCAATGCAGAAAAAGTGTCGTGCTCAGGGACACAACGCATATGGAAATGACGTGAATCGAGTCCACGACTTTTGGATCATGTACTAACATGTACATCTACTGACATGCAATATGCTGCTGAGAGCCTGTGGAGCATTCTGTAGACCTTATTGTCAAATTCAAGATCTACTGTTCGGGACGCGGGTTTCAGCCAAAGTTTGTGTTCGAACTTTTTAGACAAAATTCATTTGGTACCAAGATAAGTTGTATATCAACGAAACAGAAATAAATTTACCTAATTTTTCAAAATCGGTTGAAAAATAAATAATTCACGTGCGAAAGATGTTTTTGATAGGGCATTTTCGATACAACATCCTGCTGCATCAAACATATATATTTTTAGAATTGTTATCAAAAAAGGGTTATAATAAGCTGGATAAATGTACAGTAAGACACTCTGAAAGTATTATAACAAAATGTAAGGCTAACTGTAGCAATTTGAGGCATTTTTTGCTGACCCAGCAACAGGGAATTTACATGAAAAAAAGCCCCACCTAAAAAGTATTTTGGCAGTAAGATATTTATTTCTCAACTGATTTTCAAACCTAAGGTATTTTAATTTACCACAAAACAATCCAGTTCTAATATATATTGTATGTACATAATATTAAAATTGCTCGAGTGAGTGCTGAAAAACCTTTGACTGAACATCACTCAAACCAGGTGATGTTATGAACTAGCGATAATAATTGGCTTAATATATTCACAAATTCATTCTGGTCATAAGTCTGGTCATATGTCAATAGGGTAAGAGTGATATTTGGTTCACCCTAGAACATGGTTTAAACCCTAGCGGCTTGTTTTGCCATTGACCGTTCCAAGGCGGTAGCCTTATTGTCAACCCTTTTGTGTTTGTGATGTCTTATCTTGCCTTTTGTTCATCCTTAACGTTGTTCATTGTTACTGTGTGTGTTTGTGATTGACTGTCGTCTTTGAATGCTACTTTTTCTGTTCTATTTTTATATTTACTTCTAATATATCTTGGGTTATGTGAACCCTGTTGATGGGAAGAGGTTTATATACATTTTCTTCTGTGATGTTGCGTTTGGGATCTGTGGTTTCTACATGTTTTATAGGATCATCGTTCTCAGTTTTTAGACTAACATTTATTTTCTTATTGTTCACACAGATATTATAAATAGCAAGAAGCACGTATATCTTAATAACCATAATTCTCAAAATAGTTAAACTAGGTTACAAACTCTTAATCATTATTTCATTGCAAGAAATAAATAAAACAAACAGTGATCAATTGTGTCAACGAGACAAAAACACATTACAGTTACTGTTAACATTCTCCAAAGTGTTTTCTTTACATCAGCACATTTGTTTGCTACTGTTGAAGGATGCAATTCGAAAATATTTTAAATATAATCCCAAAAAAAAATCAAAAACAAATTGCAAAATACATTCCCTTGATGAAAATTAATTACAATAAAACGAGTCGTTAAGAATGAATAATTTCTAGAAGGCCTGGAAAGCTAAACTCACGCTGATTTGTCTGACTCTGATATATCAGTTCGGATACAGTTGAAAACGAGAAAATCGTTAACAATATAATATTACACCGAAAGAATTACAATAAACAAGCACTTGGATAAACCGTTGTAAATGTGTTTATTGATTTGATAAAAGTACATTTTATATGATACATGGATACCATAAGAATATTCTGTGAAGTAATAACAAATATGAACTAACAATATCAATAAGTTTCATTCGGTTGAAAAGGCACATGCCCGTAGTCGAAAGTCACTTGGTATATCTGCCTTCCATCTTTACGTTTGACAAGCTGGCTTCATAACCCCTGCTCTCAACTAAATTCCATTTCGTCTCTTTCGCCCATTTTGTTTTGTTTATTTTGCATTGATCGTGTTCGGCGATTTTCAAAATTCTCATTCATGTTGAATATGCAAGCAGTGCATCTTCTTATCATAGAATCGATGCTGTTTGGGTAAAAGTATTCCACTCATCCGCGAGAGCTTAAATAACTGACGTTGTTAGGCGTCCTTACACACGTCGTTTCAACTCTGTATAGATGTTTGCGATGGGCGTTAGATTTGGAGATAGAGCGGACCATGACTAAATTTTCTATATAATCTATATCTTTTTCTAGATTTGTGTTTTTTTTAAATTTATATTTACCAATAGAACAAAACCGTATACGTATATAAGCGTCATCTGAGCAGCGTATAACATGACATTTTTCTTTCATAATTTTTTTTAGAAAAATAAATGTACAGAAAGAAGTCAACTTCAACGTCTTCCTCATGCAGTGCCTTCGGAATTTTATCAAAATTAAAAATACAATTGGCCTTATTTATTACGAAAATAATCGTTGCTTTCAAAAATCTCTAACAAACAAGGCAGCATAAATCGGCAATATTATACATATTGCAAACAATCAAAAGCCTAGAAAGCCACAAAGCAAGTACTCATTGACTTGGCAGAAGCCAGAGCACCAAAATAGCAAACCGCTAAGCGTACGACAAGACAAGATTAAAGACAAACATCAAACGCTACCATCCTATAAGGGTTTAGGTAGATGTCATCATAGGGCCCACAATCTGTCCGGTCATCGCACAATCAATGAGGAAATCATAGTGGCGAACTGTAAATGGGTCAATTAAGACAGACCAATTATTTAAATACAATACAATAACATGATAATTATGTTATCATAATAACATTTATGATAAAAATGGTTTCATCGATGAATTGCACTCCATCAATGGCTTGGAAAATAGTCTTTACATTGTAATAAATCTCGGGTCAAACTATATTTTCCCATTCAAAACTTATTTATTTTAGATAAAGTTTACGTTTAATCTCAGGAAAAATGTATTTAATTTAATTCTTCGTGTAATGAACAAACCCAAAGACGCAATTTTCCAAAGTCATCAGTTATATCTGAATTAATCTATCTCGTGTAGGATTAGATTGAAATTGAAAAGAGAAACTGTACGCACTTCCACAACATTTAATCACAAAACGTGCTTATTGAATAACAGTTTTTACCCAAAAGAAATAAATGATTAAATTTACCTAGAATGTATTGTTCCTTTAATCTTTGCCGAATTTGGTGACAAGTTAATTAAAGTTCGTTTTATAATGTTCACATTTGTCGCAGCTATCATTTATCAACCTATCGGGAGCATATTTAATTCGATATATGTTCAAATATCCAAATATCGGGATGTTAGAGATTATAGAAAGTCTTGATATTTGGTGTATGGTTGGTGAAATCCCATTTGTTGAATTCAAAGCATTAACTCGTTATATTCAGAATAACTAAGGAAGTGGAGCTATACAAATTTGAATCAATGGAAGTTGTAGCATGGTCGGTGACATTTCTTTTGATGAATGCAGAGCATTAAATCGTTTAATTTAGGGTCACTAAAGGGGCGTGGCTATGCCGTACTATAACTACCGGATATTGGAATTTAAAGTACGGTCACTATGAAGTCATAGTGTTACTGAATACACCATGCTACACAAAAGATAGAGTCTGTCTCAGCTCGTCGGTTAGTTAAACACCTCGATGGGCTACTCCCATCTCGGTGTTTAAATAAGCCAACTCGCTGAGACCAGACTCTATCTACTATACTTAGAACATGGTAGTTATTCAGAAATGGTCAACTACTTTAATTTAAAGAAAATATGATTCGCACTAAGGCTTCAGCCTCTAAGGATTGGGATAAATAACATATTTCGCTTAGCACAAAGGAAAATGTTGACAAGAGCATTTGTAATGCTCACGGTAAGTTAGAACATCGTAGGCTTAGTTATAAGTGACAGGAAGTCATAAATGTTACGTTCGAAATAAAAACCTCAACAAGCACGTACGGAAAACATGTTATTGGAATTGAACTACAAATTGTGCTTATTCAAGTACACATTACGTGGTCTGAGTATAAAATTTCATACCCCATCCAACCCTTTCTCTAAGTAGCCGAAACGGGGTTGGCTGGGTATGAAATAAACCTTAATTTTTGCTTAAAAGGTTTGCATATTGTAAAATTAAAACATTTAAAAGGTAATTTTAAACAGATTATTGCATTTTTTCAGTAAAACATGTTTTTAAACGTATTTTATTGTCGAAATATCCGGTATAAAGTCCTGCCAATATAAGGTTTTCCATGGCTTAATGGAATTAAGGCGGGTCATGTAAAGTTCTTTTGGCATACACATTAATATCAATATAATTCTATCCAATTTAAAGGATTGAAATTGATTGTTCTAAATAAATGTGCTATTTAAAAAAACATATATAAAAATATGTAACGTCTTGTTAATGGTACTATTTCGGGCTTGGCATGCTGATTGGGACTTCTATTTATACATTCTTTTTAACTCGTGTTCCTTTTTACATGAAACTTAAATGGTTATCATCCAAAATATTGTGGTATTGATAATTGTATAAAATGTGATATTTGTGTGTTCGAATCTTATAGTAGGCTATTGCTAGATTATATTTCTTAAAACCGATTTGTTTTCAACGACATATGTACAACATGA
This sequence comes from Cyrtodaria siliqua, assembly GCA_037043455.1. Classification (NCBI taxonomy): domain Eukaryota; kingdom Metazoa; phylum Mollusca; class Bivalvia; order Adapedonta; family Hiatellidae; genus Cyrtodaria; species Cyrtodaria siliqua. The sequence continues at coordinate 269,656 of JAWPHD010000736.1, read as the reverse complement.
ACAGTATTGACCAATGTTAAACATTGCATTCTCTTTACGTCATTCATTTGGGGCCGAAAGTGTAAGCATATCAGGCAGAAACAACTCACATTTTCATTTGGTTATTGTTTATAATAGTAAAGACACTGCGTCTATAATACTCTCGCCTTTCACCACAGTGGGTACGAATCCCACTGGGAATTGGCGGCTGTAAAAAGTCTCCCCGTGCTACGAATCAGTAGTGTTATTGTTACTGTTCCTTTGGGACCAACGAGCCCAATATAGTTGGCTTTGAAGTAGAATACCGCTTAAGCCGGTGCTAGTGGGCGTGAGAGGTGTTGCTTTTTTCATTACTTCTCATGAACAGACAAAATAAAACCGAGTTTGCTGCTTTTATCTCTTAATTATGTTTTTTTGCTCCCAATGGATCACCTTTATCAGTATTTATTATCAAGTACGAATACAGTACTGTTTCTACCCTTGACAAATGGAGTGGTCTGCCTCTACACAAACACATATAGACCGTCATATATCGTCTAACATGTGCTAACATTAAAGTAAACACCGTTCAAACAAATAATGAATATTATTTTACACATGTATTATGATTGTAATTTAGATCATGGAATACCACTGAAGTAAATGGGAGGAGGTATTAATTTTGTGCAGTTTCTAATGCTCACTTTAATCTCTAATTTCATAAAATAGGTAAAAGGTATTATATGAGTGGATTTTGGGAGAACTGGCTTGAAACAAATTAAAACGTTAATATTACGTTATTCATTGAAATCAGATTTTATTATAGAGTTTAATAACCAGTGTTTTTGAGATACCGGAACTATTTCTCGAGGGAGAGAAATTGCTCCGATATAAGAGCGAGTGTTTTGTTCCCAATATTTCCGGTATCTTAAAAACACTGGTTAATAAACTATATATTACATATTTTGTGATGATTTAAACGGAAAAAAAAGCACTCTATGTTTGTTATTTTTCTTTCATTGCTTCTTTCGTTCTTAGTGCGCAGTGATACATACGCCTTATAACATCAGTTTGCACGAGAACTCCAAGACGACGTTACGTCATACAAACAAAACATGTGAAACCGGAACTCTTCGTTAAATTCCGTAATCGATCTAGTGGCGGAATCTGACGACAACGTACGTAAAACAATCGGAAGGTCATTTGGCGTTCCCGCCACTGACGGAAAAGGCCGAGCAATGTTCCGTACTGGGAAATCGAGTAGATATAGCTTTTCTATTCCCAGTATTTCCTATACAAATCACAGACAAATATGTAATAAATAACGGTAATTGGTAACTGATGTCACGGCAGTACCTGTATATATACGATTTTCTTTTATATTGTTTATAATGACATAAAAACGAATTAATGGGACAGTTCGCAGACGCGCGAAAACACACTAAGGAGCCAGTTTCTAAGTCTAGTATAAAACCAAATGATGGAAGAGTATCCATTCGATTTATCTTGCCAATTTATCACATTCGAAATCCACCATTAACTATAAATAGTATACCATATCTAGCATTTTTAAATACACAAATAATATACAGGCCAGGATTCCACTTACTTAATAATTGGACATATGCGTCTTCCCCTAATAAATCAATAAGTTCATCAATTATACGAGTAAGAATATCGGCTTCTTTTACATGTGAATGTACTCGTAATGTCAATTTGTTCTTTGGCGCTCAATGATTGATTGATTGCAGCTAAAAAACAGTTACACATTATATTTTGTAATGTAAGTATATACTTCAGACGTTAGATAGTTCATCCCCACTGAGATTCACTTAGATAGAAAATGTATTGATTGTCACGGCAGTATATCAATATGCCATTAGTATAATAATTACTGCGATGTCTGTGCGACGTTTTTTGCCAGAATACTACAATGTTAATAATTATATGGTTAACTTTTGTTTATTATCTATCATGCTTTCAATCTTTGTTTGACTTAATGTGAGGGGGCTAAGTAAAATTCTATATTAGGTAACTCTGGGAGGTTGCATTTAGCAGAGAGACTATCAAAGGTAGGTGTGCTTTATTATTATCTGATGTGTTAATGGAAGTTGTGCTCGATTCTGTTATTTTGTACAGATAAATACAGGTATGGACGTTATACATAAGTACAACAAGGACATGTGTACACCATTCATCAATTAATTACAACACAAACCACTAGGTGTACACATCTTCTTGGGTGACTTTAAATATGTATAAGGACAGTATAGGCAGACGAAAGCCCTGACAAACTCTTATAGCTAGCAAGCAAACTTGAACGACTTTGGACGTATTGAAAATACACAGTCATACAAATATAAATATCCGTGATTCATCCATCACGATGTATTCCTTAGAACTAAACGATGTTGATAATTCGTATAATAGTATTTTTTCTGTATCAAAGAGTCATACACTAAATAAATGTGTATAGCATAATTATTAACGTAGCATGCATAATTCTATATAAGGGAGACCCTACTCAGAATGAAACGCGGGTTAAAGACAAATGTAATTGTAGGAAACCATGAAACATGTATGCATTGACTTAAAACGAACTCTGAGTGTATTGTAGGAGCATAACATAAACAATGAAATCATTGTTATTTTTTAAAAAGCTAATGACTGAAAAAAATGTTTCGAAATGAATGTTTACTCTGAAACAACTGATATACATGGAAACAGTAGTGTGCAATCGTTTTAAACGAGTTTATTGCATGCAAGTATAGGGTATTATTATTTTTGAATGGTAACATACAAACGGTGAATGCACGATAACATGAAGTGATGAAAAGAAAGGCTGAATTCGTAAGTGACGTTGATACAGAAATGTCAAGCATATATAGCACTTGGCGAAATGACGTTTCATTATAGTTTGCATTTTAAATGTAGATATAGAAGTCGAACAGGAAGTGACTCATTCGAGTACCAAAGTCAACCAAAAATAGAAATAGAAACAAACAATAATTACAAAAATGAACACAATGTAAGATATGATGGTTGACAATATGGATACCGCATTGGAACGGTCAGTGGCACAAAAGGCCTCTGTGAGTGTAAACCAGGTTCTAGGGTGCATCAAACTATTGTCATCCCAATAAAACGGCACAGTGAAAAGAAAGATATCCCCGTCAGGCTATATTCACTAACAAACAAGGCAGCATTAATAGGCAAATCAGATTTAAAGTATTCGATGGCTAGATTTATGTCTAAACAACTTGGCATATGGCATCATTTGTTTGATAAGAGACTGAACTGTTTGCGAAAATAATAGATAGCCTCGGTCACCTGACCCGATTCTGATTCATCGATACTCTATGCTACGGGGATCCAAATATCTGCAAGTAAGACATATGCATGCTACGGTCTTGGCAGGCCGAAGAATATGTGCATAGCATAAGTAAGAATATGCATGGATTCGTTTCGTACAGTTTAAGATACAATGAACTGTTAAATAACATAGTGAACGTTACCGATATAATGAAAAGTCAAACGTATTCTAGACAAAAAATACAATAAATACAATGGCTGAGTCGACGAGTATGACATATCTATTATTAATATTTAAGAGGATATGTAATATCTCTTTTTACGTAGCTTTTTCGTGTTGTCATTTGACGATTTTTTAAATTTGTTGTACACTTCACAACTGAACATGTCATCCTCTAGAAGCGGTACAAAAATTATATTTAGACAGTTTCTAATGAGTGTGTGAGACAATTATATGACATTTTAACTTGCTGTCTATATATATCCCTATTCATTTTTATAGGACGAAATTTGCTTCAGTCATCATAAAAAATAACATATATGTGTTTCTGTGAATTCTCTGTGGCTTTCTAGGCTATTGTTTTTTGTACACTGTCCCGTTTTATTAGGATTACAGTAGGGTTAGTAAGGGTAGAACTTGGTTTAAACCACCAGCGGCCTTTTTTTAACACTGACGGCTCCAAGGCGGTAACCCTATTGTCAACCTTGTGTGTCTTATTTTGCCTTTTATTCATTTTTATATTTTTGTAGTTGTTTGTTTCTTTGTGTAGTTGTGGTTGACTGTTGTCCTTGAATGCTACTTTTCCTGTTCGATTTTTATATCTATATTTCAAGTAGAATACCGCTTAAACCGCTGCTAGGGGGCGTGAGTGGTGCTTCTTACATTACCTGTCATTAACAGACTCAATAAAACCGAGTCGTCTACGCTATTCACTTGGTTGTGTTTGTTGTTTCCAACGGATCTCCCTTAGGCCAGAAAAAAAATACCTGTGTTTCTGGTTACTCAACTGAACAAATTAGGGTAGGTAGGTTGGTACAAACATTTTGTTTTTGCCCGTGTGGTTTGGACGATGTTAGACGTATCTTTCATTTTGTCAAGTAGTTAATTTGAAGTGATTTTGCAAGGAGAGAAGGAAAACCACCTCATGTTATCTTCTTAACTTGTTTGTTTTGAATAAAATAAATTGAAAACACATATTTTCTGCCATTACAAATTAACATCAGATTGAATTTTATAATTTCCTGAGGCTGGGTGGTATTGGTAAACAAATCTGCTGGCAGCATGTCATGATTAATATTTGTTTAATGTTTTAACGCATGTTTCTTACTCAAACCTTTCGTACATTACCGTTTCGTACCCAGCTTTATCGTCTTTTTTTTTTTTTTGATAAAAAACTGACGGGTCGGCGTCAAAAAAATAGGGACGGTTGGGTAACCAGAAACACAGGTAAATTTGTTTTCTGGCCTTATAAGTATTTATTAATATCTACATTTTAGTTCGTTAAGTGCACTGATCATGCTGATGCGACTGTAAAAGTATTCCGTGCTACGAAACAGTAGTGTTATTTTACTGTCGTGTGGAATCAACGAGCCCGACTATAATTTATAGATGGCTTTGAAGTAGAATACGTCGGTACTAGAGGGCGTTAGATGTGTTGCTTCTTACATTACCTCTCATAAACAGACTCATTATAATCTAGTCGGCTACTTTATTCTCTTGGCTATGTTTTTTGGTGTATCTCCCTTATCAGTATTTATTAGTTTATTGTTGCTGGGTTTCCATAACAAATCATGTGAATATGGTTGTTGACATCCACACTCAATAAAACCGATTCTGCTAACTTTATCTCTAGTTTGTGTTTGGCGCTTCCAATGAATCCACTTTTCAGTATCTAAGTATCTATTTCCATTGATAGCAGTATAGTTTCATTTTTAAATGGATAAAATATAAAACCCCATTTATTTGACAGTTCGGTTATCTTCGCTCTGACATCCTTTAACGCGTAAGCTGGAGTCAATATGATCAACATTTTGAAAAAGACTAGAGCCATCAGCAAATAAACGGATATCGGATATAATCATCAAAGATGCCATTTATTCATATCAGATGAATTATAACAACGAATGGAAGGTGTCCTAAATTTACCGTTGACTCTGTCAAAAGCTTAACATGTATCAGTGTATCGAAACGTGGCCCAAGCACTTGATTTTTTCTGAATTTAAAGTTGGGCAAAATGAAATACAGAGTAGACCAGCTGCTTTCAAGAATTGTCGTGAAAAAATGTGTTTAAAAATAACCGTCTCAAAAATGTTTGGCTCTTGGTACAAAGTAACAGTAGTGACAAGAAATTGTTCACAGTTGCCATAAAACATATACATGTATCGGTTATGGTGAGTCTACAATGTCCGGATTGTCGCTTGCACCTTATACTTGCTATTTAAATGATGTTGGCCAAATAAAGAAGCCAAAGATATTTTTTCACATGTGTGCCTGTCAATAAAGGAATTAATTATTTAACAGGCTAAGTAAGTGTCACTAATTGTATACGGAGTTTTATATAAGACATTATCAAACATTTTGAGGCAAATGTCTTTCACCTATGCAACTTTATGTGACATTATATTTGACATGTATACATGAAAAAACGTATTGCTAGTTTAATCCGTAATTATGCACTATGCGTGCTTTGCATACCCAATGATAATAGCCTAACCACATGTGATACAACCACACATACGTTCCTTTGTATATAATATTCATAAGTGAACATTTGCCCGATTGTTTGCGTCACGACTTGGTTTTTTCCCAACAGGGCCATTCTAGACCAATTTATAAAATTCTATTTATACAAAATAGCTTCAGTCAATTGTTCGGTTGCCCAAAAGAACAAAATTTACATGTAAAATATGTTCCGTCAATTTCAGACAGTATTTCACGGCACAGTATGATCTTTGGATCATGAAATCCCGGTCTTTGTGAAATAACTGTGTACTTTTAATAACAACATGTTCTTACTCAAATCAAACGGTCATTGGCAAAATAGTCTGTGGGAGTTTAAACAGGATTAGTTTGCGAGTACTAAATTACTAGGACTCTATGACTATTCCTTATCAACACATTTCGGGAACGGAATTCGTCAGATATAGGTTTCTTGAGTTGACAAATATAGCATAGCTTCAACTGCTGTGGCTGTTGTTACAATTTACATGATGTATGGGATATAAATATTATTTGAGATCATTCACTTTTAAATCAATAGTGTCCATTTTGCGCGTTGCTTTGTACTTTTATCATTTTGATTGGTTACAACAATAGGGTAATCTACATTGCATTATATTGCAAAAATATCGATTGAGTGAAATAGATTGTTATAATTCACAGCAGTAGCATTGTTTAAACTGCTTAAGTATAACCTCGATATAGCGTTGAAAAAGGTATGAAAAGAGAAATAAGAATTGTGTATCTACTCTTATAATTAAAGTGTATCGTTTAATTATAGTTGTATCTTAGAATCAGCGTGATTTTTAAATACACTAGCCTGCCAAATAACGGAAAAATGAAACTTTAAAATCATTCAAAACTCAGGCCAGGATTCAGGTCATAAAATAATGTATATGTATAATGTATATTTGCTGATAACAATAAGCGCTTTTTCAAGAGCTCTTAAAATACTCGTGTTTGAATATGCGTAAAACAAAATATGTAAATTTAATATATACCTAATAGTCAGTAAGTTTAGAAACAGTGTACATATATTGTAAAATGTGGCTGTTGTTGGACTGGATAGTTTCTATATCATCAAACCTGATATGTATGTATGTAATAATTACACGACGCTATGTGCATAACTGACCGTTGATTAAGCAAACAAAAGAACGAACCTCGTTTATTATATAAGGCACGTGATTAAAGATACATTACAATCCCATGAAACGTGTAATTACTTCGATACACTATTGGATTTTATACGTTTTTGCCATTACCTTTGATAGATCGCCGAACGGAATAATGGATTTCCAGGTTTAACTTCCTGGAAATAATGAACATATAATTAATCTAGCGCACTTTTTACCGATTGAATAATTACATTAACTTTATGATGTCATTAGTTATATTTGCAAGATGAATCATGTTTTACTGTGATTGATTGTCTGTTACCAAAATATCGTGAATTAAATTATTTACCAATTTTAGATGCCCGCAAAACCACTTGTAAATAGCTTTATAATTGAATAATTAGCAGAAAGCTGCATGCTACAAATCACGGTCGATAATCAGTGAAATAGTCATATTAAAAAACATAGTAATTGGTTACTGAACAAATTGTTCGGTCTTAATCGCATACTGTTTTTACGACGATTCCATTTTACAAATAAGTTGTACACCAAATAACATACCAATTTCAGTCACATGCCATTACAGGCACAACGATGGTATTATTTAAAAAATGAGATATAGGGTCCTATAGAAACCACAGCGTCCGAACGCAATGGCATCGTATGTCCTAACTGTACTGCAAACAAGAACTTGAAAATACAATGAAGGAGACAAAAAACAACAGAAAGGGTGATGAAGACAGGTTTACCGACTTGGAACGGTCAGTAGGCAATAAGGCCTACTGGTTAGCTTGAATCGATTTTATATGCGCACAATCCTCGCTATTATCCTGTCTTCAGCGCCCAAATAGACAAGACAGTGTAAACAAAACTACATCCCATCAAAAGGAATTCTCTAACAATAAAGTCCACATCCTGAGAAACTAACTAAAGAAACACATACAAAAAAAAACAACAACATCTCAGGATGTATCCAGAATCGTACTGAACAACCATAGTAGTTGCAGCTAAAGAGAAAACCAATCTAAGGTACGACCAGAAAACTCTTAGGGACGAAAGCTCATGCACCCACCTCCCTTAGTTGGGGTTGCAGTAGGTATAGTTTATTAAAATGTTCAGTACTGATTGGTTATTGATGTGGTCTTAACATTCCTATCAAATCCTCTGACGGCACGTCTTTCAATTATTAGGATGTCATTTCAAACGATTTTAAACGCCAATACAATATTCAAAACAACAATTACCTTTGTTTAAAGCTACGATACGTTCAAAACAATATATTGAAATTGTTAAAAACTAGATACGGTTGTATATTTGCATTCTATTGTGTTGAGAGATAGATATAGAGCAGTGTGTGTATGTGTTATGTTAAATCTCTCGAAACTGTCTGTATTAAATACATAAAAATCCATTTCATGTAGGAAATAAAATATTTCCAGCGGGTTAATTGTGTGTGTGATATCAAAACCTGGTGTTTGTGACTTGAACAGCATCGGAACCTTCGGTCATTGGTCTTCAAGTTCCGCCAACCAGGTATTTCTCTGGGACAATATAAATCCTCTGGAACTATTTTATTTCTTAAATAAAACACGAGTTCAGTGTTTAAATATTCTTCTAGACATTTGCATTTAAGATACTTTATAGGGTATTTCACGTATGGGAATAGCTACTTTTCAGACGTTGTATTCTCTATATCGTCATTTTTGATGTCACAAATCTTAAATCTTATTTATCCTTGCAAGTGTTGTTTGTTTCGATACGTCCTGAAAAATACAGATGCTCATACTGCGCCTTTAATATATTTAATGAGAAACTGTAGATCAAAATCATCCACTGCTGTTTTGTTTGGCATTGTAGGAGTTTATGGAACGCTCATGTATAAGCGTAACGTAGATTACAACTGAATCGGCATGTTATTTAGTTGTTTATTTGCCAGCACTCATTGCTTAACTGTTTTTGTGGACATTTACATTTGTTTTCCATATTTTGAACAAAAGTTGTTTTGTGCATGTTTGGCGGACGACACCTTTAATTTTCTGCGATAATCAAACTTCATATACCAATTCTACGAAATATTTGTATGACAATTTCTGTCGGCATGCGTTTTACTTTTTTCTGATATTTTTCCTTATTGATATGAAACATATATAAGTATGTATGCAAGTACAAAACAGAAATCATATATCACGACACAAGACAGTTTTAATTTAGAATCATTCGACAGACAACCTTTTTATCTAATGTCAGTTTGAAAGACGATCTGCATCGATCGGTAGACCATTGTTATTAATCCTATGACTTCCTGGCTATAGCCTTCACATTCTTGATTTGTCGTAAATAATTGAAAAATGAAGTGTATCTTTTGACAGCTAATCACAAACAAACAGCTGGTGTACGTTTTATGTCTAGTTCAGAAAATCAGAATACAGTACTTTACGACAAGGACACCCGTTTATTGATTAGTACATACAATAAAAACATGAGTACTTCAATTACAGCAAACACGTGTATACAAGTCAGGAAGTAGTATATGATTTGTTTGTTTGTATGGTGTTTTACGTCATTAGGTTGTATAATTATGACGGTCGAATTTGTGGCGTGGAGGCAGAACACCCAATTTTCCTGGGTAGAACCAGTACTGTACACCTCCCGCCATCCGTAAATATCGACACTTCCTCACTTACAAGTCACGCTCGCAGTGGGATTCTAACCCGCAGCGGTGAGAGGCGAAGGTTTACAACGCAACGTCGTTAACCATTCGGCCACGGAGACGCGTAAGTATTATATGAATTACTTTTAATGATTATATATTTCAAAAGAATGTTTAGTTTACAGACCAAACTATTGTATTAAGGACATATGTTCCAACGCTACCTGATCATTTAAAAAACATAAAAAGCTTCCCAAATTACTGCTAACATGTACATTTTCATTTAGCTGAGGTCTATACGTTGTAGTCTTTTCTCTGGATAACATTGTTATATTAACTAGTATCTAGGATATAGCAGTGCAATTTATAATACTGTGTACACTACTTGTATGAAGAAAAAAATAACAAGTAAGATTTACTAAATACAATACGGTCTATTACAAAAAAAACAGTAATAGATAGGCTGGTCTCAGCGAGTTGGCTTATTTAAACACCGAGATGGGCGTGTTTAAATAACCAACGAGCTGAGACAGGCTCTATCTTTTTTGTAGCATGGTGTACTTAGTAACAATGTGACGTCATAGTGACCGTACTCTAAATTCCAATATCCGGTAGTTGTAGTACGGCATTGCCATGCCCTTTTAGTAACCCTAAGTTAAACGATGTAAAGCTCTGCATTTATCAAAGGAAATGTCACCGACCATGATACAAATCAACATGACCAATGCAAAACCTCTTTTTATGTTTTAATATCTTCACTTCATACCAACATTTAAATGGGAGGGACTCATCATCTAATAAAAGATTGAATAATACCATTTTAGCATGCAACAGTGATTTACGATGTTCTATGCAAATAATCTCTCCCCACCAGCCCCTTGCATGCAGTATGCTCGAAATAGGTTCATCACTACAATAACATCGTTCGGATCTAGCATATGCGTAGTATCCCTTTGCGAATAGGTGATGTAAGTATATACTGGTCTAGTGCGATTATCAAAACCATTTTGTTTTTCTTTTTACGGTAGAAGTTGTTGCATTTTGCATTACCTCTCTTGAACAAACGCAACGCCTACTACGTTTCTCTCGTGTTGTGTTCGTCGATTTGAAATTATTAAAATCACCGTTAAAAAAATAGACACTCTTCACTATGCATTTCAGGTGTGTTTTAATTGAAACATATCCAATTCACTTGTTTCGGAATTTCGGAAATTTCTATTTCCAAACCAAACTATTTCATTAGCAATTAAATATTACGGCTCATAGGGCCTAGTTTAGGGCGTATGCATAGTATCCCTCTTCGAGGAATCAGTTGTGTAATTACTTACCGGTCCTATGGGATCTTTAATCTTAATCATGTTGAATTTGAAGTAGAATTCCGCTGACGCCAGCGCCAGAGAGCTTGATAGATGTTGCAACATGTATTACCTATCATAATCGGACTCAATAAAATAGATTTTGCTACTTTCCCTATTGTTTGTGATATCTAGTTCAACGGGATCTCTTTTTAAGTATTTATTAGCATAAAATACCTATTCCCATTTTCAAAACCAATAACGACGAAAGAGAGATCAAGAAAACCTTAATACGTTTCCCCTTTTTATTTATCCAAAATGACTGAAAATTGTTCTATGGCATGATTTCTTTTTAAATTATTTCGTATTCAACCAACATATCTAAACCGTATTATTATGCAATCTTTAGTAGATTTCTTTTTCGAAAAATAAAATAAAACGGGTTCGAAACGTCGTAAGGTAAGAAAGAAAAGTAACGTTAAGTAGATCGACATGCATCAAATAAGGTAACTTTTTGTAATTTGGTTCATTTATTTACGAACGATAGATGATCAAAAACGTATGTATAATGAAGTGCATATATTGACTAATTGCTTTAAATATTCTAGCACGTGGCACCTTAAGTTATAACAATAACATAACAAGTAATTTAGTTGTATATTTGCTTTGGATACGCAATTGTATTGGTCTCTGATGTCTTCGCAAATTAATTCCGGAATAAATTTTTTTGTTATAAAATGTTTTATTTCATCATTCATTTGATACATTATACAAGCATTGACATATGGTATACATTATTCGTTACATTATTCGTTATAATGTTATATAAAACATGTTTTACAATTCAGTTTATATTTATGCTGAAATAATTTTCTTGTTTATGGAAGAGAATTACTGAAAAGAAAGTTGTTATGTAAGGTTTGAAAGAAGAATGTGAAATCGAAAAACAAGAGAAGAGATTTCGCACAGAACAGAAAGTTGCTTGCTTTCCCTTTTTTTGTCTTTGGTATTGTATTACAGAGTAATTTAATTAATACCAGTTTATTTATTGGAAGTTTCTCCATTTATTATCATGGCTTTCTTATTTGTCATGGTTTATCGCTATTTTTTTTCTATTTCGATTTGTCTGAATAAATATTTCTTGAATTTGTTTGATTCGGGCACACATTTTAAAAACAATGTTCTTACTCGTATACGAAGAATAGGTTAACTGCCTGCAGTATGTAGTTCTTTTTAATTGATCACGATCATTTAAAAAAAATTAAGAAAGGTAAAGTTTAGTATACGAAGGTAAAGTTTAGTACAACATGTACAAACGTTACCGTGTCTTTTCTATATGTGGGTACACTAAACGTGTCCCGTCTTTTCTATACGTTGTTGTACTAAACTTTACCTTCGTATACTAAACTTTACCTTTCTTTTCTATATGTTTGTATACTAAACATACTAAACATTACCTTTCTTTTGTATATGTTTGTATACTAAACTTTACCTTTCTTTTCTATATGGTTGTGTACTAAACATCACTTTTCTTTTCCATATGTTTGTATACTAAACATTACATTTCTTTTCTATATGTTTGTGTACTAAACGTTACCTTTCTTTTCTAAATGTTGGTATACTAAACGTGTCGTGTCTTTTCTATATGTGGGTACACTAAACGTGTCCCGTCTTTTCTATACGTTGTTGTACTAAACTTTACCTTCGTTGTCTATATGTTGGTATACTAAACATTACCGTTCTGTTCTATAAGTTGGTATACTAAACGTTACCTTTCTTTTCTATATGTTGGTATCCTAATCGAAAGCTGTCTTTTCTATATGTTGGTATACTAAATATGCTAAACGTTACCTGTCTTTTCTATTTGTTGGTATACTAACCATTACCTTTCTTTTCTATATGTAGGTATACTAAACGTTACCTTTCTTTTATGTATGTTTGTATACTAACCATTACCTTTCTTTTCTATATTTTGGTATATTAAACTTTACCTTTCTTTTCAGTATTTAGGTATACGTCATTACAAGATAATCTGTCATTGTACCAACAAAGAGAAATGAATGGCGGCGGACTGTAAGTAGGTCATCTTCTATAAATGCAGATCGTTGCATAGAATAGGGTATAGCCGCTTTTGACATAATTATGAACGAACTAGAACTATTTTTTGTTTACAGAATTGTAAGAGAATTCGAATTCTTCGGATAATATTTATATTATTTGTATAAAAAACTGTTGAAGCACGTATGGTTATCAGTTTTTCAATTCAAATAAACAAATCCATTAAATACTTGTGTAACGATGAGTGGATAATAGTTTGTGTTATATTTGTTGAAAATCGAATGTTAATATTGGGAAATAGATGATTTAGGTCAGGGATTCTATTAAAACTTATTAGTTGTTTAAACTTTTATTCGTAAATTGTAACCTGGATAAAAACAGTGTTTTTACTATTTGTTTTACCCTAGACCTTTCCAAGGCGGATTCTTCCTTTCTTGTAGTTGCAGTTTGTTTTCAATGCGTGTTTTGGTTGATTTTGTTCTGAGAATGTCCGTTTGACATGTGTGAATGTTTGTTTGACAGTTATAGCTACTTTCTGGAAATATAGCATTCCGTAGAACGAATTAATCGCATTTTTTGCTTGTCTTGGATTAAAAATAAAGTTTTTTCTCAATGCTAAACATATGTTTATGTTGTACTTACTAAGATTACCAGTACTATATCATAGCTAAGCTCTTATATTATCATTATCATATACTTATAGGATAACAAGCTATTTCAGTAATGAATTAGTGGTGAAGTATATCTACTTAAGCTTTTAGCATTATTTCTGAGATTATATACTATGTACCAAAGACACATTCAATAAATCTAAGGCATTTATTTAAAGAAATGTGGGTAATGTGGAAGCAACATCTTTTGTTTGTATGATATGTTAGTCATCACTTTTTAATCGTAAAACGAATTGAAGAGACACATGAATAAATTAAACGCTGGTTATGTATAGTTAGTACTTGTAATTAAATATGTCGTTAGTCATCAGCTTCCCAACAACATTTCTTATCAAGTTTATGTCACAAACAATGAATGTAGTACAGGAAAGATATATACAGCAAAGATACCTTTTCAAATAGAATAAAAATAAACATGATCAACACAACACCGACATGGCGTTCATAGGCTGTATAATCCTGCTGTCAATCCCTTTATTTGTTGTGGTATCGTTCATATGCTCTTTCTTTTAATTGTTGTAATGGCTGATTGTTCTGAACACGTATTTTTAGTGGGCCGTGTTCTGTAAATGTTATTGTAACTATTGCTATTATTGTAAATGGTATTGTAACTATTACTATTATTGTAAATGTTTATGTAACTATTGTTACTACTGTAAATGATTTTGTAACTATTGTTACTATTGTAAATGATTTTGTAACTATAGTATATGTTTTTTTGTAACTATTGTTACTATTGTAAATGCTATTGTAACTATTGTCACTATTGTAAATGTTTTTGTTTTTCTGTTCGACTTTTGTATCTACTTTAACTACATTACTCAGACTAATTTAAGGACATGTTTAGGTTTGTGTCATTTCTTAAAGAGCTGTAATTGAACAAGTTATTGTCCTTTAACACGTGTATTAACATGTATTAATTCCATAATATTAAAGAATAAGTAATGATTACAATTCTTTGTTTTGGTCCATAAATTATTTTGAGGGGTATGCTTTACCAAATCAACTACCCTGTGTTAGAACGGACATGCTGCTGTAGAAAGTGGGTATCTTTATACTAGTCAGAAGTCCAAAACAGCCACCTACGAATATGTCAATAATATTCTCCTTGTTACCCACCTACGAATATGTCAATAATATTCTCCTTGTTACCCACCTACGAATATGTCAATAATATTCTCCTTGTTACCCACCTACGAATATGTCAATAATATTCTCCTTGTTACCCACCTACGAATATGTCAATAATATACTCCTTGTTACCCACCTACGAATATGTCAATAATATTCTCCTTGTTACCCACCTACGAATATGTCAATAATATTCTCCTTGTTACCCACCTACGAATATGTCAATAATATTCTCCTTGTTACCCACCTACGAATATGTCAATAATATTCTCCTTGTTACCCACCTACGAATATGTCAATAATATTCTCCTTGTTACCCACCTACGAATATGTCAATAATATTCTCCTTGTTACCCACCTACGAATATGTCAATAATATTCTCCTTGTTACCCACCTACGAATATGTCAATAATATTCTCATTGTTTTATACATGTTACACTTGATTGGAGATACGGTTGAACAGCAAAATAAAAAAGAGTTTAAATCATCTGTTCGTATTTCATAAACACATTTTAGAGCTTTCAAATCGACGTTTTTTACTTAGAAATAAATTATAACACTTATACAACAGGATACTTAGGAATTTGTTTAGTACTTAGAATTTGTGCATCTTTCGGTCTTCCTAATTCTAAAATATACCAAATAAACTTATTTTGACAACATATTTTAATAGCATTATCACTACACATGCGTTTGCAAAAGAAAGTTTCAAACATTTAATGTTAATGCTGAAATACAGTTACAGTTCAATCGATATTCATTAAAAAGGGACGTAATTTAGGATTACTCATTTTTTATTTTATTATTGTCGGAACTTCTGCAATAAATGATTACTTTCTGGTCCATTGGGATCATCTAGCCCATTCTGTGTTGCTTGAAAGTAGGATATCGCTTAAGTCGGTGCTGGAGACGTGAGAGGTGTTGCATCTTATAATTACCTCTCATGAACAGACTCAGTAAAACCGAGTCTGCTACTTTTTCTATTGTTTGTGTTTGTTGCTTCCAAGGGATCACCTTTTCAGTATTTATTTCATGTTTTTTTACATTATGTCCTACCAATTTTAAGAAGTTTATGTCGTTAATCGGACTTTAAATCATGTTTTGTGTTTTATCAGCACATTTCATGTTTTCATATAAAGGGAAGGTAACTCTCAAAAGATGCAACAATTTAAACAAAACAAAACTAAAATACACAAACTATTGTTCAAAACGAAATACCTATCACATAGCTATTTAGAAATAGATTTATATTAAAAAAATGTTAAGATACAAATGTGAGTAACTAATCTTTTTCTCTGATTCACGTAGTAGTGCGTGGGAAGAGCATGACTCGCGTGGTAATGGTTAGTTACTGTGATAATGGTTAGATACTGTGATAAAGAGGAGAATTATAGAAATATGAAAGGTTACCAGTCGTTGTGGGATTGAAGAACTTCTAAATAAAAGGCTGATGATCTGACTGTCACATACTACGACAAGAAACAGCTTAATTGGTTCTAAAAGGTTGTGATTCCACTTCGTAACCATGGTAACAGATGAATTGAGAACAGAATATGTCTAAGTTTAATAACACATCATACATAACACGGTTAAAATGTCACGTTCAAATCAGTGCATCAAGTATTAGAAAAATATAAAGGCACGTGATTTGTTCTGGTTTAGGCAATCTATATGATTATTTTCTGTTAATGGCGCTATTAAGGAATGCAAATAATATTATATAACGAATGGGTTAGATAATCATGAATTCCTTAACGAGAGGGGAGACGAGCTGCTTGTCTTAAATGTGGGCGAATGCGAAATCGTGTGATAAAAACACGTCTACCACATATATAGTTTAACGAAAACTGTACAATTGTTAGTACATCAGTATCAGTCTTTGTCATTTTTTAATCTGCATTGAAAAACACTGAAAATGAGATTTCGTGGAGGCTACACACACAAAGTGGGAAAAGATTCAGACTCGGTTTTGTTGAATTATGAGAGGTAATATAATTTGAAAATCCTCTCAGGTCCCATAGCACCGGCGTAAGCGGTATTCTACTTTAAAGGGACACATAGCAATCTTGTTTTTTCTTTAAAACTAGCGGCATACCGTTAGTTTTTCTACATAAATTGCATTTGTTCAATCATCAATGTTAATTATAAGAATTGTATTAAGCCATTTGTTTTTGCATATTATTAATTTTTGATATTATTGCACCAATAATATATTAAAACGTATAGTATAATAAGACGAAATAGTGAATTCTTAAAATCTAATTTATTTAAATGTAACCAGAGTAAAAGTATAAAAGATGATTCAAAAATGACTATAACTGGACATGATAAACAACTGAAGATTAGTGTACTAACTAGTACATTACTTGCTAAGCATACTAGAAAAAGGGAGAACGTAAAGGATTAGGCATCTACCCTTTCTGAATAAATCTTACAAATCTTCCTTTAGTTATATATCTTGACCACAAAACAAAACTAAAGATCTGTATTTAAATCATGACTCTCTCATCGAAGTACAGTGGTACAATATCAACTTTTACTGTTCTAGTTGTGCTCGTGTCCTATAACTAATGTTAGAAATCATGGTTACTGTTTGAACAGGTGTTACCTCGAAATACGACATCACAAACACAAAAGGGTTGACAATAGGGTTACCGCCTTGGAACGGTCAGTGGCGAAAAAGGCCGCTGGGTGTTTAAACCAGGTTCTAGGCGGCACCAAACCTCACACTTACCCTACTGTCATCCCAGTAAAACGGGACAGTGTAAATAAAGAAATCCCCGTCATGACTTATTCTCTAACCAACAAGGCATCATTAATAGGCAATATACTCAATTACTTGGCAGAAACCAGAGCAACAAGAGAACAAACCATTTTCCGTAGATCCACAACTGTTATAACTATGACATTGAACATTTCAGAAAATAACGTCGTGAACATCGTACAGCGACAGCAAACGGAATGTAGTCAAAGTAAGAATAATTATTAACGGAAGTGAAAGGTGAAGTGATTTAGTGCATACAAATTGTGTTTTGATTGTATTTTTTTAAATATATATGACAGCAATGTTAGATTGTATACTGAATTGCTTAAGACTATATGTGAAAGTATAAGCATGCACAATATCAACACGATATAAAGCAACATATGACCATTACAGGAAAAGTACACGGACTTATGTAATAGCCCTCGTACTGCAATGTGGTCTTTAAATAGTAAATGATATTTGTAAAAGTGGTATGTCGCTTTAAATATAGTGGTCGAGCATGCTGAATACTGGTTAAATTTAGACAACGACATTTCGTTATTACACGCTTCTGTAGATAATTTATGTTAAACATAACTGTAACAAAAGAAAACGAATAATTTACTTTGAGTGGTAAATTACGGGATTTCAGTAAACAAATAATCAAGAATGAATACACAGTATTCATTTTGAATACAAAGTATTCGTTTTAAGTGTTTGAAAATGCGTATGCCATTTAAATATGTGATCTTTTGTTAATGATGATTGTCTGTTGAATGTCTGTTGAATGACAGTATTACTATTTTTCCACTTACCAAAAGCCGACGTGTTGCACGTGACCTTCGATTATTTAAAATCGGTCAGTACACTTTTTTTTTGGATCTAAAAATTTCAAACTCATTATACTTAATATTATCAAAGACATACAGTTGATACAATTATTAGGGCGGGTATAAATGTGACGCGAGGCCTTCGGGCAGATGCAGATGGAACCAATCATTGGCAGTTATATTTCTTTAAACAAAAACTTTTATTTTATTACACGGCAACAAATGAACGTCCACCCGAAACGCCTTAAAGGCTTTATCGGCAAAAATCTGTATCGTTTCATTGCACACTATCTTTGAACGTATACAAACAACAATGAAACTTACTGCGTTATCATACCATATAAATGTGTCATTTTAACCATTTAGTACAATAAGCTGGTCACACAAAACATGCATATGTATATTGATTGGGTGTAACTTTACATGTTTGTAAACAGTTAGTGCAGTCAACATTGTACGAATATGAATAAATACTGAAAGGAGATCTATCTTTAAAGCAACAACTATTGGACTTGATAATCATATAGGACCGGAAAGTAATAAAACTACTAGTCGGGCGATATTTTACAGCACGAAACGAACGTTAGTGTAAATGTCAATAACTACTGAACAGGGGATGCCCTGTAAGCAATATTTCACAAGGAGAGAAAAAATAGCAGACTGTTTTTAGCGGTATTCTACTTTAAAGTCACAACGAACGGGATTGGCGATCCTATAGGACCAGTAAGTATGACTTAGCTTGCCCCATTTAGTCAGAATGAGATGCCTACTGTACGTTGTCTTCTGCTGACAAATGCAAACATGCAAAGAAAGAGCATGCATAATCGTCTGCATCATCCTTAGAAACCATTTTGTCACATGGTAATCACGTTGTAATGCCCAGACGTTTTGGAATTTGAATTGCAAGATAAACACACGAATAAAGGCCTATTACAATAAGCGTTGTGCTATGATATCGTCTACTAGTGACATCGTGTAGTTTAATCAGAGACCTGTCTTATGTCAATTTCAATTCCGTATTCTGACTTTCTAAGATAATACTACTTTATAGTACTGTATTGAGAA
The DNA here is from genome assembly GCA_037043455.1 of Cyrtodaria siliqua. NCBI lineage: Eukaryota > Metazoa > Mollusca > Bivalvia > Adapedonta > Hiatellidae > Cyrtodaria > Cyrtodaria siliqua. Next base: position 250,101 of record JAWPHD010000736.1, on the reverse strand, counting down.
GTTATGATAAGAGAATCATAAAACATAGGTTCATTTAAGTCAGAAATAAGATGTATCAAATACGCCAATTTCTAAAATAAACATGGGAATAGCGTATATGTTCAAGTATGGTTACCATAACTGCTTCATTGTTATTGAAAATCGTTTTCTTTTTGAGATATGATTACAAGTAAGAACAAATCGTTTTGCAAATATTTAGAAAAGTAAAATATGATGGTTTATTATTTTCACGAAATCTCTCCATAATTAGGTTTATACAAACAGCATTTAAATGCACTATTTGCCAGGCTGATTTAACGTTGCGAACTCAATAACTTAAGTAAAATGTATCTGAGTTTTCAAACAACCTAGTGAAGGTGAGTGTACCATAAATATGTTGAACAAGTTATGCAATTTGAATAAACGGCGCATACTTAACACATTTTAAAGTAGCTATACAATTCGAACACTAAATGTAGGCACCACAGTCAACCAAAAACACGCACAGAAACGAACAACAACTACAAAGATGAATAAAATGTAAGATGTGGCATCACAAATATAGGGCTACCGCCATGGAATGGTCAGTGGCAAAACATGCCGCTGGGGGTTTAAATTAGGTTTTATTCTATCGTTTTCTTCGTGTGTATACACGAGCATCTTTGTGTTTTACTTCTATTGCCTTTTAATGCTGCCTTGTTGTTTAGAGAATAGTTCATGGCGGGGACTTCTTTATTTACACTGTCCCGTTTTATTGGGTTGAAAGTAGTATAAGTGTGAGGTTTGGTGCACCCTAGAACCTGATACAAATCCCCATCGGCCTTTTTTACCACTGACCGTTCCATGGCGGTAGCCCTATTGTCAACCCTTTTTTATTTGTGATAACTTTTATTTATCTTTAATTTTGTTCTTAGTTTCTATATGTGTTTTTGGTTGACTGTCGTCCTTGAATGCTGCTTTTCCTGTTAGAGTTTTATATCTATATTTAGGGTGTACCAATCCCCACCCTTACCCTACTGTCATCACATTAAAATGAGCGTAAATCAAGATGCCCTGTAATGTCAGATTACATTCTCTTCGAAACAAAACAGCACTAATAGGCAATATAAGTATAAAACATTAATGATTATTATATATATCACATAAAAACGAAGCCAAAAAGCAAGTACTCAATAACTTGACAAGTCAGGGCAAAAAGAGAACGAACCGTTATGGGTGCGACAAGACAAGATTTAAGACAAACAACAAATGTTATTGTTTATATATTTTTATAACATAAATATATTAGTGCAGTACATAATTAATAGGACTGGAACGAAAGCAAAATTTACAGAGGTAATTAGATTGGTTTCGATGTGTACATCAGCAATGATATGATCCTTGTCTCTTCTGAAACATAACACTTATGTATAGTTTTGTTGTAGAAAACAAATCGAGTTCGAAACCATAATGCAATACTTTAGTAGCATAACACCGCTTAAACCGGTGCTAGGTGCGTGAGAGGTGTTTCCTCTTGCAATACCTCTCATGAACAGACTCAAAACAACGAAGTTTGATAATTATTCTCGTTGTTGTATGTGTTGCTTCCAGAGGATCACCCTTATCAGTATTTTTCAATATTCACATTAGCGGTCGTTTAGTCAGTGTGGTGTTGTAAAAGATAATAATAATAATAATAATAAATTCTTTATTTCATGAAGGTACAACTCATTAAGATTATACAAACAATTGCACAACACTTATCTTCCATGAGGCCTTCTGATAACAACAGCAACTTATAAACAATAGCAAGTGAATACATGCACGTAACATTAATACTATGTTTCAAGCTGGCATTCATAACAAGTATTCACTATTAACACAACTTAATTTGAGCAGAACACCTGTTATCTTGAAATAGAAATAATTTATAATTGTATTTGAAAGCATAAATAGAAACAGAAGTCCGGATATTTTCTGGGATTGAAGTCCAAGTCCGCATGGCAACATAGGTAAAAGATTGTTTTAAATATTCGGATTTAGGTCTAGGATGCTTAATGTCATGTTTAATGCATGATCTTAAATTATATCTGCTATTTTCAGAAAATTTTATTAATTTACTTATGTATATTGGTGTAAGATTATGAATTGCTTTATAAACTAAAACACCTATTTGAAATTTACATCTTGTTTCAAATGACATCCAATATAACTCATTGAAAAGATTTGCAGATGGTGTATGTAAAGGTTTTATCAAAATCCAGCGTGCGATGCTTTTTTGTAAAGTAACAACCTTTGTAAAATTTAATTTAGTACAATTACTCCAGAGGATAGATCCATAATCAAATATTGGAACTAAATATGCATTATAGAATAGCTTTTTCATATCAAGTGTCAAATATTTAGATATTCGTCTTAAAAGAATGAATTTACTCGATATATGATTACAGACTTTGCTTATCTGAACATCCCACTTTAGATGTTGATCTATTGTAATTCCGAGAAGTTTTTGAGAAGACACTGATTGTATCAGGCAATTATCTATCGAAAGCGTGAGTTTTCGAGAATGGTTTATTTTATATGTTGAACCTAATAGCATACATGTTGTTTTTGTAGGATTTATAACCATGTTATTTATAGTGCACCATTTATTTATGTTATTTAAGTCAGTTTGTAATTTATTCTCAATGGATGACACATCCAGCTCTGATGTATGTAGCGTGGAGTTATCAGCATACATGTCAACTGAAGCTTCTTTGGAAGCTAAAGGTAGATCATTTACATAAATCAAGAACAAAAGTGGTCCTAGGATAGATCCCTTAGGGACACCTGATTTGATGATTCTCTCCTCAGATTGATACTGTCCAACTCTGACTACTTGTGTCCTGTTAGACAGATATGACTGAAACCAACGTATTGTTAAAGTCGAAAAATGATACAAATGCAGTTTGTATAATAGTATCTCATGATCAACCATATCAAAAGCCTTTCTCATGTCAAGGAAAACACTGCCAACAAAGTTTCCAGAATCAATTTGTTTCAACCAGCTATCAACAAGGTTAATAAGTGCTGTTTGGCAAGAATGATTTTTACGAAATCCAGATAGGGCCGAGTACAAAATATTAAATTGTTGAAAGAAAGAGTGCAGTTGCGCAGCAACATGCTTCTCAAAGATTTTGGAAATTGTTGGTAATAATGAGATAGGTCTATAATTGTTCGGGTCATCTTTTGGTCCATTTTTGTGTATTGGTAACACGCATGCCTTTTTAAGCTGATCAGGAAATATGCCTTGATCTATGCATTTATTAATGATTGAAGTGATAGCATTAATGAAACTATCTGATGCTGCTTTTATAATACGAGGTCCAATACCATCTATACCTTTTGCTTTATTTATATCTAATTTATCAATTATTAGCCTTACTTCGAAAATCGAGATGTAATCTATTTTAAATATTGCCTGTTTTAATTTATTATCAATACGTTTTTTTAATTCAGCGTAGTTATTTGCATATATAGGAGTCTTGTTTATTGTATTAGCAATATTAACAAAGAGGTCATTTAGAGCGTCAGCTATATTTTTCTCCCCCTCAGTTGTAACATTATTAATATTTAAAATTGGTGGTAATTTTATAACAGTCTGATTGGTCAGTGCAGATATTGATTTAAGATGCGACCAAATAAATTTAGAGTCTTTTTTATCTTTAATTGCATTTGCCTAAGGTAATCAGATGGTCAGTTTTATTCCTCCATTTTTTATATTCTGGCCATTTTTTAGCTTTATTGATCTTTTAAGATCTCCCCGTGCTACGAAAGGGTCGTGTTATTTACCTAGTCATTTGAGACCAACGAGCCCAACATATGCTGCGTTGAAGTAGAACACTACTTAAGTCGGTGCTAGGGTGTGTGAGAGGTGTTGCTTCTTACATTTCCTATCATGAATAGTACAACTGAATCTGTTACTGTATTCTCTTGATTGTGATTGTTGCATCCAAAGGATCACCATGTTCAGTATGTATTAGTATATGCATATGTAAAGATAATCCACTTATTGAATCATTGCTCCGAGATGAAAACATTTTTTTCACAACACCAATAAACAAAAGGAATAATTACAAAATGATTGTCCTTGATGTATTTGCACAATTGCTTTATGTTATCATGGTATCACTTTACAATTATTCTTAGAATCCTAATATCAATTAAAATTCAATAAAGTTCAAACATCAACTTTATTTGAATTAAACACAAGCATTATGATCCTTTGTGATTGAAATGAAATGTGTTACATAGTGTGTAATGTTAACACTATAGCATCCTTTTTTAACAAACAAGCCATTAATGTTCCACCCATGTGAATTTTCTTTTCAATCAGCACAGCGGCTTCTGAGAAGAAGTCGTTAAAAACAAATGTTAACGCCTGCCGACATAATAACGGCGAATAGGCGGACGGAGGGTGGATGAGCAAACGGACGGAAACATTGATTTTCAATCACCTCTGTGCCTTTAGCTGAAATGAGCTTATAGCCGAAAGTAAGATGTAAATGTTAACAAAATAAAAGGGATTTTTAATAGCAATACAATTCGTTGTTTTATCACGGTGTCCCCATGTTGAATTATTTTGTTGTTGTTTTGTTGTAGTGTTTTATGTTCTAGTTATTTGAACTGCATTTTAGTGGTCCCGCTAGTTTGAGAATACATTCAGAGTGTAGTGTAACTTCATAAATGGGTTTTGCGATCACAAACCTGTTTAAAAAATGAGTTCATGTTCGTTCACAAAAGTGAGCCCAGCTTTAGTTTACATTCACGTACATGAACCAAATCATTTTAGGAGTCATTGTACAGACCTGGCAGCGTTTTATTACCGAGGTTTTACGTTTCGCGACCGTTGCAAACCCGTTAAACGATCGTTCGTTCGTTTTCCGTTAATCCGTTTAAAAACGGTTAAACGAACGCTGACCTAAAAATGTTTGCTTACTGTTTGCAAACGATGCTTCTGTTAACGGTTAAGTGAAAACGGGGAAAACGTTTTGACCCGTCTTTTGCATCATAATCCGTTTGACCAATCAAAACACAGTACGATACAAAATGGCGTGTCTCTCCTCAGTTGAATAGAGTATAGACTAAGTTCGCCAGTTTGATTCTAAACTTTAGCCTACTTTCTGTCAAAAATGCCAGAGAGACCTCGTTTGCCAGTGCATTTAAGAACAGATGTGTTTGATTTAAATAAGATAACATTTTCTAGTAACCAGATTTCGGACTTTCTAAATTGTGTAAATCATCATGTTAGTTTTTCTGCCAGAGGAGTTCGTTTTCTGTTGAATCGGAGGCCTACTCAGGCCACTGTCGTTCCTGAGAGAAAAACGCGATCTCGAACTGCAGACAGGACAATTTTTGACATTCACGAGGCTTTTATTAATATGTGGATGGAAGAGAAGACAGAACTGACGTCGCGACAAATTAAAGACAGACGTGAAGTCGAATTTAATGTTTGTGTATCACGTAAATGTGTTAGTTAATACAGACAAAAACATGGCTGGAACGCAAAAAACAAGAAATACTGTCAGTCAGTTAGTAATAAAATGTTGGAAAACGGTTTAATTATGCAGTGCGAATGTTAGCTACTGGAAAAACATTTGAAAACGTCATCTTCACGGACGAAACGCCAGTGGAAATGGGTTAGGTTTTATCGGACTGGTAATGGGATAGATAGGCTGCCATCAAAAGCACCAAAACCCAAACATGCTTACAAGTTATTGTATAAAAAAGTTTAATATGCAACAATATAAATAGTTGTTTATTTTTATAAGTATTTTATAGTATTATAAATGATAACGTGATAATATTTTGACAGGCTCATGCCGAGTCACGGTACATAGCCACTGTTTAATCGTGGTGGTTTTGGGTACCCAGTGGTCCGGTTACCGGTAGAGCACTCGCCCTGTAAGCGAGGGGTCCCAGGTTCGAGTCGCATAATGGCCATACTTGTTTAGCTTGGTTTACACCATTGGCGACGAGAATAATAATGGGGTCAGTCAGAGAGATCAGAAGAGCTGGGTCAGTCTTATAAAAGTTAAAAGGGGGAATAGTGTGGTGATATTGTATACCTCATGGAAAGTAGCCGATGGCATGGTTAGGTCAGTTGGTAGAGCACTCGCCCTATAAGCAATGGAACCTTTGTTTAAATCCTGTTAAAAATGTATAGCTGTATATTGCGATACACAAGACTATATCATGGTACTTATCAATATATTTTCTTGTGCTATCTGTTGGTAATTTCAATAGACCTTGCCAATTTACTTGTGTACTTCGATGCAGAAAACACAACATGATGCAATATTGGTTGTGCTAGCAAATGGAAAACATTACTCGTTTCGATGTTCATTGTGTTTATTTTCTGTTCAAATTTGTATTCAATGCCGGGTGATGTCTTCACAAGTGAGCTACAAAATGTGTTGTTCTGCTGGAGCACTTGATCGTAACATTGCATATTTTACTGCAACATTGTCTACTAATATAGCGCCTTTTATAAACTGTTCAAGCTCAAAGTGATCCCAAACACCCAATTCATTTCTCAGTCACTTGAATCAACAGTGCTTGTCTAAGGCCAAGAAATAGAGTTCTGTTTCTGGTCTTGTTCCCCTGAAAATTAGGGTAGATCGATAGGGATATCGTTTTTTCTCTTCTCGGTGATGATGTAGATACCTATTTAATATTCATTTTATCAGGTTATTGCTAGATAATAATAGTAATTTAATGTATTCAATGAATAGTGGGGCTGCCCTTTTTAAAGGGACAATGTGCCTATAAAACACAAAATAATTACGTTGATAAACATAACACACCAATCATTATTGAATATTTATTAAATAAACCAAGATTGTTTGACGGAATTTAATAGCGGTACAAAAGACGAATAACCGTTTCATGGGATTGAACTCGTAACCCACACTAAAATTACATTCACATGTAATAACAGTCGACGTCGCTACCGACTGAGCTAACCGGGCCAGATGTTTTTCGTAAGAGATACAATATATAAAAGCCAATGCACTAATGGATGTCATGTGATTAGCAGAAAATGTAAATAATGTGGGTAAAACATTATTTACAAATATTAAATAAAAATTCTTTGTATTACTACCGGCTTATCTGGGCTAATGTTTTCATGTAGACATTTCACTGAATAAAAAACAGACAGTTATTTTGCTATGCTCAATATCTGATTACTTACGGACAGTGTCCCTTTAACCTTATAGCAAAGGCAAACACGCAGCTACATCCCAATTATGAATACAAAATGCAAGTGTTTTTAGCTCTACTGGCTCTTCAGTGTAAAATATGTAACATACATCAATCTTCCGGCATCCATTTTACAATAACAACATATATAAAATATTGGCATATATATGAACAAATGAAAGTGTAATTGAATTGTATCGGAGACTATCCTCCGAGCATGTTTAAGAACCATAGGAATATATTGATTAGTAAGAGTAAAGGCAGATTCTCGGATTCCTATAGTAGATCCTTCCACTCTCTCTTAATAACCTGGATGATGTGTTGATGAGCCGTTAAACAGTACATAATTATATTACAAGACAATGACAGCAAAAACAAAATAAGTTATAGCAAGTCCACAGTAAAATGCACGGAAGAGAATGATATGAAACACGGATTAATAGAGACACCAGCCTCATCTCCGGATCTGAATCCAATTGAGAATGTATGGGCAACCATGAAAGACTTCCTTCAGAGACACGTTAAGCCTAAGAAAAAGGAAGAGTTAGTGAATGGTATAACACTTTGGTGGGAGTCATTAACACCTGAACAATGTGGATAATATATAGACCATGTGCACAAAGTCCTGCCAGCTGTAGTTTTAAACCAAGGAGGTCCAACAGAGTACTAAAAAAGTGTTTTCCAAGAAGAGTTGAACCTGGTGAATTATAAAGACACCATATACCTCTGTGGTTGTAACATGTTGACAAGATCTGAGTTCAGTATTGTGCATTATACTTCAATTGGAAATGCACATTACATTAATGAAGTTTTTGTGTCGCCCTGTGTTCGAATTTAACTTAATTTCTTACTTGCAATCTTTTGCAATCTTTTGCAAGTATCACAGCAATTCATCGCTAGTCGTCTTGTTTTCGTTTGTTGACTTGGAAAAAATCAGAAATTCGCCTTATTATTGATTCACCTATCCGCAAAACGCTTGCATTTAGACTAGAAGTCTTCAAGAGCGATTACGATAACGTCTAAAACGCGGGCCGGGCCGTACGGTACCACACATTGTACGGAATGACTTATTTGCCTATTTTCGAACAGATATTGTAATGATTTCAATTTTATTAATTACTATAAATAGATTTGATACATTGTGTTTTTATTTTAAAAATGAAAGTGTCTAACTAACAGTTCTTCGGTTAAATGTTACGGTTAAACTTATAAAGCCACGTTACAGAACGGTTACGGTACGGCTTGCGTTTTATCCATAACCGTCCCTGGACTGACGTCACGTTATCTAACGTAGTCAGGAAAGCGTAGTTTTATCGAAATAAACTAACAAACATTCTGTATCACCTACAGAAACACAGTCTATCCAAAGTTCTCCCTTTTGCAATAGATAAAAGAAAATAGAAAATGTCACTCAGACGGCAATGTCAAATGTGCGCATACTCCGGCATGCTGCGTACCGGTTCATCATAGTTCTACTTTCATTTTCATCTCTGGGTCATTGTAATGTAAATATATTTTATAATATATCATTGTATATAATATTCGCAATATTTGTATAACTAAAAAGCTACTCCAGCAGGGCTACCACTACAATAAACTTTGAAAAAACTTTACACAATTTTATTATCGTAACCTTGATCTTCTTTCAAAATATAAAAGTAATCTAAGAACACTTCTCCGACAAGGACTATCCAAACTAAACTCAGTAAAACCGAGTCTGCTACTTTTATCTCTTGTTTGTGTTTGTTGCTTCCAAGGGATCTACTTTTCAGTATTCTATGATGATGTGAAACATCGTAAGATCGTTGGTCACAATCACTTTCATGCAATCTTTATTAAACTTGTTAAGAAGTTTACCAAAAGAGGTTATGACTCTATCATTTTGCAACGTACTGCATGCTTAGTGGTTGACCCATTTACAGTTCACCGCTATGCTTTCCTCTTTGATTGTGCGATGACCGGACAGATTGTGGACCCTATGATGACGTCTACCTAAAACCCTATAGGACCGTAGCGTTTGATGATTTTCTATAATTTTGTATTGTCGTACACTTAACGGTTTGTTCTCTAGATGCTCTGTCTTCTTCCATGTCATTAAGAAGTTACTTTGTGACTTTATAGGATTTTAGTTGTATATTATATATACATGATAATTCATGTATTTTACTTATATTGCCTATTAACACTTCCGTGTTTGTTAGAGATTATAACTTGGCGGGGATATCTGTATTTACACTGTCCCGTTTATTGGGATGACCACAAGGTAAGAGGGAGGTTTGGTACACCCTAAAACCTGGTTTAAACACTCAGCGGCCCTTGGCAGTAGCCCTATTGTCAACCCTTGTGTGTTTAAGATGTCTTATTTTGTCATTTATTCATCTTTATCATGTTTATATATAGTTGTTCTTTGTTTCTTCTTGTGTTTGTCGTTTGCTGTGACAGTCGTCCTTGAATGCTATTTTTCCTATTCGATTTGTATATATATCCATACAATTTTCAATGTGTGGTCTCATTGCCGATATATTCTAGCCACTCCAGTAGGTAAGCAACGCAGGTTTGAACCGATATCATGTTTTCCTACTTTTGTCCAATTTAAACAATTGTAAGACGTGTCTTTTTTTCTAGTTACCACACAGCCATGAAATACACGTATTTGTCCATCTGAATTTAATGTTAACATGGTTAATGCGCCATGCATTACGATGGTTTGCTCCAGTGTATTGACAGACATTAAAGAGCACAGGAAAATGATATGTAATTTGAATAAGACGACAGATAATCGTACTAAAATCCGTGTAGGCAGAAACGTTTTCTATAATAAATTCCTGATATGTGCTTATAAATATAAATTTATTTTAGATTTACAGTTTTAAGTACAACAGATACATGAACAATTTATTTAACAGGATTTAGGTTTTAGTGCCTGTTTCCTGGACGGGGCTAAATTATCTCTTTATTAGAACATGTTTTCAAACAACTTTTAATTAGTTTTTGCCTGCTTCAAAGAAAATTGTAGTTGCTTTTGTCTATAATACTCCATTTTTTTCTTATAACTGGTAGAATAACAAATAAAAATGAATTAACATATGTAATTATATGCAAGGAGATTTAAAGTCAATCTAATATCGGATTTATGTAGATATGTATATATATGTTTACTTATTGTTAACAAACAATACTTACTTCATGAATTAACTCACCGTTAAATGGGAAGATCGAGACTTCTCTAAAGGGCACATTAATGTAATGCTTATTCCTTTCTGTTTAATCATTTAATTTAGTCTTGCAATTTGACAATTGGTGTAACTGGCATTCTCGAACGACTGAAACTGACACAGGGTCCAAATTAACTGCATATAATGTATATATATCGCGACCGTCACTCCTTACATTCTGGTTGATATAACTTTTCAGGCAGGTAAAGTGAGACCATGTATGGCGTATTATCAAACACAACATCTGGTTGGTGTGGTTATAAACCTTCAGACTCGAGTTCAAGCCTCATCGGCGCCACTGGGCTTGGTGTGTTCCTGTGCACGACATTTTATTTAGCGTTATTTACCAGATGACGACGTAAAACGGGCGGTCCTATGTGCCGATGTCGATTCTCTGAGCAAGTTACCATACGAATTTATTCATCAGTACGAGTAGGGCAGGTTCTCGGAGTCCTATGTATCTTTACAATAATTCTGCGGCGACTCTATATAACATAATTATACTGTGCTGATAAACTGCTAAACAACACTCAAAATTCAAATCCAATCACATAATAATATAAAGGCCAAATTACGACTTGTTCAACCATCTTTATTTTGTAATGCGCGTTATGTTAAAACACGTTTGTTTATCATTTGTATGCAACTAATGTTACATCTTGTAACTTGTCAAATAACCAAATGCATGATAATGCAACGGCAATAATACGGTCTGTTTCAAATGAAAGACAATTATTATCGTCTAATGCAGGTTCTTTTGTTTATTTGTAAATTTTTTGAACTATTTGTATACTGTGCATTTGATTAATATAATGACGATTCAATCACGTTCTATACCACATGATCATGTCCAATGTTAATCAGGTGATTACTGTTGGTGTTGTCAGAGGAACATTAGTTTTTCTCGTTTATAAACGTTACTGCACCTTGAAACTGGAGTTTGTATCACAATCATAAGCAAAATGGCATGTCGATTTTGCCATGAGAAATTACAAATTATTTATTACAGATTGGTTGCAATTTGCGTCATTAATTAATAATTAGAATTGAGTGATTTGCAAACTGTTTTTAGGGTGACCGGATATCATTCATCCACGCTCTTTACTGTTATGCTTTACTGTATTTCACGAAAATGCGATGAAGTGTAATAAATTTCGCTCTTTTTTTTTACTCTGTGTTTATATTGTGATTCGAAAATGGGAATACTTAAACTATCCTATAAATAACAATTCAGACATATGCCCTTTAAAATATTACCAACCAAGTCAAAGTACAAATGATAAACTTGTAGTTTTAAATGCATTTTAATCATCAGTGAGGAATAATAGTTTTACATGCATAATTTGATCCTCATCCGTCGCTAAACACTTTAGTTAAAACAGCAGACGTTATTTGGTTAGCTATATTTACTAAATGTTTCATAGTTCCGTAGATTCTTCCTGAGCCAAAAAAAATAAATTTCACAATGAAGAATAGTGAGATTGTTTCAAAAAGTTAATAAAATGACTAATCTCCGTCAGTTGTATGATGAACAGATGTTGCAATGGCAATTGAGAAATCGCGTCTACAACTCGTCAATAAAAGAACCGACCAAACACTTTAACATAGTTTGTAAACAACAAATTTCTTATTTTATAGCGCAGTAATGCATATGTTTAAATCACAATTGACATTTGCATAATAGTTCACATGTCTGTAAAGCAGAGCGACTTCCCGCATTCAAATTATACATTATACATAATTACTTCTGTGAAATTCGACGTTAAGTATGAAACCTGTAATAATATATCCCGCCGTCTGTATGCAAATTATACAGTGATTATACAGTATGGATTTATGTAGGAGATATTATACAAACCAAAGAACAACAGGAATAAAAAAAAATCAAATTCCATCATGAACATGTTTTATATTTGTTTTGTTTGTTCTTAGTAACAGCATTCCAACATATTCTCAGTGTTTACATAAAGCAATTGAAAATAACTTTTAACTTGTTTGTGTTTGTGTAAGTAAAATTAGTTAATAAAGGTCAAGGAAATAAACCGAATGTTTCTGCTTGTACCAAGAATGCATTGATGTCGTTTTATAAAAGAAAATATTTACATCGCTATTGCATTCGCTACGATGAATCTTATTTGAAACGCTGCATTTCATTTCTGATGAATAAAATTACCTTCGGAATACTTCATAATATACCCTTTAACGCTTTTCATTGGATGATGGGCGGAGCTTAACTTAATAGAATATTGCGCATGAGGGTTTATTGTTGCCGATCGTAACGTCTGTTACGTTTTAATCTATACAAATCCCCGTATAATAAACTTTTTTCTCGAAATAAATAGAGAAATCAATGCCATTTTAAAGGTAAATATTTATATAAATATAAGGCATGAAATGCGCTCTTTTGGTTTTCAATGGGGTATGAAAAACATTTGAATGGTTTAAAGTACGCGTGGATTCCACGCTCTGTTCAATTACCGAACTAGAATACCCAGCACAATCGTCATTGTGTCTGTCAAAACACAGAAAACGTGAACTTATTTGCTATACTATGGGTTGACAAGAATGTGCATTTCATAAAAAAACAAAGTACAACAAAAACAAATTACTATCTGATTGATACATTGCAATACATTTGTATCGTATCGGCCGTTTACAAAGTTTGGTATTGTAGACATTAAGAATATTAGTGCTATGCGTTTTAAAAAACATTCTAATAAAGAGATAATTTAGCCCCGTCCAGGAGACAGGCAGTTTAATAAGTGCATAGTTGATTAGCTCATACCCGTTTCATTGGGATAACCCTGGGGTATGAGTGAGGTTATGAGCACCCCAGAACGTGGTTTATTTTGCCAAGTCCAAGTCGGTACCCCTGTTATCAGCCCCTTTATATTTGTGGTGTCGCATATTTTGTTCTTATTTCTTGCATTGTTTATTGTAATTGTTGATTGTTTTGAAAGAGTGTTTTTGTTTTTTTGGTATTATTTTGTTTTATTGCTATTGTTTCTGTTAGACGTTTGTATTCACTTGTATTTCCATATATCATTTGCTGAAGCAGAAAATAAGTTTTCTTCAATGTGATGATTATGCATATACTTTGATGCATAGTTTATACATTGGTATTGGTATTATAAAATTGATCACTGTCTTTCATAATAATCAAACAATATCTGAAGAAAAGTCTGGTTCACAAGTTCTCTTATTATATCAAATCATGTATCACCAACCAAGAAACAAAATACAATAGCATAATGGCCATTGAAAAAGAACGATCGATTGAGTTTGACTGAACACATAATAAATTAAGTGAGTATTAATTGCTAATTATTATATTACATATCCTGTGCGCAGATATATTTCGGATATGCCAGTAAACAAAATAAATGAGACGAACAATTAATAAATTAATCATAATAAAATAATAATGCTAAAGATTAAAATAATAATCTAAAACATTACAGATCGGTAAGTTAATTATCATGCCATGTGTTAAATCGGTTTCCAACCAATTTAAACTGCATGTTCGACAGTTAAGAATATGTAATTAGAAACTATAGTTCAAGGCATGATAGTTTTAGATCGTAGAGACTGGAGTGAGATATGGTAAGACGACTTTATAAACAAATTTCTTCTCGTATATCTAATGTATGGTTTCGGTGGTATTTTTTCAAATGCCTTTGTTTTCTTACCTCAATTTCGATTCGATGGTTTCACTACTCCGGCCGATAAAGACTCTGGGTATTTAACCACCCATAGGATATGTTGTCTGCTTTTTAATTTAGTCTTTTGGCTGTTACTTGTGATGCGCAGGTTTCATAACCGCTGCTCCCAACTAAATTCCATTTTGTTTATTTCGCTCTTCGGGGCATAGAATTTTGTTAGATACTGGGACAATACGCCGCTGCACATGGGGGTGTAACAAGTATAAAGATCACTATGTCCACCGCCCTATGCATGCCATCTTCGGGATAGTTAAAATTCTGTACTATTGAGTTTATGAATATTGAGTTTCTCTCAACCCGTGGCTAGTGGGCGTGAGCGGTAGCAAGCATATGTCACTACCGTTCATGGACAGTCTCAATCAAACCGAGACTGCAATATTTCTTATGTATCGTGTTCGACCGTTTCCAAAGGTCTTCTCTCATACTCTTTTATATAGCAAAGTGGCATTGCTTGTGCAGTGTGGCGGCTGTAAAACGTATGCCCGCGCTTGCAATCAGGACTGTTATTCATTCGATCTTTGGATATCGCTGAGCTATATTGGAAACTATTGCAGTAACATACAGTTGGTCCCTGAAAAAGACATTTAGAAATTGTAACAGACTGACGTTTTACATAAAGGTCAATCAACGTTCGAAATTGGTGTTATTCGAAGAAATATGTTTAATCATCCATACTGTACATGCAGTAGGGGAAAAGTAAATACGCATAATATTTATACAGTTTTTCTAGGTTGATTACCCCTATAACCTGACCTATAACCTGAACGGTCAGTGGCAGACCGTTCCAAGGCGGGTCCCAGATTGTAAAACGTACTAGGTGTGTGTTGTCAAATGATTGTATTTATTCTTGTAATTATAGTTTGTGTTGAATGAGATGTTTGGTTGAATGGGTTCTATGCATTTCTTGTTTGACATGTAAAACTGCTTTTACTATGATAAATATCTCTAATTTAACTGTTGTTAAACGGCCAATTGATTTGCTATTTAGACTGGCTCACAATGAGGGGGATTGCACTCGAGAAGTATAGGCTCGTCCAAATTTAACTGACTAAAAAAACAATGTCATGTTCTGAGGATATATAACTAGTCTTCATCCCTTGGAACTTCAAGTTTTACAATTAGCAGGGCAGTGTGAGTAAGTGGCTCACAAACATAGTCTCCACCAATATAATCTATGTAACAAACGAGGCTAACGGAAACAGATGCAATGTTCCTCGCTTGCGTCTCCAACAGTATCATTTATGTAACAAATGTGGCTTACGGACATAGACGCAATGTTCCGCCCGTGGGTTTATACTAGCAATTATGTTACACATGTTTTAAAAAAAGGAGTATGATAATGAACCTTTGGAAACGGCCGAGCACGACACATACGAAATATTGCAGTCTCGGTTTGATTGAGACTGTTCATGAGCGGTAGTGAAATATGCTAGCTACCGCTCACGCCCTCTAGACCCGGGTTGAGCAGAATTCAATATTCATAAAATCAATAGTACACAATTTTAACCATCCCGAAGATGACATGCATACGGCGGTGGACATGGAGTTAATTGCTTCCCCATGTCGAACGGCGTATGGTCCCAGTATCAAATAAAATTAAATGCCCCGAAGAGCGAAATGAACATAATGGAATTTAGTTGGGAGCAGCGGTTATGAAGCCTGCGTATCACAAGTAACAGCCAAAAGACTAAATTAAAAAGCAGACAACATATCCTATAAGCATGATAAGTGGTTAAACAATACCCAGAGCCTTTTATCGGCGTCAAGTAGTGGAACCACCGAATAAATATTAAGTAAGAAAACAAAAGAAATTGAAAATGTACCACCGATAACTAAATATAAGCATAAGTATCGGGCTCAGCGATCTCCAAAGATCGAATGTATAACAGTACTGATTGCAAGCGCGGGGAGACGTTTTACTGCCGCCAAAGACGAGCATGTACACTTACACGAGGTAATGCAAATCACCATATTTTGTAACAAAATGATGTTCTACAAAACGCGAGTAAATCGATTGATTAGCCAATGAGTGAGACGTACGTACAAATGGCTTGTTAAGAATACATCAAAACATGTTACATAACGAACATAATTAATGTCAATCGACGAAACAGAACAAACGTGTTCTTAGTATTTTATTTAAGCATAAATAACTACATCGTTTACAAATCTTCCTGGCAGCCTCTCAATCTTAACATTCTCCAGAATAATTGTGTGAGTTACCGTACATAAGAAAATGCGATTTGAAAACACCTGTTAAGTTTAATTGACAGCGTATTCAATCGCTGTTAAATTTTCTGTTATTTGAAGGTCGTGCAGACACGCTCATTAGTCTTAAATCCGAAACAATTTTTTAGTACGTTAACCACTGGGTATTAACTTGCTACCGAAGCTGTAACGCTGTGTAAAGCTCATATCCTAGCAGAGCGACTTATCAGGTTAAAATTAAAAATATCCAGATGAATGATAATTTTAAACTGAAGCTGTTCTATATGTTTCAAAATGCTTTAGAAAATAAGTATACAAGTCGAACAGGAAATGCAGCTTTCACAGAACACAGTAAACCCCTAAACACGCAAAAAGACAAACATGAATGGCATTGTAAATAAAGTATAAAGGCATACGACGTCACAAACACACCCCAAAACACAAAAAAAAGGCAAACATGAATGGCATTGTAAATAAAGTATAAAGTCATATGACGTCACAAACACAAACATGGTTGACAACAGGGCTACCGTTTTGGAACGTTCTGTGTTATAAAAGGCCGCTGTGGGTTTAAACGAGGTTCTAGCGTGCACCAAACCTCACACTTACCCTACTTCATCCCAATAGAACGGGACAGTGTAAATAAAGAAATCCCCGCCATGAACAATTCGCTAACCAACAAGGCAGTACAAATAGGCAATATAAGTAAAACTAAAAGATGCTCGCGTATATAAATAATAAAAATAGCTAGAAAGATCACAAACAAGTCACAGCCTGTCCGGTTGTCTCACAATTAAAGAGGAAAGCATAATGGCGAATTGTAAATGGATCCACCACCAAGAGTGCAGTGCGTTGCAAAATGATAGTGTCATAAAATCGTTTGATAAACCTTTTAACAAGTTTATCACAGAGTTTGAAAGTGATCATGACCAAGGATCTTAAGAAGTTTGTAAATCACATCACCATAGAAGTCAGATTGTGATAGTTCTTGTCGCAGAATAGTTCTTAAATTACTTTTATATTTGTTAAGATCAGGGTTAAGATGACAAATCTTTGCAAAGGTGTTACGAGTACAAGCGAATAAATTGAGACACATAGACCCCGTAAGAAGTTGCTCGGGGAACATCCCCATCTAAATGGGGATAATTATCAATATCAAAATTAAAAACATCTCTCTTGTCATTGGCGGCGCGCTAGAACCGCGCTGCCTATATTGGGATTGGTTTTGATGCTGCATATGGAGGAGCTGGTGACGTTGTTGTTGTTGTTGTTGCCGTTGTTATAAAAATGTTGGGGTAAAAGACTGGCCAAAATGTTGGGGTTAAAATACTGGCCATAAGATCGTGTTGTATTGAAATTGCTGTTGAAATTGGCGCTATCTCATAGGTCCATATAACAGCTACAATTTTGAAACTTTATACAGTTATTCTACATCATAACATGACCCAGCATATCAGGTTTCATAACTCTGTGCTGCCTTCTACAAAAATTATGCCCCTTTTGAAGTATATAGGTAAAGTTATCCGTTAAGTTCCATTTTTTAGTCAGTATGTTTTTGGAAAAGAATACGACATATTGTCATCCCTTGATCGGCGTCTGCGTATTTGGTTAAGTTTATGTTAAGGTGCACTTCTTTCAGTAACTATAACAGAAACAGCTTTGAAACTTTGCTAGAGCTTGCTATTTCCTGACGCAGGCCATGCAATACTGGTTTCCACTCAGGAAAATATCATGATCAGCCCTACACACCTTAGTGTCAAACATTCAAAAAAAAAATCTGTATCATATCGTACCACAGTAAACCACTTCTTCCGAATACATGTCCACCTACCCCAGCCATTTGTCACATTTCACATATCATATCAGCTTCATTTTCGTGCTTATCTTTACTTAATTCAAACTACCTCAATATTCTAAAAATCTTCATAACATTTTAGAAATATATATCATCAGCAATTAATGCAAACACTTAAATATGTTTTAATATCTTAAGTATAGGCCTTTGTTTTCAAGTTACAATTGCTTACTGTTGCCATATAACTTTTTATACTTTTATAAAATATTTCCCCATTTTTGTTATATAATAAAAAAATGCAAATAAATACACATGTTTGTTTCCTCCTTTTGAAAACATTCCGCGCCGCCCTGATGCTTTGCATCAGTTTCTTCTTATATATTTTGCTAATTGTTTCACCATTTTCAATTGAGAGATGTCAATCGAGAAAAGAAGCCTTAGTATCAGAAATGTTAGTTTTGTTAAGTTCAAGTGCTTTAGGATATATATTATTAACCATAGTAGAAAAGAGAGGGTTGTGAATGTTCAATATGTCATCCAGATACCGAGAGGTGTCATTAAAGGCTTCAGTAACATCTGCCTGGGTATCTGGTGAAAGAGCCAACATGAACTCTCTTCCATAGCAATATAAATACAAATCTGCGACAAGGGGTGCATAGTTCGTACCTGTAGGGATATCAACAATTTGTCTATAAACAATAGTTCCATACCAGACGAAAATACTATCTAATAGAAAAATTAGTGATTTAAAAACTTCATTGCAAATCCACATAGTGTAATTGTCCAAACTGCCGTTAGTAAAAAACGCTTTAATATTATTACATGCCAACAATGTAGTATTTTCTCTAGCGAATGTTTTTTGAATAAGAGAAAGTAGCTTGTCTTTAATAAGGTGATGTGTTAAGGTTGTATATAGTGTAGAGAAGTCATAAGTGCTTATTGATGAAATTTGACCTTTATTGAACATTTTATCAAGAACGTCTCCTGAATTTATTATGAAATTCCTGAATTCCCGATTTTAAATTACGAAAGGAAAACCTAGGTCTCGGAGGAAGTAAAGAGGGGTTAGCATTATAAAAGTTAATACGTGTATCTATAATTTTAAGAATTGACTTTTTCCAAGTAGAAAGCGAGTGTGGGTCCGCATGTTCTCTACGACACCATTGTATACTAAAATCTTCACTGGAGTGGGCGATATGGGCACGACAGGCGTTACAATCAATTGTTGAAGGTAATGTATATTTAGGACCTTTCGAAAACAAATGCCGAATACGTTTGAAAAACGAGTATGATAATGGACCTTTGGAAACGGCCGAAAACGACAAATTCGAAATATTGCAGTCTCGGTTTGATTGAGACATGATCGGTAGTGACATATGCTAGCTACCGCTCACGCCCTTTATCCCCGGGTTGAGCAGAACTCAATATTAATAAAATCAATAGTACTAAATTTTAACCATCCCCAAGATGAAAGTCTGTTTTGCCTTGAAAATCTTGCACTGCGTGATATGCGTCGAAACAAAATTATCTTCAGTTTATTGCACTGGAGTATAAAAATTAGTACTCCCGAGTTCCTGAGATAAAACACTGACGTAATGGAGACGTCAAACATGTATATTATTAGCTGCTTAATCAGCAGGAACTAAAACAAACTTATTATGCAATTCCCGGATTCCCGATTTTAATTTCAAAATGAAAACATAGGTCTAGGGGGGAGTAGGGAGGGGTTAGACGTATAGAAGTTAATACCGGTATCTATGATGTTAACAATAATTTGTTTTCCAAGTAGAAATTGAATTAGGATCAGCATGTTCTCTTCGACACAATTTAATGCTAAACTCCACACTGGATTGGTCGATCTGACCACGATATGTATTAAAATCGATCACAGAATGCAATCTAAAACTATGACCTGACGACGAAAGTATTAGTACAGGAAATTCTTTAACTTTTTGGGACTGCTTGCATTATGTTTATGCTCACGGAATCGAACTTTTAAGGAACGACCTGTTTGTCCAACATATTGTATACCACAACATACCACAACGTGGTGCATTTCAAGTCAAAACATAAATGACATGAGAAGAACGTCAATCAATATAGATATAAAATTCGAACAGGATTTAAGGACAGTCTACCACACACACACACAAAAACAAAGAACACATTTAAAGATGAATAAAAGGTCAAATAAGACATCACAAACACAAAAGGGTTGACATTTGGGTTACGGCTTGGAACGGTCAGTGGCAAAAAAGGCCGCTGGAAGTTTTCAGGTTCTAGGGTGCACCAAACCTCACACTTACCCTACTTTCAACACAATAAAACGGGCAGTGTAAATAAAGAAATACCCGCCATAAACTATTCTCTAACATTAGAAGCTAGACATATATTAAATGTTCTACCATTAATAGTTGATTTAATTGGACTTGCAAGATAATTAATTGTAACAAATGCACCTCTTAGCATTGCACTTACTTATAGGAGGAAACACTCTGACTCTAGATTGAGTTAAACGGTGTCTGAATGGAGACGTTACATGATATTTTCTCAAAACAGGTGATGCAAGAAGTGTTAAAGAAAACTTTGATCCATTATTAAAAAAACCTGGTAAAATTGTTGGAAGGAAAATGAAGTTGCCGAATGAATATTTAAAGGTGTATGACGTACACATGATTTAGATCTAAGAAATTTAGAATTATTACGTGGAATGTGTATAGATGGCGCATAATGTAACTGAAGAGGAGAACTATTTATTTCATGTGTTTTCGTTAAAAGACTCATGTAAATGTGAAGGTATTACAACTCGGCGAACAGCGAAATACGGGCCAGCAAAGATCCGTTGTTAGTAATAGACGGACGGTTAATAGAGGTTCAAAACACAACACAAGTGCCTAATGTAAGACCACAAGGCAAATGTAAGGAAAATCCTTAAAAGGGACGAACATATTGGTGAACACAAAACCTTCAACATGGTATCAGTAACACGTGTGTTTAAGGCGAAAATCGGATCTATGAAAGTCATGCAATCCCTGTGGGATGTAAACATTATATATAACATTGTAAGACCTTCTAGCATTGGAGTAATGTTAATACAGTATAATTGATATATTGCCATTGAAAGATATGTGCATCATGCAACTGACGGAGATAAGCCGTTTTACTAATTGTTTGAAACACTCACATACTGCCCCTGTTCTTTACTTTAAAATGTATTGCTTTGGCCATTAAAAGATGTTTGAAATGTATTTAAAAATATAACTTTACAAGTTGTACTTTGACTTAGTCGGTAACATTTTACAGGGCGTATGCCTGAATTGTTATTTAAAGGACTGTTTAAGTGCTCCCATTGTTCGATTCCCAATATAAACACAGACTACAAATAAGTGCGCAATGTATTACAGTTCATAACCATCGCATCTTTGTGAGATATAGTAAAGTTTCAATCGTATTACGCTGTTGTTGTCATACACTTTTGTTAAAAACGTGATTGAGTGATGTCAGATCGCTCTAAAACAGTTTTCAAATCACGCATTTCTAATTAGTATTACTGACGCAAATTGCACCAACCTGTAATAAATAATTTGTAATTTTTCATGACAAAATCCACATGCCAGTTTGCTTAGGATGTTGATATAAAACCCAGTTTCAATATGAAGTAACGTTTATAAACGAGCAAAATAATGTTCCTAAAACAGCATCGACATGAATCACGTCAATAACATGAGACATGATTACGTAGTATGAAACGTAATTGAAACGTCAATATGCTATAAAAAGTACAGTATGCAAATAGTTCTAGGAGTTAACAAGATAAACAAATTTGCTTAAAAAAACCTGCATTAAATGATAATAATTGTCTTTTATTTGAAGATAGCGTAATGTTGCCGTTGAATTATCATGCATTTTGACAAGATACAAGATGTAAGAAATGCACACAAATTGACTTGTTTTAACATATCTGATGTTTTAGTTGAACACGTCGTAGTGTTGCCTTTAAATTATTATGAGTTCGGATTTGATTTGGAGTGTTGTTTAACGGTTTATTGGCACAGTATAATTATGTTTTATAGAGCCGCCGCAGAATGATTGGAAAGATACATAGGAGTCCGAGAACCTGCTCTACTAGTATTGATGAATAGATTTCTTTGGTTTTGTAACGTGCTCAGAGAATCTACATCGGCAGAATCTACATCGGCATAGGACCGCCCGATTTGCGTCCTCATCTGACAGATTACGCTTTAAAATGTTGCGCCCAGGAACAAACCCAGTGGCGAAGGTGAGGCTTGAACTCGAGTCTAAAGGTTTCCAACCACCCAACCGCATTTTGTGTTTGATGATACGCCAGACATGGTCTCACATTACCTGCCTGAAAAAGTTATATCAAGTCGAATGTCAGGAGAGACGGTCGCGAGATGGAGTGCTCTGCAGTGAAATTTGGACCCTGTCAGTCGGTCGAGAATGCCAATTACACCTTGTGAAAATGCAAGTTCAAATTAAATGAATAAACAAACAAAAATAATATTTACATTGATATGGCCCTTAAAGTATTCTTACGCCCGTGTTAACATACTGTACACATCGTACACTCTGCTCATCAGTAGGAACGCCACGGACCTATAACATATCAGTTTTGTTCGCATTTTTACTCCGCGAACATGGACTATTTCTTTGTATTTTACGGACTATTTTACGAATTTTCAATTAAAACAGACGCCATTTTTCCCCGAATTTGGGCGCGCTACGTCGGCGAGCACTACGGGTACCTATGGATTCTAACAACACGCGTACAGTATTTCATACCGTAGATTATGTAAACACGAATACGTTACCGGACGAAATAACGTCCCATTATGTGTCAACACGGTGCAGTATTGTTGACAGGTCACCGTGACATAACTTGACACGTGACATAAATTGACATGTTCGTGCAAATTGTATTTGGGATTACTGTCTGCTGCTAGAGGTCCATTATCAAGGTACTTGTTTTGTCATTAAATAAACAGTACACACCACTTTTAGATCGTACATATTTAGATATTGGCCAAATATAGTGCCTTAAAAAGTGGTGTATACTGTATAATAGAAAGAAATATAAAAAGATCGGACAGGGAAAGTAGTATTCAAGGAAGACAGTCAACCATAAAACACAGAAACAAACACGCAAACAGACAAACAAGAAGGCAAAATCAATAATAAATGCAAACGATATCACAAACAAAAAAGGGTTGACAATAGGGCTACCGCCTTGGAACGGTCAGTGGCAAAGTAGGCCACTGGGGGTTTAAACCGGTTCTAGGGTGAACCAAACTTCACACTTACCCTACTGTCATCCCATTAAAACAGGACAGTGTAAATAAAGAAATCCCCGCCATGATATAATCTCTAACCAACAAGGCAGCATCAATAGGTAATATAAGTAAAACACAAATATGCCCTTGTAGATATAACACAATACCAAAAACAATAGCCTAGAAAGCCACAATGAAGGTACTCAGTGACTTGGCAGAAGCCAGAGCAGTAAGAGAATAAACCATTAAGGGCACGACAAGAAAGATCATAGACAAACATCAAACGCCACCGTCCCAATGGGCTTTAGGTAGGCGTCATCATAGGGTCAACAGCCTGTCCGGTCATCGTACAATTAAAGAGGAAAGCATAGCGGCGAACTGTAAAAGGGTCCACCACCAAGCATGCAGTACATTGCAAACTGATAGGGTCATAACCTCTTTTGATAAACTTTTCAACAAGTTTACAAAGATAGTATGAAAGTGATCATGACCGAGAATCTTAAGAAGTTTATAAATCACATCACCATAGAAGTCAGGTTGTGATAGTCCTTGTCGCAGAAGAGTCCTTAATTTTTTTTTATATTCGGAAAGAAGATCAGGGTTACGATAATACAATTTTGCAAAGGTTTTACGAAGTTTATGGTAACGGTAACCCTGATTGAATAACTGTTTAGTTATACAAAGATTACGAATATTAAAGTCCTTTACTCGAGTACAAGCTCTAGAAAAACGAATAAGTTGAGACACATATACCCCATAAGAAGCTGCTCGGGGAACATCCCCACCCACGTGGGGATAATTAACAATGTCAAAATTAAAATCATCTCTCTTGTCATAGATTTTGCTAATTATTTTATCATTTTCAATCGAGAGGTCTAAATCAAGAAAAGAAGCGTTATTATCAGATATATTAGCTTTGTTAAGCTGAAGTTCTTTAGGATAAATATAATTAACCATAGTTGGAAAGAAAGGGTGGTCAATGTTCAATATGTCACCCAGATACCGAGAGATGTCATTAATCACTTATAGTGATTATGAAAGTGCTTATGAAAGTTCATAATCACTATAAGTGTTTTCGTGTACTCCGATCTTTCCAGTAACTGGATGTACTGTAAACTGTAGAACGTTTCGTGGAATAAAACAATTACTAGAAGAAATGCTATCAATGTCCCCCGCACCCCACTCCCCCACCCAAGTACGGTAGGTGTGGGTTGGGGGGAGGGGGGCAGATGGAGCTTGCATACCGAAAACAAGGAGGATGTAAGGAAACTAGAAACCCCCTCTACCCCCACCCCTCAGATGCATGAATGTAAATTGTTAGCGTTGTCTCTATATCGTTATGTTATCCCATTTTCTCGCACATTCGTGAATACATAACCCGATACAACTACCATTGAAACAATGTAAGCTGCCATTGACATTTGACTGAAATTGGTCCGATTCATATTTAGGTACAGTAGAGTTTAGAGGCAAGGAAGTGATTTTGAATTTACATTTATTTACATTTGCTAGATACTTTCTGCTGCGAAAAAGAAAACGCGCCAAATTTCGAGAAAGTATACATCACTTGAAAGCTTTTAAGGAGGCAGAGCTACTACGGTGGCATCAATGTATCTCAAACGAAATGATTATTCCATGGGCTGGAAATATGCTGTGAAAGTGGAACAATGTTTTTAATGGATCTCCAATTCAGGCTACGTTATATTTTACATGTATAATGAATGATGAAAGATGTTTTTATTACATTAACCGTGTAATTGAGCACAAGTAGTATTCATGCTTTATTCAGTTTAGTTCTTTTTTTCTTTTCTTTTTTAAATATGTTACATTATGTATAACAAAGGATAAACTATGTCTGTGTGATCATTGACATTGGATTGATGTTGTTTTCAGATAGGCCTCAAATGTGAATCGTGCCCACGTGTTATGCCTGCACGGTGCTGTTCAAAGTAAGAGTAAAAAATGTTTTCGGTGATAATGCAGCGTGATTGTCATATGAGCTCGTGTAAACTACATGTACTGGATACATGCGAAAACAAGTTGTGTTAAAGGGACACTAGGTAATAGAAAGAGTCTGGTCTCAGCGAGTTGGCTTATTTGAACTTCGAGATGGGCGTAGCTGAGACAGACTCTATCTGTTTTTTTATCATGGTGTACTTAGTAACACTGTGACGTCATAGTAACCGTACTCTAAATTCCAATATCCGGTAGTTGTAGTACGGTGTAGCCACGCCCCTTTAGTTACCCTAAATTAAACGATTTAATGCTCTGCATTCATCAAAGGAAATGTGACCGACCATGCTACAAGCAGTCTTTTTTTGTTTAAAACTTCTGGAGTTCGGTCAATTTTTCTGCATAATTTGCATTTTTGCAGTCAACAATATTATTTATTAGAATAGTTCAGAAGAAATTGTTTGACACATTATTTACTGTTGATAATACTGCAGCTATAATATAGTTAAGTATTTGATAGAATAACGAAGATAAAATGAAAACTGACACTTTTATTTAATTTTTAATGCAAGCATGTTTAAATGTAAAATGTTACCAGGTTAACAAATGGAGATGCTAATGTTAATGCTTGATAAATACTTCAAGATTGCCGTGTGTCCCTTCAACATCAACAAATTACAATATGATTATGTTCTATGTGATGGGTCCCCAATTTATTAAAGGGACACAGAGCACATTTCCAATCTTGTGTCTGTTTTACACATTTTCACATCAGAACAGACCAAACATCTACAAAAGTGTCTTCTCAACTGCCCTATTTAATCGTGTTTTATTTCTAAAACTAGCGGCATCACCAGGTTTTGAGAGAGAAAATAAATAATTGTATATTAATGTATTCTCCCCATGTAAAATGACCTTACTAAGTCATTAAAATAAAATATCCTATAAACTAAATGTGTAAAATTTTAGATTTTTGGCAAGAGTTGTTCTTTATTCCCCTTCTAGTAAATATGGCTTATAGAGCATTGCACCCTCTGTCGGATTTAACTTTCCTTCTAGTAGATTCTTGCTGTACTGTTGGGTAAAAAATACATTAAAAATTGTTCTGTAATCATGTCAGATCAATCATCATACTCGTATTATACACAATATAATATGTAGTATTTGATGTGCCATTTACTCAGTTTTGGTCAAGGGACGTTTATAGCATATCGGTTTTGAATTCAGTGAACACGGATTCAAGTGTTACTGACGCCACTGGGTTACTTCGATGTGTCCTGCTAGTCTCGTTTGTCTAAGTCTCGTTCGTCTAATGGGAACTTAAACTGGGAGGTCCTGTGTATCGGAGTCTGTCCTCCAAGCACTTAAAGAACCATAGGTATCTAACGGTAGTAAGCGTAGGGCAGGGTTCCTGGATGCCTATGTATCATTCCTCCTCTCTTTGGGGCGGCTCAAAATAACCTAAACAACGTGTTGATGAGGCTTTAAACAATAAATAAATTTAAAACTGTCCCATTACCCTAAACATGTCCTAGGTCTCCCTCGCAACACCTGATTCAAATTGAATACTCCGCTCGACTTATATTAACATTTTATTCTATGTGTTTATTTTCTTTCAGGCTGCACGTCATGTGGAAAAAGCCTCCATGTACACCACTGGCCAGAGTCAATGCTGAAGTTTATATTCTCTCAATTATTTGCTTAATAAAGTACACATATCAACTAAAATATTGTCTTTATAATTATGTCTTCCACCACAAAGTCGTAGGTGAGACGAGATTATAATTGGCCTTTCCGTTCGTCCGTCACAAATGTTGTCTGCGCTACTTGTTGGATCTTGACGAAACTTTGTGCGAAGCATCAGTATGTGCATATCAAATATTGAAGGTCAAGGGTGCCGTGACCCAATAATGATTATGAAACCTTGCCTGCACTGTCCACTTCCCCAGAAGCAAATCTCATGAAAGTTTATGGTTTGAGTGCATTTTGTGAGAGAATGATGCCTTTTGATTTTTAGGTCATTAGGTCAAAGGTCATTGTCACCGTAACATGATAATGTAAAAGGTTGTAAAATATAAGTATACTTTCCCTAAATCAAATCTCATGAAACTTAATGGATGGCTTGCCTGTGGTGAGAGGGTTATCCTTTTGATTTTAAGTGGGTCAACGGTCAAGGTCACTGACCGGATAATGAAACGCATTGTCCGCACTGTAACTTCTCTTTTCCTGAAGGAAGTCTCTTGAAACGCCATGGGTTGACTGCCTGTGATAAGACTATTGCACCGTTTGATGAAATACCTTGGTGAGAGAATGACCCCTATTTAGTTCGAGATCAAATGTCAAGGTCACAGATCCGATCATGAAAATCATTGTCCGCACCGTAACTCTATTTTCCCTGAAGTAAATATATTCAAACTGCCTTTGGTAAGAGTATCATCCCTATTAATATTGAGGTTAGTAAATATAAGGTCAATATCACAGTGACTTGATCATGAAATATCGTGTCCGCAATGAAACTCTTTTTTACTTTCTCTAAAGCCAATTTCATAAAACGTCACGTCATACTTTAACTGCCTTTGGTGAAATGATAATCCCTTTTTTATTTATTTTGAAGTCAGTTACCATGACCGGAAAATGAAAAGTCTTGCCCACATAGTTTTTCCTCTTCACCTAAAGCAAATTTCATGAAACTTCATTGGTGGACAGTGGAAAGAGGATGATCCGTTTGATTTTTAGGTCAAAGGTCAAAGGTCAAGTTCCCTGCTGACGTCCACTATCAAACATTTATTAACAAGGATAAGCAGTGGGGGTAGACATCTGGTTTATAAATATTACAACACACATATGTTACAACACACGTGTTATAATATTAATGGTATAATATATGAATATTTTCTTGCACAATGTTGAATCCAGTAAAACAATTTGCAAGTGGTTTTGTTCACCGATACTGTCGCCTGTGAATCAAACCACTTGTAGTTAACTTACAGGATTCAACAGTGTGTAAGACATATATTCCGATCATGCATTTTTTTTTTAAATCATAAATTAAAGAAAAAAAATTAAAACAAACAAAACATGCTTTTTGATGTAAACAGACGTATTCAAATTTTCAAAGTAGCAATATTCGCAGAATATATAGTAGATTTCAACTGCTGAAAACAAAACATGTATTTTCAAATACTACATATCGTAACACACCGCACATGTATATTCAGTATTTACTTTCAATAGAGTAGTGAGTATGACTGCATTCTGGGACAGATATGCAACCATAAAAAAAATACAAAAGAATAATATATATATATATAGTGAGTTCAATTTTTTTCCCTTTATTATATTTACTGAATTCACAGTATCCCCAAGATCCGGCACCTTTTATTGTCACTGTCTCAATATAGCTGTGTGTGGTTGAATGCTTAAATGTGGCCCACTCATATGAGCTATAATTGTATGTATGTATGCGTTTATATGTTAATTGTGCCTCCAGACGAGTGTTTTATGATGTAGAGATACAGTTTATCCACGTGTGTTGCAGCTATCCTTTTAAGGGAGTGCATGCATACGCTTGATTTCTGTGTGAGTTCAAATTATCTCCCTTTATTATATTTACCTGAATTTACAGTATCCCCAAGATCCGGCACCGTTCATTGTCACTGTCTCAATATAGCTGTGTGTGGTTGAACGCTTAAATGTGGCCCACTCTTATGAGCTATAATTGTATAATGTATGCGTCTATATGTTAATTGTGCCTCCAGACGAGTGTGTTATGATGTAGAGATACAGTTTATCAACGTGTGTTGCAGCTATCCTTTTTAGGGAGTGAATTCATAAGCTTGATTTCTGTGTATCTCGTCATAGCTAGGCGCCCTGCCGTAGTTCGTCCGAAGGTTGTCTGTCCTTGGTAGTTCACAAATATTTCTCTCTATATCTATATATATATATATACTTAGGTATAGGTATATTATATATATATATATATACTTAGGTTAAAAAAACTATGTATGCCCTATAAAGATAACAGACCCGCACTTTTTGGATTCACGCTTACATTATTTCACAACACCACAAATCTGGCAAGTGCTCCATTGACACAATGTCATGCCAAATGTTTATGTCATGCAATCTTCGAGTCTACACTATATAATGTTTGTTACTGACAGTAGCATCTCTGTTATTCGTCAGTCATTTATTTACTTGGTTAAAGGGACACATGCCAGTCTTGCTTTCTTTAAAACTCGAGTGTCCCGCTCTGTTTTAAACGAACAGATCAAAGAATATACTTCTGCCTGTTAAACTTATATTAGTTTATCCTTTTTCTGATTTCGAAAATTAACTCTGCAACGTGTATTGCCGCCATCATGATTTTATTTTCCGATATACCGTTGCAACATTGTTTGTTAACATAAATTGGGCATTCTGACATAAACCCAAAGCATCTATAGATCAAAAAGTTAGTGTAAAATACATGGACACATACATTTTAAATATATGTGTTTACATAACGAAATTATTTAATTGTTTCTTTAGCCGGTCGTCCTTCTAAATGAATATGAATGTTGCCGTCTTTGGGTCAGACGGTCCTGTTAGTTAATTAGTACTTCTCTCCGTTTATTGAAATTCTACATATATACAGAGGAGAGATGTATCTATGCCATTTTGTTTTTATTCTCGCTTCTAAAATGACGAAATAAATTGATTTGAATAAAAGGCTCATTCTCAGCAATACACAACGTATTTTTTTACGGGGTGGAGGGGGGAAGGGATACTACCATAATGTTGCCCTCATAAATACTGTAAACATACTACATCAATAATATAACAACTACTGAACAATGCTGAAATCGATTTATCTCTTATAAAATTAATTCATAATACCACAATTTTATTCTGTGCGAACATCGATTTGGAACGTCAATTCGGCGTATTTAAGCGATTACGTTGTACTTCGTTAATTTTTGGGGGAAACAAGTACTTGCCTCCGATTTTTTTATATTTTACATATCGACAGAGGAAAGATGTATCTACGCGTACATGCTTTTTTTTTCTCACTTCTAAAATGATGAAATAAATCGAATTTGATTAAAACTGCGCATTCGCAGCTATATACAACTTAATCAATACGGTATGGAGGGTGGTGGGGTGGGGAGAGGGGCCGTGATGCAGGGATACTACCGTAATGGTGTCCTTGAAAAAAACTGTGAACATTCTACTCTAATAATTTATTAAATACAGAACAATGTCGAAATCAATATATCTCTTAAAAAGGATTTCATAATTTCACGGTTTTATATCCCGCGTGAAGATAAATTTCGTAACGTGACTTTTCATATTTTAGCGAATACGGTGTACTACTGTTAATTTTAGGAAAATAAAGTACTTTTTCTGATTGACTTTAAATTTTGGTTTTTAATAGTAGACATGTCAATGAACACTTGCATAAAAAAAATTCAATCTCGCTGTTAAACTTCATTTGTTCGCTATTTTTTCGCATTCAGAAAATTAGCACTGCAACATATATTTTCACCATCCTCATTTCCTTTCCCGACGTACCGTTGCAATTTGCTTTGTTAAAACCTATTATGAGCACTCCGGCATAAACCAAAAGCATGTATAGATCAGAAATTTAATCTGGAATTTATGGATATATACATTTGAAATATATGTATTGGAAGAATGGAATTATTTCATTTCTTGTGTACTCGGTCGTGGCTGTAAATGTATATGCATGATGCCGTCTTTGAGTCCGTGGGTCATGTTAGTTAATTTTGGGGAAAAAAAGTACTCCGATTTCATTAAAATTTGCATTCATCCCTTTGAAAAATACCTTTAACTATTAATGGGAATTACACGAAGTGTACACCGATTATGTTCGACCAATGTAGTTTGTGAATATTATTACTTTAACAACGATCTGTGATTGTGATTTGTCATAATCACAGTTTATGGATAAGAGGTGTATAAATCTGACCAGTGACAATTTTCCCGATAATATCATTTTGTTATCGATTTTATCACGTGACCTTGTTTGATAGATATTCCTACGCCATAGGACTGGCGTTCCTACTGCATATAACGGGTGATTTAATTCATAAAGAAAAACACGAAGTAATTTTGTTTTTATCAATAACATTGTATTTCCGTGAATCTGATATACGATTGACTTAAAATCTGCTTGCATATAATAACATACATGTTATTTCATTTCTATTTGTTACTCTACCAGTTATAAGCAAAAATAAGTCGCTCACCTGAGATTTTTTGCAAAGAGGTAAGGTAGTTAACAAGTGCAATTGATTATTAGATTGAAAACTTTGTACGACATAAGGTAAAGTTGCAAATCTAGGTTCTTCGTATTTACAGAGAAAGTTGCCCTGGAAATGAATGGATAGGAAACCCCGGGGCAGAGCCAATTTTTAGGCGAGGAACTTCATTTGTACAACTTTTATAGTAGATATAAGTGTATGTAAAACTGTGACCCCTGGGGCGGGGCCAAATTTGATCCCAGTGTCACCATTGAACAAACTTGGTAGAGAACAATAAGCTGATGGTAGATACAAAATATCAAACCTTTGGCTCGTATAGTTTCAAAAAAGAATATTTTTGAAAGTTTTCCCTATATAAGTCTATGTAAAACTGTATCCCCTGAGGCAGCGCCAAATTTCAACAAACTTGGTAGAGGATCCATAAGCTGATAATAAATAAAACATATTAAAGTTTTATCTCTTGTTGTTTGAGACAAGATTATTTTTGAAGAGCTTACCTATAACTCTTTGTAAAACTGATTTAACAAGGGCCTCTTAGCTAACGAATTAAAGAAAAATGAACCCGTGAACCAAAGTTTTTTTTTATGAAAACAAAATATGCCTCCAGTGATATTTGAACCCTCGACCCCTGGAGTTTCCAGTGTACATTACCAAATATTGAAAAAGGGCCCTAACACCGCAGTTACAGGTTCCTACTTGCTGTTTTTCAAACGTGTCCGATCTTTCATCGATATCAACACTCTGGGAAAGATCAAATACAAAATGAAGGCGCTAGAGTGTTCACAAGGCTGAAAATGGCATTTATCAATAATTCAAGGGCATATAACTCAGTCGTTTTCGGTCCGATATAGTTGGTTTTTGATCTTGTCCGAGCTTTCATTGATATTAATAATCTGTTAAAGTTTGATAAAGATCGAATGAACAATTAAGGCCCTATCGTTTTAACAAGGCAAAATACAGTGTTTTCAACTAAATGCATATATGGTAATGACGGCAATCTTGGATGTCACATTGACCTAATTTGTACAACTTTATAAGGCACTGACATCAGTATCGTCCACGTGAAATTTGGTCAAAATGGTCTAGCGGTTTCTGAGGAGATGCCCAATATAAGTCTATGTAAACATGTAAAATCTCCATATACAAACTTCGGAATCTTGGGGCACAGCCACTTTTGACCCTTGGAACTTCGTTTGTATAACTTTTGTAGTCTAGGAGTTGCCCTATATAAGTCTGTGTAAAACATGTAAAATCTCTATATTCAACGTTTGGAACCCCGGGGTTCAACCATTTTTGATCCTAGGAACTTGTAACGTTTGTAACAAGTGTGCAGTCTAGGAATTGGCGATCATTTATAAAATAAAAACGTTCAAAATCTGTTCAGCGTTTCTTGAGAAGAAGATTTTTTAAAGTTTTGACCATAGATAATGGCGGACATCTTGGATGTCGCATTGACCTCATTTGTAAAATTTTGGAATAATTTGACCTCAGTATCATCCTTGTGAAATTTGGTCAAAATTGTCGAAGGAGAAGTTGTTTAACCAAGGGCTAACGGACGGACTAAGGGCGGACGACGGATTACGGACAAAAAGTGGTCACAATAGCTCATTTTGAGCCTTCGGTTCAGGTGAGCTGAAAATGGTGCACTATAAGCTATATTATAGAAAAAAAGCAACAACAACTTTCTTTGAACTATGCAAATACTGATAAACAGTTGTTTGAAAATATGTAAGTTGTGTACATATACTTTGAATGAATGAATGGTGTTTACATCGACACAAATAGGTCATATTTTGCGCGAAAATCTGACGCTAATTATCAATGAAATTATTAAAGAGTATGGTAACATTATCTATAAATACTGATGTTATGGCAACAAACATAAACTATGTTTATACAGATCAAGGAGTGCACGTCAACAGGCGTTTAAACAAGTACCAACGTAGTGCGTTTGAACGAATTAAGAATGCCGTGGGGCCTTTACATTGGATGATAATCGGAATGTAGAACTAGACTGGGATTTTCCCAAACTGATATCACTGCAAGCCAATATACGCCTAAATTAGGAACAAATAGAGATAACCTGTAATGGAAACAAATATAAAGTCTGAAATTTCTGCACTAAATCGGAAACGTATCCGCTGCCGTTTTTATTTTGGTATTGAAGATATCGAATGCCATCAGGGGAATTTACAAATGTCGACTTCACCGGATATTGAAGCGGTCTCATGTTTAAGGGCGTAGACCAATCAAAACGCGATACTTTTCTATAAAAGAATATCTCTATTGATTAAGTACCTCTTACAGCCAATTGTAGCGTGAACATTGAATGCACTTTTTGTTCGTGATTATGGTGTATGTATATGCAACCACAAAGCGATATGGAATTTGCTCGTAAAGTAAACGAGATTTAGTGGGCGACGATGAAACTTGTATTGTCCACCAGTTTGATGGTGTGTACACTGTAGTTTGGCTTTACCTTCTTTTTTTTTTCGAAGAACTCAATATTTTCTTACACGAATATAAGAGTCGTGGAGTTCATTTTATCAATGCGTATACAGATTAGCATGTTTTGAACACGTCAATACATCCTTTTCGAACTCGGTCATATTAACATAATTATTTTGATTATAGTAAAATACACTCATATTCAACGAAAATGCCACATTGTTACAATATTTGATTAAGCTATTTACTAATTTGATTCTTTAGAAAGGTTAGATGACTTCTAGGTTCCAATGCTTTCAAAAGAAGTTCATGTGTAAGAAAGTCGCCATACCTCTGTCTGAGTATAAGAATATTGAACAATGATTCGCTATGTTTTAAATGCGTTGTAATACCATGCAATTAGTAAGAGTCCCCGATTTGAATAATTTTAAAACGATTGAAATGCACCGGCATTTTCAAATAACGACAAAATTACATCACAAAATCGTTTATGACATCCAGATTTTTAGATGATAAAAATGTATATGTGCCACCCTCCAATGTTCAGAGTAGGGGGGTCACAGTATGCTTAGGCCCCACCAACCCCCCACCCCCATCAATAATTTGACGATAAAAATGGTTAGTGCTCAAAAAGCACTTTCTTCCCTATATAATGTTGTATGTTTTGGTGAAATGTAGCGGGAATATCGCTTTTTTTGTTTGTTTTTGTATTGTCAAACATTTTGTGAAAACGTTTGACCCCCACCCCCACACACCCCGCCTGCCCCCCTCCCCTTACACTCCCCACCAATACTTGAAATATACTTTTTTGATTGTCAAATATCTTTAGTTTGGGCCCCCAATAATTGAAATGTTTCTATGCCAATGAGTTAGCAACTCTTAATTTGAATCTAAGTTTTGGGGTTTGGCCTGACTGAATATTTTATACATTGTGTCTTGGATTCTCACAATGTGTAAGGCATATATATATCGTCAGTAGGTTTTTTAAACGGTGCACATATGATGTATAATTTGGCTGCTGTTGGCGCGATAGCATGAAAACAAAGTACAACAAAAAAGAATTACTGTCTGATTGATACATTGCATTTCAATTGTATCGTATCGGCCATTTACATAGTTTGGTATTGTAAACATTAAGAATGTAAGTGCTATACGTTTTGAAATTTATTCTAATAAAGAGATAATTTAGCCCCGTCCAGGATACAGGCAGTTTAATAAGTGCATAGTTGATTACCGCATACCCGTTTCAATGGGATAATGAGGTATGAGTGAGGTTATGAGCACCCCAGAACCTGGTTTATTTTGCCAAGTCCAAGTCGGTACCCCTGTTGTCAGCACCTTTATATGTGTGGTGTCGAATATTTTGGTCTTATTTCTTTCATTGTTAATTGTAATTGTTGATTATTTTGAACGAGTGTTTTTGTTTTTTGATAGACTGTGTTATTTCTATAGTTTCTGGCTGACGATTGTATTCACTTGTATTTCAATATATCATTTGCTGAAGTAGAAAATAAGTTTCCTTCAAAATGTGATGATGATTGATGCATAGTTTATACATTGGTATTGTCATATTATAACATTGAACACTGTCTTTCATAATAACCCAACAATATCTAAAGAAAACTCTGGTTCACAAGTTCTCTTATTATATAAAATTATGTATCAATGAAAAGAACGATCGATTGACTGAACACATATTAAATTGAGTGTTAATTGCTAATTATTATATTACATATCCTGTGGGCAGATATATTTCAGATATGCCAGTAAACAAAATGAGTAAGACGAACAATTAATAAATTAATCATAATACAATAATAATGCTAAATATTCAGATAATAATCTAAAACATTACAGATCGGTAAGTTATATATCATGTCATGTGTTAAATTGGTTTCCAACCCATTAAACGTGCATGTTCAACAGTTAAGCGGATGTAATTGGAAACTATAGAACAGGACATGATAGTTTTAGATCGTAGAGACTGGAGTGAGATATGGTAAGACGACTTTTTAAACAATTTTGTTCTTGCATATATAATGTATGTTTTCGGTGGTACGTTTTTAATTGCCTTTGTTTTCTTACTTAAATTTCGATTCGATGGTTCCACTACTCTGGCCGATAAAGACTCTGGGTATAGTTTAACCACACATGTTGTTTGCTTTTTAATTTAGTCTTTTGGCTGTTACTTGTGATGCGCAGGCTTCATAACCGGTGCTCCCAACAAAATTCCATTTTGTCTATCTTTCTCTTCGGTGCATAGAATTTTGTTAGAAAATGGGACCATACGCCGCTGCACATGGGGTTGTAATAAGTATAAATGTATTTATGTTCACCGCCCTACGCAGGCCATCTTCGGTATGGTTAAAATTCTGTATTATTGAGTTTATGAATATTGAGTTCTAGTCAATCCGGGGCTAGGGAGCGTGAGCGGTAGCAAGCATATGTCACTACCGTTTATAAACAATCAAACCGATACTGCAATATATCGTATGTATCGTGTTCTGCCGTTTCCAAAGATCCACTCTCGTATTATTTTATTATTGAGCGATAAATAACCGTATATTGGGAAATATTGCAGTAACATACAGTTGGTCCCTGAATAAGACATTTTCTACAAATTTGATCTTCATTCTGCAACACTATAACACTATTCAAAGTTAGAATATATTGTTTTATGACCTAATCTAGAAATAATTTAAGACTAACAACCGAAAGTGCGGCAAAATTTGAATATATTCCTGAAAAATACAGGCAAAATTTCAAATGAATGCTAATTTACGATGCGCATTTTGGAAAACTCTGGAGTGAGTATATTTGTTCTAATGTGGTTCACAACTACTGCCAAGTAAAAATCATGCGCATCACCGAATTAAAGTACATATGTAATTCCTAATATCATATGTTTTTTATCGAATACAAAACTTAAGATGTTCGTAAGAGCAATCATTTTCTATAATAAGCTAATACGTCAAGAGTTTCTTAGCGGGGAATATCGTTGAGCATAATTGCATCCGATAATAATGTCGTGTGGATAAATTGGTTTGGCAAATTGTAACAGACCGACGTTTTACATTAAAGTTAAACAACGTTCGAAATTGGTGTTATTCGAGGAAATATTTTTAATCATCCATACTGTACATGCAGCAGGGGAAAAGTAAATAAGCATAATAAATATACAGTTTTTCTAGGTCGATAACCCCTATAACCTGGCTTTTTCGCCACTGACCGTTCCAAGGCGGGTCCCAAATTGTGAAACGTTCTAGGTGTGTGTTGTCAAATGATTATATTTATTCTTGTAATTATTGTTTATGTTGAATGAGATGTTTGGTTGAATGTGTTCTATCCATTTCTTGTTTTACATGTAAAACTGCTTTTACTATGAGAAATATCTCTAATTTAACTGTTGTTAAACGGCCAATTGTTATGCTGTTTATACTGACTCACAATGAGAGGGATTACACTTGAGAAATATACGCCTGTCCGAATTTAATTGATTAACAATACCGGGGTATACATGTTCGGAGGTTATATTACTAGACTTCATCGCTCGGAACTTCACGTTTTACAATTACATTGTACCAGAGCAGTGTGAGTAAGTGGCTCATGATCATAGACGAAATGTTCCGCGATTGCGTCTCCACCAGTATCCTTTATGTAACAAACGCGGCTAACGGAATAGATGCAATCCTCCACGCTTGCGTCTCCACCAGTATCATTAATGTAACAAACGTAGCTTACGAACATAGACGCAATGCTCCGCGCTTGCGTCTCCGCCAATAGCCTTTATGTCACAAATGTGGCTAACGGACATGGACGCAATGTTCCGCGCTTTCGTCTCCACCAGTATCTTTTATATAACAAGCGTGGCTAACGGACACAGACGCTTTGTTCCGCGCTTGCGTCTCCACCAGTATCCTTTATGTAACAAACGTGGCTAACGGACACATACGCAATGTTCCGCGCTTGTGTCTCCACCAGTATCCTTTATGTAACAAAAGTGGCTAACGGACATGGACGCAATGTTCCGCGCTTGCATCTCCATCATTATTCTTTATGTAACAAACGTGGCTAACGGACATAGACGCAATGATCCGCGCTTGCATCTCCACCAGTATCCTTTATGTAACAAACGTGGACGCAATGTTCCGCGCTTTCGTCTCCACCAGTATCTTTTATATAACAAACGTGGCTAACGGACACAGATGCTTTGTTCCGCGCTTGCGTCTCCACCAGTATTCTTTATGTAACAAACGTGGCTAACGGACACAGACGCAATGTTCCGCGCTTGTGTCTCCACCAGTATCCTTTATGTAACAAAAGTGGCTAACGGACATGGACGCAATGTTCCGCGCTTGCATCTCCATCATTATTCTTTATGTAACAAACGTGGCTAACGGACATGGACGCAATGTTCCGCGCTTGCATCTCCACCAGTATCCTTTATGTAACAAACGTGGACGCAATGTTCCGCGTTTGTGTCTCACCAGCAGCCTTTATGTCACAAATGTGGCTAACGGACATGGACGCAATGTCCGCGCTTGCGTCTCCACTAGTATCCTTTATGTAACAAACGTGGCTTACGGACATATACGCAATGTTTCGCGCCTGCGTCTCCGCCAATAGCCTTTCTGTCACAAATGTGGCTAACGAACATGGACGCAATTTTCCGCGCTTGCGCCTCCACCAGTATCCTTTATGTAACAAACGTGGCTAACGGACACAGACGCTATGTTCCGCGCTTGCGTCTCCACTAGTATCATGTATGTAACAAACGTGGTTTACGGACATAGACGCAATGCTCCGCGCCAGTAGGCTTTATGTCACAAATGTGTTCCGCGCTTGCGTCTCCATTAGTGGCCTTTATGTAACAAACATGGATAACGGACAATGACGCAGTGTTCCGCGTCTGCGTCTCCGCTAGTAGCCATTATATAACAAACGTGGCTTGCGGACATATACGCTATGTTCCGCGCTTGCGTCTCCACCAGCAGCTTTTATGTAACAAACATGGCTTACGGCCACAGACGCAATGTTCCACACTTGCGTCTCCATCAGTAGCCTTTATGTAACAAAAGTGGCTTACGGACATAGACGCAATGTTCCGCGCTTGCGTCTCCACCAGCAGCCTTTATGTAACAAACGTGGCTTACGGCAATAGACGCAATGTTCCGCGCTTGCGTCTCCACCAGCAGCCTTTATGTAACAAACGTGGCTTACGGACATAGACGCAATGTTCCGCCCGTGGGTTTATACTAGCCCTTATGTTACACATGTTTCAAATACGAGCATGTTTACTTACACGAGGTAATGCATATCACCATATTGTTTTGTAACAAAATTATGTTCTACAAAACGCGAGTAAATCGATTGATTAGCCAATGTACACATGGCATGTTAAGAATACATCAAAACATGTTACATAACGAACAGAATTAATGTCAATCGAAAAAACAGAACAAACGTGTTTTTAGTATTTTATTTAAGCATAAATAACTACCTCTTTTATAAATCTTCCTGGCAGCTTCTCAGTCTTAACATACTCCAGAATAATTGTGTGAGTTACCTTACATGAGAAATGCGATTTGGAAACACCTGTTAAGTTTAATTGACAGCGTATTCAATTGCTGTTGTATTTTCCGGTTAATTGAAGGTCGTGCAGACACACTCATTAGTCTTAAATCCGAAACAAAGTTGTATTACGTTAACCACTGAGTATTTACTTGCTACCGAAGCGGATACGCTGTTTCTGGATGACATACTGAACATTGACAACCCTTTCTTTCCAACTATGGTTGATACTATTTATCCTAAAGAACTTCAGCTAAATAAAGCTAATATATCTGATAATAACGCTTCTTTTCTTGATTTAGATCTCTCGATTGAAAATGGTGAAATAATTAGCAAAATCTATGACAAGAGAGAGATGATTTTAATTTTGACATTGTCAATTACCCCCACCTGGATGGGGATGTTCCCCGAGCAACTTCTTATGGGGTGTATGTGTCTCAACTTATTCGTTTTTCAAGAGCACGTACTCGAGTTGAGGACTTTAATATTGTAATCTTTGTATAACTAAAAGGCTACTCAATCAGGGTTACCGTTACCATAAACTTCGTAAAACGTTTGCAAAATTGTATTATCGTAACCCTGATCTTTTTTCCAAATATAACAGTAATTTAAGGACTCTTCTTCGACAAGGACTATCTCAACCTGACTTCTATGGTGATGTGAATTATAAACTTCGTAAGATTCTTGGCCATGATCACTTTCATACTATCTTTGTTAAACTTGTTAAAAAGTTTATCAAAAGAGGTTATGACCCTATCATTTTGCAACGTGCTGCAAGATACCACGTAATGGAAAACACAGGTCTATGGGGCAGTGGGGGTTAGACGTATTGAAATTAATACCGGTATCTATGATGTTAACAATAGTTTTTTTCAAGAAGAAAGTGAATTAGGATCAGCATGTTCTCTACGACACAATTTAATGCTAAACTCCTCACTGGATTGAGCGATCTGACCACTACATGCATTAAAATCGATCACAGAATGCAATCTATACTTCGGACCTTTAGAAAACAAATGCCGAATACGTTTATCTATAATATCAAAATTACCAGTAATGACATGACCGGATGGAGCATAGCAAAATTTAGATGTTCTACATTCGCATTCGTTAGAAGTGTTATTTATTATATCAAGGTCAGAAACTATTTTGTTGTAGTTAGAAATCATATTTCTAATTGTTTTTTTGTACTTATAACAAATTATAGGATTTTCGTAATTTTCTTTAGGAACAGAATCAACAACACGATTATCTCGAACAATACTTAGCATATCAATAAAATATAAGCCCTTATTAAGACAAAGAATTTTTAGAAAATGTCTGACGTGATCAGACTCCTTGTCAGTATTGGGTCGGAGAACATGCTGTGTATAGTTTTGAATTATGGAAGCAGTGTTATACAAAGGATCTGTTCGAATGAACATTTTGTCAGCTTCCTCGTCAATCAGCTTAAGTGAAGAAATAAATAGAGAGGTGAGACAAGAAAGCATCGAGTGCTTTCCAGACTGTTTAAAAATAGTATGTAAATCCGCGACTGACATAGTCATACGTGATTTCCATTTGATGTTGCCATTACGTCTACAACCGTGAGACCTAGATTTACGCTGGGAAATATAGCAACAATGTCAATATATGGGTCTCTTTTGAACTATTTCCTTGTTGATAAATATTATAATTAAGGCTCAGTGGAAATGGTGTCTGCAAGTTTTTCATCCACTTTTGTTCTACTATATGTCTAGCTATTATTTTAAAGTTTTTGTTTGCATCATTATCATAAATTATATATTCAAAAGGAGGAGCAGTGACTTTACTAAAACTATGACCTGACTGACGAAAGTATTGGTACAGATTATTCTTTAACTTTTTGGGATTGCCTGCATTATGTTTATGCTCACGAAATTGAACTTTTAAGGAACGATCTGTTTGTCCAATGTATTGCATACCACAACGTGGTGCATTTCAAGTCAAAACATAAATAACGTGAGAAGTACGTCAATCAATATAGATATAAAAATCGAACAGGAAAAGCAGCATTCAAGGACGACAGTCAACCACAAACACACAAAGAAAGAAAGAACAAATTTAAGGATAAATGAAAGGCCAAATAAGACAACACAAACACAAAATGATTGACAATAGGGCTAGCGCCTTGGCACGGTCAATGGCAAAAAAGGCCACTTGGGGTTTAAACCAGGTGCACCAAACCTCACACTTTCCCTACTGTTAACACAATAAAACGGGACAGTGTAAATAAAGAAATCCACGCCATGAACTATTCTCTTAACATTTGAAGCTAGACATATATTAAAAGTTCAACCATTAACAGTTTTAATTGATTGAAAGGTAAACAATTGTAACAAATGCACCAAATAACTCTGCGCCTAGATTGAATTAAATGATATCTGAATAGAGACGTTACATGGTATGTTCTCAAAACAGGTGATGCAAGAGCCGTTCTTAAAAATCCTGGTAAAATTACTGAAAGGAACATGAAATGAGGTTGCCGAATGAAGATTTAAAGGTGTAAGACGTACAAATGACTTAGATCTAAGAAATGTAGAGTTATT
Organism: Cyrtodaria siliqua; assembly: GCA_037043455.1. Lineage (NCBI taxonomy): Eukaryota > Metazoa > Mollusca > Bivalvia > Adapedonta > Hiatellidae > Cyrtodaria > Cyrtodaria siliqua. The sequence goes on along the minus strand of JAWPHD010000736.1, from coordinate 207,865 downwards.
ACGTTGAGTTGGTATTGATGACGCAAAGTGTAACATAAGACGAGAAAGATTTATTTTAAGTGTTTTCGTTAAAGACATGTAAATTTAAAGGTAATACCCTTCTGTGAAAAGCGAAATAATGGCCAATAAGTAATTATTAGAGATACTACGTTAACAAACACGCATCATGATCCGTTGTTAATAATAGTCGGACGGTTAATAGCGGTTCAAAACTCAACACACGTGTCTAATTCAAGACCACAAGGACAATTTAAGAAGAATCCTATAAAATGGACAAAAAATATCGGTGAACAAAAACCTTCAAGATGGTATAAGTAACACATGTGTTTTAGGCGAAAACTAGATCTATGAAAGTCATACAATAGGAGTTATGTTAATACCGTATACTAAGGCATGGTATTATGCAGAAACTTTGGCAAATAATTTCAAGTCGATTTACTAACTGTTTGAAACACAAACATACTGTCACTGTTCTTTCATTTGAAATTTATTAGTTTGGTCATTACAATATGTTGGAAATGTATTTAAAAATAAAACATTACAAGTTGTACTTAGTTCACTTAGACTTAGTCGGTAACAATATAAAGGGCGTATGCATGAATTGTTATTTAAAGGACAGTTTAAGTGCTGCCATTGTTCGATTCACAATATTAAACACAGAGCACAAATAAGTGAGCAGGTTAAACCATAACCATTGTGAGATAGTAAAGTTTCAATTGTATTACACTGTTATTTTCATACACTTTTTTTTAAAGCCTGATTGAGTGATGTCAGATCGATCTAAAACAGTTTACAAATCACGCATTCCTAAGTAGTATTACTGACGCAAATTGCTATCAACTGTAATAAATAATTTGTAATTTTTCATGACAAAATCTACATGCCAGTTTGCTTAGGATGTTGATATAAAACCCAGTTTCAATGTGCAGTAACGTTTATAAAAAATAATGTTCCTAAAACAGCATCAACATGAATCACGTCAATAACATGAGACATGATTACGTAGTATGAAACGTAATTGAAACGTCAATATGCTATAAAAAAGTACAGTATGCAAATAGTTCTAGGAGTTTACAAGATAAACAAATTTGCTTAAAAAAAATCTGCATTAAATGATAATAATTGTCTTTCATTTGAACATACCGTAATGTTGCCGTTCAATTATCATGCATTTGGTTATTTGACAAGATACAGGATGTAACAAATGCACACAAATGATAAACAAACTTGTTTTAAAAATGCGCATATCAAAATAAATCAGATTTTTTAGTTGAACAAGTCGTATTGTTGCCTTTAAATTATTGTGAGTTCGGATTTTAATTTGAGTGTTTTTTAAAGGTTTATGAGCACAGTATAAGTATGTTATATAGAGCCGTCGCAGAATGATTGGAAAGATACATAGGAGTCCGAGAAACTGCCCTACTAGTATTGATGAATATATTTCTGTGGTTTTGTAACTTGCTCAGAGAATCGAAGGATCGCCCGATTTACGTCCTCGTCTGATAGATAACGCTAATTTAAAAAGTCGTGCACAGGAACACACCGAAAACCAGTGGCGTAGGTGAGGCTTGAACTCGAATCTGAAGATTTCCAAAATCCCAGCCACATTTTGAGCTTTGATGATACGCCAGACAGGGTCTCACATTACCTGCCTCAAAAAGGTATATCAACCCGAATGTCAGGAGTGACGGTCGCGAGATGGCGTATACGTGCTATGCAGTGAACTTGGGACTCTGTCAGTCGGTTGAGAATGCCAATTACACCTTGTCAAAATGCAAGGTTAAATTAAATGAATAAACAAACAAACAAAATCTTTACATTGATATGCCCATTAGAGTATTCTTACGCCTGTGTTACCATACTGTACACACCGTGCACGCTGCTCATATAACGGGTGATTTAATTAAAAAAGAAAAACACGAAGTAATTTTGTTTTTTATCAATAACAACTGTATTTCCACACGAATCTGATATTAGATTGACTTTAAATCTGCTTGTATATAATAACATACATGTTATTTCATTTCTATTTGTTACTCTACTAGTTATAAGCAAAAAGAAGTCGCTCACCTGAGAATGTTTGGAAAGAGGACAAGGTAGTTAACAAGTGCAATAGGTTATTAGACGACATAAGGTAAAGTTGCAAAACTTGGTTCTTCGTATTTAAAGAGAAATATGATATGGAAATGGATGGATAGGAAACACCGGGGCAGATCCAATGTTTACGCTAGGAACTTCATTTGTACAACTTTTATAGTATATATAAGTCTGTGGAAAACTGTGACCCAAGGGGAGTTGCCAAATTAGGCCCCAGGGTCATCATTTGAACAAACTTTGTAGAGGAACATAAGCTGATAATAAATTCAAAATATTAAGCCTTTAGCTTTTGTAGTTTCATAAAAGACGTTATTTAAGTTTTTACCTATATCAGTCTATGTAAAACTGTGACCCCTAGGGCGGGGCCAAATTTGGTCCCAGGGTCACCATTTGAACAATCTTGGTAGAGAACAATAAACTAATGTTAAATTCAAAATATGAAACCTTTGGCCCTTATAGATTCAGAAAAGAAGATTTTTGAAAGTTTTCCCTATATAGGTCTATGTAAAACTGTGACTCCTGGGGCAGCGCCAAATTTGAACAACTTGGTAGAGGATCCAAAAGCTGATAATAATCAAAAAAATATTAAACCTTTGTCTCTTGTTGTTTCAGACAAGAATACTTTTGAAGTTTTTACCTATAACTATACTGAAAGGAAAAAGAAACGCAGGGTGCATATTTCCGCTATATATTGTATGTTTAATATGCTACTGCTAATCGACTGGTACAGGGCGACATTAGGCCTGTCCTTTTAGAAAGAAGGTTTAAACAGCACCGAACACATCAATGGTTACCCCTTTAAAGTTTCATGATCAAACTTAGGCTTTAAAAGTTGCAATCACTTAACATTAAATACAGTATGAACCGGCTCAATTTTTCAAAGATGAACTTCAGCATTTATGAATTTCTTGTTACAACGTGTACTGAGATTAAAACGTCTACCACATCACAGTTGTGTCCTTTCTCTAAACTTGATCTCAGTATTGTCCACGCGAAATTTGATCAAAATTGGTAAACGGTTTCTGAGCAGATGTCGATTACTATTATAAGTCTATGTAAAACATATAAAACAGCCATATACACAGTTTGGAACCCCGGAGCTCAGCCACTTTTGATCCTAGGAACTTGTAACGTTGTATCACGTGTGTAGTCTAAGAGTTGGCGATCATTTATGAAATAAAACGTCCAAAATCTGTTCAGCGGTTCTTGAGAAGATTTTTTTTTAAAGTTTTGACCATATATAATAATGGCGGCCATCTTGGATGTCGCATTGACCTCATTTGTATAATTTTGGAATAAGTTAATTATAGACAAAAGCAACAACAACTTTCTTTGGACTATGTAAATACTTCTAAAAAGTTGTTTGAAAATATGTAAGTTATGTAAAAATACTTTGAATGAATGAATGGTGTTTTACATCGACATATTTTGAGCGAAAAAATGACGCTAATTATCAATGAAATTATTAAAGAGTATGGTAACAATATCTATAAATACTGATGTTATGGCAACAAACATAAACTATGAATATACAGATCAAGGAGTGCACGTCAACAGGCGTTTAAACAAGTACCAACGTGGCGCGTTTGCACGAATTAAAAAATGAGATATAGGGTCCTACATCAACCACAACGTCCGAACGCAATGGTATCGTAGGTCAGCACTGTACTGCAAACAAGGACTTGATAATACAATGAAAGAGACAAAAAAACACAGAAAGGGTGGTGAAGACAGGGTTACCGACTAGAAACGGTCAGTAGGCAATAAGGCCTACTGGTTAGCTTGAATGGATTTTATATGCGCACAATCCTCGCTATTATCCTGTCTTCAGCGCCCACAGAGACAAGACAGTGTAAACAAAACTCCATCCCATCAAAAGGGATTCTCTAACAATAAAGTCCACATCCAGAGAAACTAACTAAGAAACACATACAAAATATAGATTGCCGTGGGGCCTTTACATTGGATGATAATCGGAATGTAAAATTCGACTGGACTTTTCCCAAACTTATATCACTGCCAGCCAATATACGCCTAAATTAGGAACAAATAGAGATAACGAGTAATGGAAACAAATAAAAAGTCTGAAATTTCTGCACTAAATCGGAAACGTATCCGCCGCCGTTTTTATTTTGGTATTAAAGATATTGCATGCCATTAGGGGAATTTACAAATGTTGACTTCACCGGATATTGAAGCGGTCTCATGTCTACGGACGGAGACCAATCAAAACGCGATACGTTTCTATAAGAGACTATCTCCATTGATTAAATACCTCTTACAGCCAATTGTAACGTGAACATTGAATGCACTATTTGTTCGTGATTATGGTGTATGTATATGCAACCACAAGGCGATATGGAATTTGATCGGAAAATAAAGAGATGTAGTGGGCGACGATGAAACTTGTATTGTCCACCAGTTTGATGGTGTATATACTGTAGTTTGTCTTTACCTTATTTTTTTTTCAAGATCAGGAACAACAATAAGTTGTTACGAAGAACTCAATATTGTCTAACACGAATATAAGAGTCGTGGAGTTCTTTTTATCAATGCGTATACAGATTAGCATGTTTTGAACACGTCAATACATCCTTTTCGAACTCGGTCATATTAACATAATTATATTTATTACAGTTAAATACACCTCATATTCACCGACGATGCCACCTTATAGATGATTTGAATAAACTATTTACTAATTTAATTTTTAGAATGTTAGATGACTTCTAAGTTTCAATGCTTGCAAGAGAAGTTAATGTGTAAGAAAGTCGCCATACCTGTGTCTGAGTATAAGAATACTGAACAATGATTCGTTATGTTTTAAATGCGTTGTAGTACCATGCAACTAGTAACAGTCCCTGATTTCAATAATTTTAAAACGATTGAAATGCACTGGCATTTTCAGGACCTAACGGATGCATTATAAACACACCTTTATTGTGAAACAAGTGTTAATGTAACTAACCCACCAAAAAACGACACAATTACATCACAAAATGGTTTATCGCACCCAGATTTTCAGATGATAATAATGTATATGTGCCGATTATTTTTTTTTTTCAGGGGATTAAAGTATGCGTAAAATGAATTAGGAGTTACATAGGCTTACAAGACAGGGGAAGCAGGGGTTGCCCGCCCCACCACCACAATGTTCACAATAGTGGGGTGGGGGGGGGGGGGGCGGCAGAGTATGCTTTGGATCCCCACCCAGTACTTTGACGAAAAAATGTTTAGCGTTCAAAAAGTTATATATTGCCCTATATAATGTTTTTTTTTGGTTGTCAAAGATTTTGTGAAAAAGTTTGGCCCCCTCCCCCGCGCCCCGTCCGTCATAATTGAAACATACATTTTTATCTTTTTAATAATGTTTGGACCCCCAATAATTGAAACGTTCCTACGCCAATGAGTTAGCAACTCTTAATTTTAATCTAAGTTTTGGGGTTTGGTCTGGCTGGTTAAAGCCTTTAATACATTGTGTCTTGGATTCTCAAAATGTGTAAAGTATATATATATATATATATCGTCAGTAGGTTTAGAAACGGTGCGCATATGATATACAATTTGGCTGCCGTCAGCGCGATAGCTGCTTTAACTGTTAATACCATGAAATGTTATGTTGTTTGCGAGGTTCTTACCTACAATTGTTACAATGGATTTCCTTTTGGATATGTGTTATCTTGTTTTATCAATTATTGTGTTGTTATACTCAGACAATATGTAAAATGTAGGCAATTTTCTAACCATACTTAATGTTCTACACGTATTCAGCATAACAAGTAAGACCAGCGAAGATTGTTTATATCAAACAGGAAAAGCAGCATTCAAGGATGACAGTCAACCACAAACACATACAGAAACAAAGAATATACTTAAAGATGAACAAAAGGCCAAATAACACATCATAAACACAAATAGTTGACAATACGGCTACCGCCATGGAACGGTCAGTGGCAAAAAAGGCCGCAGGGGCTTTAAACCAGGTTCTATGGTGCACCAAAGCAGCACGTTGAATTGTGGAACGCTCATTAATTTGAAAGTGTTATACTGTTCCATTGATAAACCAGTTTCTTGCAAGGCTAGTTAACGTGTCTGCAAGTCGGCTTTGTTTAAGTGCGTGTCATCAAACAATGAACACTCATCCGCTATGTTTAAATTGCGCAAAACAAGTTGCAATAATTGCAACATGCTTCATAGAATGAGTGTCGTGGTGTCATCTACATTACTGCTAATTGACAATCCAAGACGCATCACTATACTTCAAACACGCAATTGAAATGCATCGAATCGCGATTTTAAGTGCTATAACAAATATTTCATTGTGAGTTAAATACTCACACTGTGTTTATTAGTTTAAACATACGTTATTTTAAAGATACATACTATATACATATAAATCGATTGGAACTAAAGAAACATGTTTATGGAGATCCTTTCCACTGTGTTTATTGAATTGTGAGGCTTTTATAGACGTTGAGCGTGTAAATGTAATTTTTTGGCATGTGCAGACGTAAGAATAAACGGTTAACATATTTAAAACAAAATAGTGCATGTGTGGCATATAAAGTCCCGCCGCGTGAATGTTTATAATTTATTGTGCGGCATGTATATACTCTGAGTAGCAATGTCACAATTTCAGTGATTTATATAAACATTATTTGTGTAATCGTTCATTCTTGTTAACTGCCAAGCTGCCGACATATAAATTTTTAGATTAAAAGAGAAACAATTTGAAATTGCATTGCACATTATTCCGGTATATAGTGTAACGTCGCGTAACGCGATGTAAACGTTACACAACTTCCGGCACGTTTGGTTTATATTATCTTGAAAATGTCACGGCGCCGAAAAGTCGATGAATTAAATATACATATAATTAACGTTTGGTGTTGAATGTTATCAAAACATATATTAATTTTGAAAATAGATCGAAATATAATTATTTTATAGCCAAAGTGCTTTTATGATGGGGCTTTTCCAATGTAAACTCGTCGTTACTGGGACAGCACAACATTAAACAAATCTCAATCAGCCTTTAGCGGCCGCAGGGGCTTAAGTTCTAAGGTACACCAAACGTCACATTTACTATATTGTCATTGCAATAAAACGGGACAATGTAAATAAAGAATCTCCGCCATGTTATATTCTCTAACAAACAAGGCTGTGTTAATATGCAATATAAGAAAACAGTGATACACAGTATCACAAGCCGGTCAGAACAGTTACATAAGAAAACAAAAAGAGGAATGAATATGATAAAATAAACGAACAGTGTGTAGAACATTTTTTTTGTAATTGTCAACAGTCAAAACACATTTATCATCAAATATTTGGGAACTAGATAAACTAGTCATCATACGATAAAATGAACATATTTCTAATGTTGGCATCTGTGTTGTATACTGTTATAATACGAATATGATAGACATCTGAAGTAGTATATGTAATGGATCACTAAAGAGAATGTTGTTTCGTGATTAGAATGTGAAGAATAAGGAAAATATCATAGTTAGAATTTGAAGAATTGATCATTATTATAGTTATAGACAAAAAGACTACTTTATGATAATATAATAGCAATTGGAGCATCTGTAAAGGTAATCTCAGTTTTTAGCAATGTAAATTTACAATAGAAGAAAGGCTTTAATGTTAGATGTTTGTTATTATTGAAATCTGATTAGTAGTTCATGGGAATAAACTTGCAGTGGAACAGACCTATTCAAACTCTTTAGAAGATTGGTACATAAGCTGAGTGCAAATTCAAAATATTAAACTGTTGGCTCTTGTACATGTTGTAGTTACAGAGAGGAATATTTTTAAATGCGTCCCTAAAGAAATATAAAAAGATCGGACAGGGAAAGTAGCATTGAAGGAGGACAGTCAACCACAAAACACAGAAACAAACATGCAAACAGACAAACAAGAAGGCAAAAGTAATAATAAATGCAAACGACATCACAAACACAAAAGGGTCGACAATAGAGCTACCGCCTTGGAACGGTCAGTGGCAAAGTATGCCACTTGGGGTTTAAACCGGTTCTAGGGTGCACCAAACAACACTCTTACCCTACTGTAATCCCATTAAAACAGGACAGTGTAAATAAAGAAATCCCTGCCATTATCTAATCTCTAACCAACAAGGCAGCATCAATAGGCAATATAAGTAAAACAGAAATATGCTCGTGTAAATATAATACAAAAAAAAACAATAGCCTAGAAAGCCACAATGAAGGTACTCAATGACTTGGCAGAAGCCAGAGCAACAAGAGAATAAACCATTAAGGGTACGACAAGAAAGATCATAGACAAACATCAAACGCCACCGTCCCAATGGGCTTTAAGTAGGCGTCATCATATGGTCAGAAGCCAGAGCAACAAGAGAATAAACCATTAAGGGTACGACAAGAAAGATCATAGACAAACATCAAACGCCACCGTCCCAATGGGCTTTAAGTAGGCGTCATCATAGTGTCCACAGCCTGTCCGGTCATCGTACAATTAAAGAGGAAAGCATAGTGGCGAACTGTAAAAGGGTCCACCACCAAGCATGCAGTACGTTGCAAAATGATAGGGTCATAATCTCTTTTGATAAACTTTTTAACAAGTTTAACAAAGATAGTATGAAAGTGATCATGGCCAAGAACCTTACGAAGTTTATAAATCAAATCACCATAGAAGTCAGGTTGTGATAGTCCTTGTTGCAGAAGAGTCCTTAAATTACTGTTATATTTGGAAAGAAGATCAGGGTTACGATAATACAATTTTGCAAAGGTTTTACGAAGTTTATGGTAACGGTAACCCAGATTGAGTAGCTTTTTAGTTATACAAATATTACGAATATTGAAGTCCTCAACTCGAGTAAAAGCTCTTGAAAACAAATAATTTGAGACACATACACCCCATAAGAAGTTGCTCGGGGAACATCTCCATCCAAGTGGGGATAATTAGCAATGTCAAAATTAAAATCATCTCTCTTGTAGATTTTGCTAATTATTTCACCATTTTCAATCGAGAGATCTAAATCAAGAAAGGAAGCGTTATTATCAGATATATTAGCTTTGTTAAGCTGAAGTTTTTTAGGATAAATATTATTAACCATAGTTGGAAAGAAAGGGTTGTCAATGTTCAATATGTCATCCAGATACCGAGAGGTGTCATTAAAGGCTTCAATAACATCTGCCTAAGTCTATGTAAAATATGTGACCCGTGGACAGGGCTAATTTTACCACAGGGTCACCATTTGAACAATTTAAACAAACGTGGTAGAGGACCATACGCTGATGGTTAATACAAAGTATTAAACCTCTGACTAGTTTCAGAAGATGTTTTAAGTGTTTGAAAAACATCGGATGAAAAATGAAGGTATTATCGCGTTAACGAGGCAAAATATAGCAATTTTAATTAAATCAAGGACCGTAATTCCGGTGTTGCTAGTGCAAACTGGCTGGTTTTGAAAATTTGAAAATCCTTCGATCTTTTATTGCTATCAACAATCTGGTAATGTACGACGAATGACGGGCGACGGACAACTCGCCATTCCATAAGCTCTCCATGAGTTTCCGGTTTTCTGTCTGCTCAAAGGGTCAAGACGTCTGTATTTACAACAAACCGTCGATGATGATCAAGACTAGCAATTACATATCAAAAATTAATTATTCAGACGACAAATACGATTTTGATTTAACATTTCGATTGTGTGATTTTCTGATTGCCGTATTTCTTCTTTTTACAGATAATTAAAACAGTCATATGACTGTAGTTCAGATTATAGCCTATGTTTATGTTAATATGCCGTTGGATCTACCCGTGAGATCTAGCACCGATATAACTTTAGCGTCCTTTAAATGCTTTGAGCGTCTGGCGAACCTGAATCATATTGCTTATTAATTGCTACCTTGTGAGAACTAAAATAGAGACTTATTTATTAAGCAATTGTTTGCTAGGCTAGACAATAGCCGGTTTTTAATGTCTTGTCCACTGTCTGCTCTCTATAAGAGGCTGATATGTTCCGAACATTCTAAGTCAGACAGTAATATGGGAATATGTTTGCAATAACTCAATAAAACAAATATCCGTACATAGGCTCTTACAAAGGCATTGCATTAAGGTGATAAATTCGATTTGTTTCCATTCTAAAACTCAAATTTGCATTTATGTTGTCTGTCAGAAAAGACAAGGATTAGGTTATTGCAGATGTATACTTCTAAAACAATCTAAGTAATGCACCAGACATATCAATGCATACACAAGATTAAAACTATGATGACCAAACCTCTGTGACATATGGATAAATTGATACATTTCAACATCATACATTATTTCTTTGGTACGATATTGCATGAAGATTAATTCCAGTTTTGTACTTAATCATGGGCATGAATTTATAAGGTATCCGTCACTTATTCACTTCGTATAACTTATCTAACATATGTACGGTTAACCCATTTTCGCCAGGTTGTTTTAAAACTCATATACTCTTTAATAAAGATACTGCATTTGCAATCATCAGCCTTATAAATATCGCAGTTACATATTGTTTTTATAAACTTAATCTGGAGGTATTTTATGAAAAAAGTCAAATCAAATCATACCATTATATTTACCTCTTTTAAATGTTTGCATAATTATTTGTCCTTGTAAGCTCTACTGACCGAAGGCCAGCAGAGATTATGGGATGGCGAGTTTTCCGGCATCAGTCGTCCGTCCGTCCGTTAGCCATCCGTCGCTAACTTTTGCCTCCTTAAGACGAGAGTGACTTTATTTTTAATCCGATCTCTTCCAGTCTTTACCAGATTGTTAACATCATTGAAAGCTCGGGACACTGCGCATGCAAACGACATCACAAACACAAAAGGGTTGACAATAGAGCTACCGCATTGGAACGGTCAGTGGCAAAGTAGGCCACTGGGGGTTTAAACCGGTTCTAGGGTGCACCAAACCTCACACTTACCCTACTGTCATCCCATTAAAACAGGACAGTGTAAATAAAGAAATCCCCGCCATGATCTAATCTGTAACCAACAAGGCAGCATCAATAGGATGGTCGGAGGAGTTCGAAACGAGCCACATCGGACCATTTGAACTAGAGTTATGGCCCTTGATTTTCTGAATTATGCTATAATTTGGACTCGTTAACACGATAGGGCCTTCATTTTCCTTCCGATCTTTTTCAAACTTTACACGAGTGTTGATATCAAAGAAAGTTCGTACGACTTCGAAAACCAGCCAGATCAGACCAGAACACAAGAGTTATGGTCCTTGATTTACTTAAAAATGCTATATTTTGTCTCGTTAAGACGATAGGGCCTTCATTATTCAGCTGATCTTTACCAAACTTTACCTTTTTGCTGCTATCAATAAAGTTTTGGACAAATTTGAAAACAAACCAAATCGGATTAGTAACACCGTAGTTATGGCCCTTGAATTAGTTCTAAGATGCTGTATTTTGTATCGTAAAGAAGATAGGGCCTTCATTATTCAGCCGATCTTTACAAAATTTACCAGATTGTTACTATCAAAGAATCTTGTACAAAATTTAAAACCAGTCAAATCGGATTAGTAACACTGGAGTTATTACCCTTGAATTAGTTCAAAGATGCTGTATTTTACCTCGTGAAGACGAAGGGACCTTCATTTTCCGGATTTCAATGATTTTTTGCAGGGATTATCAGTATCAAACCTGATTGTGCATATCCTCACTGTATTCCTGTTTAATGATTTGGCGAAGTTAGGGCCCTTTAAAGGATTGAATACACAATCTTTGTCTGGACTGGTTTTCCTGAACTCCTGGCCAGATTTCAACGAAACTGTTTAGGGAAGTTTAGTACCAAGTCTAGTTGTCCGTACCGTCGCCTTGTTCCGGTTGAATGAGTTTTGATGGAGTTATGGCCCTTCAAATGTTTAAATACACACATTTTGTCTGGACTAGGTCTCCTGAACCCTTACCGAATTTCAACGAAAGGGTTCAGGGATGATCGATACCAAGCTTCGATGTGCATATCATCACCGTGTTGCGGTTGAAAGATAGTTAGCGGTTGGATGAGTCTTTAAATGTTTAGAAACACAATCTTTTTTGTCTGGACTAGTTCTCCTGAACCCTTATCGAATTTCAACGAAACTTTTCAGGGATGATCGGTATCAAGCTTATATGTGCATATCATCACCATGTTGCGGTTGAAAGAAATTATGGGAGTTAAGCAATTAATAAATTTTAAAGATTTTAGTACACACTCTTTGTCCCGACTAGTTCTCCTGAACCCTTGGCCGGGTTTCAATGAAATTTGGCAAGAAAGATCAGTATCAAGCCTAGTTGTGTATATCATTGCCTTGTTCCGGTCAAAATAATATTGGCGGAGTTATGGCCCTTTAAACGTTTTAATACAGAAACATTGTCCCGACTAGTTCTCCTTATCCACTGGCTAGATCTAAACGAATCTAGTCGGGGATGATGAGTACCAAGCCTGGTTGCGCATATCATCGCCGTGTTCCAGTTCAATACATTTTTGCAGAGTTATGACCCTTTAAAGGTTTTAATACATTAAATCGTTCAGATAAGTTCTCTTGAACCTCTGGCCAGATTTCATTGAAAGGTGGAATGGATGATCAGTATCAATATAGATATAAAAATCGAACAGGAAAAGCAGCATTTAAGGACGACCGTCAACCACAAACACACACACAGAAAGAAATAACACATTTAAAGATGAATAAAAGGCCAAATAAGAAATCACAAACACAAAAGGGTTGACAATAGGGCTACCGCCTTGGAATGGTCAGTGGCAAAAAAGGCCGCTGGGGTTTAAACCAGCTTCTAGGGTGCACCAAACCTCGAACTTGCCCTACTTTAAACCCAATAAAACGGGACAGTGTAAATAAAGAAATCCCCGCCATGAACTATTCTCTAACCAACAAGGCAGCATTGATAGGCAATATAAGTAAAACAGTAAGATGCACGTGAATATAAAAATACAAAAAACAATAGCCTAGAAAGTCGCAAAGAAAGTACTCAATGACTTGGCAGAAGGCAGAGCAACAAGAGAATAAACCATTGAGTGCACGACAAGACAAGATATCAGACAAATATCAAACGTCACCGTACTTTTGGGCTTTAGGTAGACGTCATCATAGGGTCCACAGCATGTCCGGTCATCCTACAAGTAAAAAGGAAAGCATAGTGGAGAACTAAATGTGTCCAACACCAAACACGCAGTGCGGTGCAAAATGATAGGGTCATAACCTATTTTGATAAACCGTTTAACAAGTTTAACAAAGATAGTATGAAAATGATCATGACCAAGGATCTTACGAAGTTTGTAAATCACATCACCATATAAGTCAGGTTGTGATAGTCCTTGTCGCAGAAGAGTTCTTAAATTACTTTTATATTTGGAAAGAAGATCAGGGTTACGATAATAACATTTTGCAAAGGTTTTACGAAGTTTATGGTAACGGTAACTTTTTGAGTAACATTTTATTTATACAAAGATTACGAATATTAAAGTCCTCAACTCGAGTACAAGCTCTAGAAAAACGAATAAGTTGAGACCCATTAGAAGTTGCTCGGGGAACATCCCCATCTAAATGAGGATAATTAACAATATCAAAATTAATATATTGTCATATATTTTGCTAATTATTTCACAATGTCAATGGAGAAATGTAAATCAAGAAAAGAAGCGTTAGTGTCAGAAATATTAGCTTTGTTAAGTTGAAGTTCTTTAGGGTATATATTATTGACCATAGTAGAACAGAAAGGGTTGTCAATGTTTAATATGTCATCCAGATACCCAGAGGTGTCATTAAAGGCCTCAATAACATCTTCCTGGGTATCTGGTAAAATCTCTTTCATAGCAATATAAAAACACATCTGCAACAACAGGTGCACAGTTGGTACCCATAGGGATACCAACAATTTTTCTATAAACGGTCGTTCCATGACGAAAATATTATCTAATAGGAAAATCAGTGCTTAACAAATTTCGTGATAAGTCCACATCGTGTAATTGTCTAAACTGCCGTTAGTAAAAAACGCTTTAATATTATTACAGGCCAAAAATACAGTATTTTCCCTAGCAAATGTTTTTTGAATTAGAGCAATAAGCTTGTCTTTGATAAGGTGATGTGGTAAGGTTGTATATTGTGTAGAGAAGTCATAAGTGCTAATATATGAAACTTGACATGTATTGCACATTTTATCAAGAACTTCTCCTAAATGTTTTGTTCCGCATGTCATCTGTCATGGTTTTTGACAGAGCTATGGTCCCTTATGCACGAATTTAACTTTAGCCAATAGAGCGTACAAAGGCCCTCTTGGTACTCTTGTTTTGTTATTATAGTATTTATGACTATCCACATTGAGTTCGTCGATATATAATGATGACGTTTCCCTCTTTTGTTATTATTAATGTATTGTCTTTCTGTCGCTCTGTATATCTTCGATAGAAGGTGCGTCTGTATCAGCCAATCAGAAACGATACCAGAATGTTAAACAACAGTTTTGACTAAGTTTGTAAGAATGCTTTTACTTTACTAAAATCCTAAAGATATGTTTATTGAACATGTTGAATAAGTATTAATAACGAAGCCATACATATTGCACTCGAAGACCGCAATGGACCAGTAGGCAATAACATAACGAATTCGAAGTCGAGGTAAAGTAAGTTGCAATATCTCGACCCATCTTCTCTGATAAAAATCCTGTGAATAGACGACTTGAATAAAAATAAAAACTTATTTGTAGGATATATCACATATGTGTCTAGATATGAATATGACAGAATGTTAACCAGAGGGTATTTGATTTTTGATAATTTTCACTAACTAAGCATTTATTGCACTGATAGCATGAATCTTAACCACTTTTCAGTATAGTTACACAGATATTTTTGTCTCAAATGAACAAACTCAGTGCCGATGACTGAGTTATATTGGTAACAAAAGTATTATAGGAGTGCTGGTGCATTACAAAACGAAGTTAACATAATATCGGACAAAATAAAAAAGACGGTATTAGAACATGCAGTCTGCAATAAAAAAATAGACAAGGGGATAAACGGAAAGTAAGCAGTTAGCATTGAAAGATGTATTATATTCAATACATTGACAATTTATTATGGAAAACTAATTTTCATAAACCAAAAATGTCTGATTTCCATGAAACGAAATTTGAGAACATGGAATACATTTCTTGACAATCTGAGAGATAGATACATTATTTTTAATATGTTTCTTCCGCGTGTTATTGTCACATAGCATGTTATATGCCATCTGAATGCATAGTAGTCTGCCTAATTATGTTGACATTTGACAAATACTGTGGAGTTATTAGAATAGTTAAATACAACGATGAACAACGTTAGATCGAGAGCGCGAACCTAGAATACGACAGCAAAGGTCAGATCATTCCCCGCATTTTGAGGCGACAGCTACTAACGTAGACTGTTTTTATGAGTAATATAACAATTTAACAACATTCAGTTCCATTGGATTTTAAACAAAACAAACAAATAAAACAAACCATTACATACGTAGGTTACATTACATTTTAGGATCGTAATGCTGAATTCGTAGTTTTAATTTGTAATTTCGTTTTATTGCTCACGATAGTTTTGCTGTACCGGTCATTTTCTCAATTACCTTTTTTTTGCACCCGATCTCAACTTAACATGTTCAGGGTCTCAATATAAATAAATCTCGGAGAATTTCTAATACCACAAATATCTGATGATACACATTATAGTTAACGCTCTTGATTTAACGAACAATATACAATTTGCATCTCCAAAACTCTACCAGCTTCATTTTTATCTGAATATTACAAAACTTGATAAGAATCTTGATATCTATACAATCTCATTAAAATCAGATATTTTATCACTCTACGATACTCTACACTACTAAGGATCTGACAACACTGCATTGCAGGTCACGTCAGATTGACCTAACGATTAACCAATCAGATTTCAGCCTATAGAATCGCTCGATATAGACTTCTTCACTGAGCATGTCGCGTTTTCAGCAAAACGTTGTGGAGCCGTCAACGCTCGGTATTGAAAGAGACAATGTCCGTAACCTTTAGCTTATAACATGTACATAACACATCAACCATTATTGAATATTTGCTGAATAAAACCGAGATTGTTGACGGAATTCAATAGCGGTACAAAAACAGGAAGCACCGCTTCGTAGCGTTGAACTCGTAACCCACTCTAAATTTTACTAAAAGAACGTCGCAATGGTCTACCTTGCTACCGACTGCGCTAAGTATTTATGCGTACAATATAGAAAACCTAATGTTTTAATAGTCTCGGTAGAATATATATTTTTCCCATTTTGCACTTCGGATTCTAGCTGTAAAACATGCACTTTAGTGCATTTCTTTGATTTTATCGTGCAATCCACCGCATTAACACACGGCGATTTTATCTGTTTTCTGATATATGTTTTATGTGGATTTTCATTTGTTCAGTTCACTCGAACATCATCTGAAGTTCAAATAAACGCGCGATTTCATTGGTTGAATTTAGTTAACTTCTCATGAATATTTAATAGATGAAAGGTTGATATGACATGACCTCCTAGGGAGTGTTGTCATATCCTAAGGCGGAGAGTATCAAAGCGTAATTAGACATTTAGCATTTTAAAACGCGATGTCGGAATGTCTACATTTCCTTCACACTGAGCTTGTGTTTAATCATTTTTATAGGCCAGAACACAAGATATTGCAAACATCTAAATTGGGTGTACGATATCACCGACGACCTGTTATTTCTAAAGAGTTTTAACAATCATCATCGGTAAACAAACTGCTAAATGGTGTATTATCAACAGAGCTAATGCCGTCACAAGTCATTGTTTTCCTTGTTTACATTACTTTATGTTTCAAGTTCATAATCATTCTAACGCGCAATTGTAATATAGCAGCAACATAATAATAATCCATGCATTTATTCTATGAGATGACAGTACAGGTTCAAGCCCTCTGTCTTGTCAGAACAAATCACTAGCTGGTCACATACCACTATTGATTTGGGGCTTCTGATTGGTTGAAAAATGTATAGGGTCTATTAGGGCATATAGTCAGATTGTAAGGTAGATTATGATTGGATTACATTATCCAAATCATAACAAATCCCCATAAAACTTCCAAAAAATATATTTCCAACATAAAACATGTTCATTTAGGATATTTTGACAAAAATTTGAATGTATATGGGTACAATTGTACTGAGAGTATATTTACAAAAAGTAAAATTTCTTTACTGCCGTTCTTGGGGTGCCCACCTTCAGTGCAATATTAGAGGCTGAAAGCATTACAATACTCCCAATTTGCTGGTCATTTTTGAGCGTCTCTAAGATAGTTCTTTAAAAAACGTTATGTTTTATCATTCGTTCTGATATAGAAATATGGGTTGTTGGCCAAAAGGCTATATTGGAGGCCTATGGGAAATGCAATAGTGATCAGCTGAAGGGTATCTCGTTAGGTGATCTAATATCAACATACATGTCTTTTCATACGGCTTAAAAATAACTTCTTTACTAGTTTGCCTCAATACATATGTGTGTGCGACGTTATCATTTACATCCCGAGTTCAGAACAAGTTGCGATCAAGTATCCCAACATAGAAATATCACAGAAGGTTATGAATAACCCCGCTTAAATTCTAGGTCAAACAAAGGGTCATAATTCTATAATCAATTAGACAATTAACAATCGGCGATGTAGAGGGGCATAATGTCATCCGTTTTATTTGTATATCATGTATATGGAGTTTTGTAACAACCTATTTAGAACTGTTTGAGGAATGCAATTAATTACAAAAGTTTTACTCGACGGGACGGGACGTTACATACAACGTGATTGCTATATAGCCCCTACTTCACTTTGTGAAAGCGGGTGTGTAATACATCGAGAACGAACGCAGAACAAACGACGAATGAACGGAGAATGAATGCAGAACGAACTCAAAATGAACGGCGGGTGTATTTTTTCAAACGCTGAATACTGAAAACGAATGCAACCACCAAATAGCATTTTTAAAATGGCAATTTATTTTTTAAAACGCACGCAAATGCATTTCGTTTTTTCGAATAAATTCTATTGTTTACATTTGGAACGTGGTTGAGTTTAGAATTACCAAAATCTACTCGCGTTTAAACAGCGAATCTCATCCGTTGATTGTTTTAAGACTGTTGATTAACGATGATGTAGATATTGTTTGCATTGACAATAAGTGCTCATTGTTTACAAAACGCTAAAGTATGTTATGGAAAACATTATTATATTAAATAAGTCAGAGAGTATGCCGGCAATAGATATTGCATGTTTATAATTTCAGATTGATCGATGAAAATAACCTTGACGCTTCATTTTGATCAATAAGATGTCATGTATCTTTGTATTTCGTGTATACTTGTTGACATGTAATCCAACTGTGCAACACTTACGTTCTGGGGTATAACGAGATTTCTACAAATAAGAGGTCAAACGATGGGACAATCAACTTTCGTATTCATGCAAGTATGCTTTGAACATGTTAGATTTAAGCCGTTTCCGTGAAATAATTTGTTTTGTATTTGTATTCATTGCTAATACCCATAAACAGTTTCGTAAACACAAGGAATTAAAAGGGAACATATTAAATGTGTTCATTGTTCCATTACAAGCTAGCAACAATTATTAAAAGAAACATATAACGAATACAGAACCACAAACCACATGTGATTCAAACATATCAAACAAAAGAGTTAATCCGTGTTTACAATTCAATATTTATATACGATTACGTGTCTAAGAGTTTCCTCACGCATGAAATAGTATAAATGCATCATATAATACTATAACTTCTTCCCGCATAGGCATTACATCTTTTAAAAAGCATCGTTTGCCTCAAATAAACCTTGAATAATGTAACTGGTGTCATCGCCATCGTACCATTGTACATTCGCCATCGTACCATCGTACCATCGCGCATCGACTTGCAAAAAGTCGATGCGCGATTGTACGATGGACAATCGTACCATCGTACCATCGCATAATCACGTTTAAAGTCGATGCGCGATGGTACGATGGTACGATGGCGATAACGTGATGGACCATCGTATCATCGACATCGTACCATAGTACCATCGTCATCGTACCATCGCGTCATCGTACCATCGTACCATCGCGCATCGAATTGTAATGGTCGACACGCGATGGTACGATGGCCCCAACGGAACACAATAGATTTGTATATTAGAATGTGTAGCGTTCGTTCTTTTTATTACAATCACTAGATTCTATTATCAAATGATCGAAATGTCCAGCTGTCACTTAAAGTAGACAACACTACCCAAATACTAGACAACATTAGTATTGTGTTGGGATGTAAACAGTGTTTCACTTTTAAACGATTGTAAAACGTAACTTGTTTCTAGTTAACATTCGGTCAGCCATTCATTACAAGTACCTGCCCATGGGTATTGCATGTTAATGCGGCATTCAATAGGCGGGATTCCCCAGTGTATTTGCAGTCATTAGAAAGCGCATAAAACGACATAATTCGAATTCGTCCAACATTTCAGGTAGCTAGGAACATGTTTCTACAACCATTTCCTGATGCATAATTATAAATTATAGGCGAACATATAATATTTAATTTTAAATGTACAGTGTCCAATGTAAAAAAACACTATTTCTTTTAACAGTGTTTAGTTTGTAGACCTATTTTCTAATTCCATAGGCAATGCGTGTACAACAATTTGTCCATACAAAAAACGACAAGATAACATTGACAAAAATAGAAATCAAAAATTAAAAATATACGGATTATATTCTTGACAGCAAAGTTGTCCTTTTATAGAGCACTAATGCATTATTTGAAATCAATCAAATCAACAAATCATATTAATCACATTAATCGATTACAAATAAAAATGCCATGCGACATTGACCAAGTTTTCAACAAACAAAAAACAGTTGAACTAATTGAAACAAGATTAAGGGAATTACCATGATTGCTAAGCTAGTATTTAATTAAGGGTATGGCTAAATCGTTCTACAAGCTTAGTCACTGAGTTAGACATACTATGCATGTGAAGAAAGCATCTAAACCTTGAATACAATACACAGAACTAGCCAATGTATAACCAATGTTGATCGATCTGTTTGTCACTGTCAACTCAACAGATAAAACAATGAATGAATGAATGCTGTTTTACGGCACGTCGACATAAAAATAGGTCATAATGTGCGCAAAAACTGATGAAAGATGAAGAAATGAAGTAGTAATTAAGAATTGATGTAAATATATAAAGATAAAACTATTTACAAATAAGGAATGATATGGTAGTAATATAAACTATGTATATACGTAAATCAACAAATGCCCGTCAACGGGTGTATAAACAAGTAAGTATATAACCAAATAAAACGCCAAGATCCGAAAGAAAATGCCAGCTTTGTAATATACTAGAAGACGAATTTTACTTTGTATTGGAGTGTTCACTATATCATGATATTAGAAAAGAATATGTTAACAAATATTTTTGGAAACGGCCAAACATACCAAAATGTATTGAACTTATGACAACAGAAAACATGAGTTTATTAAAGAAACTGTCAGTTTTCATTAGTAAGAGTTTTAAAAGAGAATAAAAAATATCACTTTTCTCCCTTTTTGTCAACAGATATAAATGTGTACTGATCAGTACTTAGGACTATTAATTTAAAAATATATATTAAACACTTATATACTTAATAGTTGTCAAATACTTTTTAACTAGTTACATATACAGATGATCTTGAAACTCACCTATAAAATTATACAAATTGGCATTAACTGGAAAATATTTTGTGTATTTCATTTACATGTTTATATGTATGTACTATTTGCATGTGAACTGTTGGGCGTAATGCCTTATGTTTGAATAAAATATCGATCTATCTATATATCTATATAAGAACATATTATAATGATTTATAAGTCTGATTTATTTCAAGAAATATAAAACAAGACTAAAATCTATAGTATCAAATAACTATTTCATAATATTAACATTGTAGTATCTTTGTCGCATAGGATCAAAGTCTACACATTCCAACAAGATATGTTTGACCGTTAATGATTCAAAAGAAGGTATAAATTTTGATAAAACAAATACGTGTTCTTAGAAAATAAGTTATTTCTCGTCTACAAAATGTCTGGCAGACTCTTATAAAATCTTAATAGTTTCCTGAGTGATAGCGTGTGTTACGTGTCAAAGAAAATGCGATCTGAAAACACCTGTGACATTTACTTGACAGCTCTATATGTTATATTTCGGTTAATTCAATGTCGTGCAGACGTGATCATTTATTTTACCTTAAATCCAAAAAAAAGTGTCATTACGGAAACCACTTAGAATGAAATATTGCAACCAAGGCTAATATGCTGTGTAAATCTCACATCCTAGCAGACGGACGTTCGGGTTAAAACTAACATTATCCAGACGATTTATAATACGTTTAACATTCCTGCGGTTTGCAAATTGCATCAAACCTCCCAGCATCGGAACGAAGTTAGTGCCATATAAAACGGCATGGTATTAGATAGGAAACTGGCCCAAAGAACTTCAAGAATATATCCATAGATTGTATGCATTGCCATTCAACGATATTGGCATGAAATATGGATAAAAATATACTAAAACCGATGAATCGGGTTTAAAGACGATGCTTGTCTGATTTTAGCTGAGAAATGTTATCTTCTATTACATTAGTCGAATTAAATGAGTTACGTTAAGGCATGTATTGAAAGCCTGAACTCGAACATCTTTAGAGGAGACTAACTTGTTATAAATGATCAAAACATATTGTTTCTCAAAGCATCAACATATATCATGTGATTAGTATGAGCCATGATGGCGATGTGTTATGACCTGTGATTGAATAGGGATAATGCTACGAACAACTAAAGTATGCAAATACACAACTGACTTGCTTAACAAGAATATGCATTAACATAGTATAATTGCCTTTCCTTTTAACAAACCTTAGTGTTGCCTTGCATTACCATGTATTTGATACTTGAAAAAAGCTACAAGAGGTAACATGTCTGCATAAACAGGTTAAACAAACTTGTTTATTCACAGTGCTATCGGCTTGTCCATGCAAACCTAATGCTGTGTTTGATTATAAGTCAGGATACAGTCTGACATTACCTGCATAAAATGTATATCGATCATGCCGAATGTCAGGAGTGGCTGTCGCTAGATGATGTATACATGCTATACAGTTAACGTGGAAACATGTCAATGGGTCGAGACTGCCAAGACTTAGTATACTTAAATTAAATAATAAATAAGAACGAGCATGTCATTACAATTCCTCTTAAGGTACATGTACCCTTTAACGTCAGTGACACACGGCAGTCTTGCATTATGATTGATGAATGCGATATTTTGCTTTATATATATACATGCATATAATTATATAAACATTTGTCTTTTGTTTTGGCTTTGTCATTCTACCAAGTGTTAAACATAAACGTGCTAAATTATATAAAAAATATGTATATACGGTATGCTTTGAACAAGTAGTATTGTTTGCAAATATGCAGGTTATGTATACTAACATAGGACGCCGCGAGTTAAAAAAAAAGGATTGCCATGGGTCCCTTTATATTCAGAGTAATAGTAATGGTAATAGTAATGGAAACAAAATAATATCCTAAAATGTCCACGTAGAATCGGAATCCGCCGCCGTTTTTAAGTTGCGTATCAACTGGAGATATCACATACCATCAATGCAATTACCGAAAGTTGACTTCCCCGGATATAGAAATGTCGATGGAATAGTCCTAATGGAACATTGGGCGACGTTGAACTGGTTCTTGTCCACCATTTTGATGGTATGTGCACTGTCGTTTGTCTTTATATACTATGCGTTCAGTCTCATAAAAAAGCAATAACTTGTTTCGAAGAACTCAATATTGTCTAACAAGGATATGAGGAGTTTGTATCAATGTTCATAGAGCATAGTACGTTTTGAACAAGAAAACAAAACACCCATGATGATTTTACCGTATTAATATTTTTTTTTTTTAATATTGATTACAATCCAATACTCCTCATGTTCACAAACACTGCAGCATTATACTCGATTTGATTAAACATTGTATTAACTCGATATGTTAGAAAGGTTAGTCGACACGTTTGTCGATTCATATGTTACAATGCTTGCAAATGCAATGGTGTATATGTGTCAATTATTGTTGTTTGTGCGTCAGCAAGTCGGCATACCCTTGGCTGAGCAGATGAATATTAAACAATGATCAGTTACTCGTTAAAAGCGTCGTAGTACCATACAACTGGTAACAGTCCCTGATTTCCATAATTCTAAAACGATTAAAACGCACTGACATTTTCAGGACTTTACAATGCATTGAAAGTAAACTTTCACATTTGGAGTGTTAATAACATATGAAACATAAGCAAATATTTTTATTTTATTGACACTTGTTTATTTATTTTTTATTAATTTAAATGCTGTTGTTGTCATACTCAGCAATATACACTTAACTCCATTAAAAACGCAAGTTTTGTAGGAAGCATGAATTTCGCATAATTCCGATTTTATTTCTGTCAATACATGAATTTGATCGGTCATAAAATTTATAGGGAATGTGGATAATTTCTAACATGTACATAACACTACAATCGATCTTGGAGACATTTTAATTAAAAATAAACACAAAATAAAATAAACATGAAAAAAATAAATAAAAATAGCGTTAGGTATATATAAATAGATATACAGGTAAAATTCTACTCGTATTCAGCATCACATGTAAAACCAGTCAAGATTGATAGTCTCGTTATAGCAGGCAATTGTCCCTTACACCATAATATAGAAAGACCAGATAGCTGCAAGATGAATTGTTAAACGCTAACGCTTATTCATTTGACAGCTGTATATTGTTCCATTGATAAACTAGTTTCTTGCAATACTAGTTTACGTATCTGCACCACGACTTTGATCGAGTGCGTGCTATTAAACAATGAACTCCCTTAAGATATGTTTTAATTGCGCAATACAAGATGCCACCATTGCATCATACAACGTAGCGTGCCAAAGTTGAACATACATCACTGATAACTAATAATAATCCTAGACATCTAATAGCGATTTGAAGTGCTATAACAAATACGTTATTGTGAGGTATGTAGTCATCCTATGTTATGTTATTGTGAGGTATGTAGTCATCCTATGTCATGTTATTGTGAGGTATGTAGTCATCCTATGTTTTTTGAATTGTGAGACGTTTATAGATTTTGAGCGTGTAACTTTGATGCTACCTTGTTGGTTAGAGATTAGATCATGGCGGGGATTTCTTTATTTACACTGTCCTGTTTTAATGGGATGGCAGTAGGGTAAGTGTGAGGTTTGGTGCACCCTAGAACCGGTTTAAACCCCTATTGGCCTACTTTGTCACTGACCGTTCCAAGGCGGTAGCCCTATTGTCAACCCTTTTGTGTTTGTGATGTCGTTTGCTTTTATTGTTACTTTTGCCTTCTTGTTTGTCGGTTTGCATGTTTGTGTCTGTGTTTTGTGGTTGACTGTCCTCCTTGAATGCTACTTTCCCTGTCCTATCTTTTTATATTTCTTTTTTCATGGTTTGGCATGTATAGACATAGGTATAAAAGTCAAACAGGAAATTTAGAATTCACCTAACACGGTTAACCAAATCCACATTTTTAAAACACAATATTACATGATGAGCATTTATAGACCTTGAATGTGTATATTTGGTTGTGTGGCATGTATAGAGTTTCTATATTGCATCGAAACAATACATTTTGCAATGAATTCTCCATACAGAGAAGTAGTTACTACTGTATCAAACTCAAATACCAGTTACCTTTATATTGCGGGAAACAACGTTTCGGTTTATTTGTTACATTGTTTCATGTTTGCATAACCAAGCAATATCTGAATGTCTTTTGTCTAAGAAAATTGCGAAAACTGTAGAAAAAGCAGTACTGTGTCGCTGATTAAACATGAAATATTTTGAACCCCAACTTGTACATATACACGCATGTTGCCATTTCGTGACAAGTTTGGACGATGATGATGTACACATTAACATTAATTAAACTCTTTATTCAATACTGATATTAGGCCTAATCATCGATTCTTCTACACCTGCAAAGGGAAATGTTCGGATTTTGATTAGAAATCTGTTTTACTCCCTTCATTAACACATATTTTGTGTCATCTAAGTATTATCATGATTATAGAATATCATTTTGCAAAGTAGATGTGCTTGACCATTATCAAAGGTGTTTATGTGTTAAGAAGTATATCGGATATAAATAGTTGACGAACAACGTCACTGTATAATATTTTAATTTTCTTACTTCCTGCTCAAGTGAGTATATCCATCCTATTCTCTGTATCTCACTATACTGTACGCTTTGGCAGCTACCTTAGAATGAGAAGCAATGAATTTCAAGAATGAACGAGAAACATATTTAAAGTGGTCATTGTCCGTTGATTAGGTTTCTACTTGCTTCTCCTAGTAATTGCATGCTGCTTTTTTAAAATAAATTACAAAGTCACGATAAAAGAAATCACTGGATAGATTTTAAAAACATCGAACGTGTTTGACAATACAGTCTGACCAATGAATTATCAAGTCATGCTTATGCATCAATATCAGAGCTTGGAGTTTATTAATATGGAGATACGATACTAAAGTCAGCAACAAACATAGTTTAATATGAACAAGGCAAAGCCTCAAGACGGGCGAAGCTAACTATTCTAAAATTGATCTAAACGATGTGATGCAGGGTTAGCATAATACAGTATTTTTAATGCACATTGAGCTGAACGAAAAAGAAAGAAAGAACAATTATTCGGCCTGCATTTGCATATTTAGTCCACTAGTGCAACATGACAAACATATTTTCCACACAGGAAGTTTATGTAATAAATAAAAATACAGATTTCAAGTCTCTGGATATCAAATTTAAATTAAACTGCCATCATGTGTATTTAGGTCCAGGCTGTCTTTGTTCCAGAATTGTGACGTTGTGTATGATGTTTCATATCTGACTTTGTTTGAAGGATGTTTTGCTAATGAAAAGGTTAGTTACTATCATGTCTACAGCCCTGCAATATTATTATTATTTTTTTTTTTATTTTTTTTTAATATTAATAATAAATAAAAGGTAATTAGCGACTGCAATGTCACCCACCTCCAAATATGTTATGTAATAGTGATATTGAATCAATAATGTTCTCACCCCACCATAAAATGAATTTAAGTTAGTAACTAAAGTCCTTAAATTCACTAGGTAAAGCAAAGGTTAGCCACTGTTCCACCTCCAACTTTGTAATCATATTAATTAATTTAAATATATATAGTGTCAATACTAAATGAAAGTTTCTCGACTGTTTTGTCACCCACATCCAAATATGTAATGGTATTACTTTGTGGTAGAACATAACTCAATGCCAATCACAGTTAGTAATTATGCTGGTCCCCATTTTTGCAAAATGTTTTCAATATCTAAAATTGCCCAAAGGTATCACTTGAGACGAACACAAACTACACACATAACAATGGTGCAATTGCTTCTACGAGTATTGAAGAGTGTGTGAATGGTTAATGCAGAAGGGTAACTCTCAGTAGTATGGCAATGCCACAGACGGCAGTTACGAGTAACGATGAAGAGGATACATTTGATCTGGGTTTGATTATTTTGATTTAATAATTGTCTACCAATATAAGCTGTAATTACACATGAAAAGCAAAGAAGAATCATCATCTGCATTTGAAACGCTTGACAGAGTTATGCAGGATAAGGTTAATGATATATCATGGGAGTAGTGCATTACATATTCATCTGACAATGCATCTGTAATGAAAGGAAGCACTACCGTGTTCAGAGAAGAATTAAGGACCGCAAGCAAGCGGAACATGTTCAAAACCTCTTACCTAGAATGCTTTTATTGGAAGCCTATTCAGAAATTACTACAACATTACGAATAATGCCATGAAAGCTTGTTAGCAGAAAAAGGAAATGTAGAAAAAAAGACATGTCTTAAAAACTGACCACAGTTAGTCAAAATAGCAAAGAATATAGGGTATAAGGTCCTAGTTAATGTTATTACCACGATTACAAGCCAACACTGTTAGATGTTACTGGAATGCCTCCGGACACCCCTAGCGTGTTGGGCAACTTTGTGGCCTTTAAATAATTGTGGCCCGCTTTTAAAGCCAAATCCTGAGAGAAAAATAAACATTCACCTTTAAACACTATTTACCTTTACCTCATATTTTATATTAGTAGACATCGAGTGCTTTATATTGAAACCAATATTCATGACTTAATGATATTATTCCTTTCTTCCGAAATGGAATACATAAATAAATCATTAAACCATGAAAAACATCAACACACTCATGAATCACATTTGCCATGCCTTTTCAACCGCAAAATAACCGGGAATCTACCGGGGAATAGTATCACCCAAACTTTGACGTGCCACATCACTTTATGCGTTTGTGATCACGTGATGATATTTTGATCACGTGACCCCACATGCGATCAAATTGTACTTTATTTCGATAAATACTCTCTTTTTTTACAGTAAGTATTTATATAATGTTATATTTCTATTTTCATACTCGCGTTACTGCAAGAGGGCTTCGCCGGCCGTATAAGCTGGTTATAGTCCTCTAGCTAAGTCATGGATAATGAATTCCAAAATTCGTACACTGAAAAGACTACGAGAGATGATTATAATACACTCAAGATTTACCGAGATTTTTAGGGGAAGAAAGGTAATAATTCGTGCTGAGAAATACTGTTGTAGGAAAACATCTTCCACTAGACTGATGGTTCGGAATTTCTTTTAACTTTGTTTTCTTCGATTATTTACGTACAAATAATTGGTCTAAAACCTGCGTGCATAGAAGAAAATAAGGAAATGGCGGATTTTTTTTTCATGTCATGGTAACATGGTAAATGTCAACGTCATGCTATTCATTTGCTTAATTTATTTTAGTATGGTCCTTGGTTCACACTACTTTAAATTGACTCGAAGTGAATATCTGCTCTAAATAAACATGTATACCATACACTTCAAGAAAGTTCGGTTATGTATTTTTCAATTTGTAAAACGTTAACTCACTAATTGGCATTCTACAGTGTCAATAACAACACATGAATTGATATTCATATACAAAGAAATTAAGTATATTATGCGCGGTAAAAACCTATCTCAAACCAGTTGTTTACCTATTCAATAGAAACATATAACACGTCATGCATTTTCTATTTTAAACACGGGATTTACTTCTCTCGGGACATGCAGTATGTTCATCTTCCTCTTAAAATAAATCCATTATTTCAAAATGAAATGTCATAAAAGGGACACACGGCAATCTTGATTTTTAAAAAACTCACGGCGTCCCGTTACTTTTTCTTTTCGCTTGCATTTGTTCAATCATTAATAGTAATTGTTAGAATGGTTCATAGCAAATATTTTTTACATATTACTAACTTTTTATAATAGTGTATCAATAATATATTTAAAAATTTGGTGAAATATTGAAGAAAATTGAAATCTCAATATTCTATTTAATCATATGCAAGCAGTTTTAAAGTCAAATGACGCAGGATAACACAATTGAGGAGAAAATTTTAATGTTTGAATAAAACTCAAGATTGCCATGTGTCCCTTTAAGATATATGTAAAATTCTGGGAAAATAGGTTGCTACTTGTATCAGTAATTTCACAACTACTCAACCAACACAAGATCCTATTTTCACTGTTATAAATTACATGGACATTTTATATACTGTTACTCTAAAATTGTACATGCAATGCTGCATGTTTATTATGGATTTGGCCTTGAATAATGTTAAAAATAGTATAGATGTAAACATGTTTACCTAATGCAAATTATTTATGCAAATTCATTCATGATGATGTGGACTGTTTTCATTGGACTATTTTATACAAATTCATTGATGATGAAATTTGGACTATTATTATTGGACGATTTTAGTGGGAAAGCCTTCAGTAACTGCATATAAACAAACTCTATGAGTTCTATTTATATCGGTTTCAGTATTCTTTATTAACGTTAATTTAGATTTGGATGTTTTTTACAAAAGATTTGTGTGAGAGAGTTGACTTATTATTGTGCTAATTCAAAACAACAGTGAAATTGGATAAACCGGAAATATTGGAAATTTAGACTGAAAGAGACACTTCCTGTTTTAGATTACAGAGACACTTACTGTTTTAGGTTAAAGAGATATTTACTGTTTTGGATTAAAGAGACATTTGCTAATGGGAATTAAATGAACATTGCATGATTGTATTTGGACTTAATTAAAAATTAGCTATACATAAAAAACTGGATTTGTTTATTCTGTAAGTGAATATTATATGTAAATAAATTTGTTAATTATATTTTTATGTGGCTGGTTTTGCTTCCTTTCTTGTTACATTTTACCCGTAACAATACACTTACCCATTGAATGCGTTTTATTAAAAAATCACACCCATCTTGTTTGGCAATAATCAAATCATGTAGCAATAAGACATTTGCTTCACGTGTTCAGTAAGGCTGCCCATGATACGTTTCTTAAAGTGACGTTAGTATTAGGTCATCTTACCTAAACAATACATAAACAGCGAACACACAGATACACATGTGGAGCGCTGTGGTCTAGAAGAAAGACTGCGGATTCTATCCCCACCATGTACATATGCGTCGTGTCCCTGAGTTTGACACGCAATCTGCATTTGTTTAGTATGATTATACTAAGGAAGACACCGAGAGTGACGAAAACAAGTTTGGAAAGGTTTTCTTACAATCGATGTTAAATAAATAAGAAGCAAAAAAAGGCAGCCTTGGATTTACTGATTCTGTTCATGAGAAGTAATTACATGTAAGGTAAAACACCTCTCACGCCCTTAGCACGGCTTATCGGTGGTATTCTTCTTTTTATCATGCATATATGCACTTTTCTGCCTAATAAAGGGGTGACCTATTACATTTTGCTTTAATTAGGCACTGGCCAATAAAGCAAATCAATGCGGAATCCCTCGGCGTTTATTGTACGTAACGTTATCTGACGTCATGCGCGTAACTTTACCTGACGCCATAAAACAAACAAAAAACAACAACAAGGCGACGTCCTCAATAAGCGTACCATTCTGAGAAATAGGTAATAATAGTAATTCATACAGAAAATATGGATAATCTACATGATAAATAGAATATTATGTCAGTGCCTTTTACTATCAAGTTTATAAGGCTCGGCACGAAAACGAAGAATGGCTCGGCAGAGCCTCGCCATTCTTCGTTTTCTAAGCCTCGCCTAATAAACTTGATAGTAAAAGGCACTGACATAATATTCTCTATAAATCTACCATGACTGGGCTCTGTTTATTGACTGTGTTCAAGCGAGGTAAAACGATACGACATCTAAAACGCCCTCTAGTAAGGGCTTATCGGTATTGTTTTGTAATATAAGCAACACCTATTGGGATCTAAGACCCCACCGCGCTAGTCCGTAATTATATATTATTAGCGTCGACATATTACAACGAGGCACACATCACAAAACGAACTTCATTATGAAAGTATATAAATACTGAAAAGGGGATCCCCGTGAGACTGCAGACACAAGCAAGAGAGAAAAAAAACTAGAGTCTCTAGAATCGACGTAAGCAGGGTTTTACTTAATTACCAAAATAAATGTCTTAATCATGTTAATGCATTTATCTGCAACTAATTAGTTCGTGAGCATGTTATCAGTAAATAAGAAAGCTGTTCATGTTTTTAAACGATTGATTAGGTCTTTAACATCAAAAAAATCTGATGACAGTAACAGGGTAAAAACATAATTATTTATATGCAATATATTTTGGCAAATTTCGGCGTTTTCTTTGTTTAACATAACTGTGTGATTATTTGTGTCATACATAGCCTTCCTATTCAATTAACATGTCGCCAGTTGTCAATCTTTTATTAATTTCAACCAATTAAACCCAACAGATACATCCGACAAACAACAGCACGTGTCACTGTATAATAAAGTACGTGCAACTATGTTATAATATAACCTATTGTCAATATACTCCGACATCAACAATAGGGCGGAGATATCTAACTACTGGCGACATGTCAATTGTAATTATTAAGCATACAAGTGCATTGAGTTTAAAGCTGATCTGATATTATATGTTTATAATTTCGGTCATAGGTAAAACATTTAGTGCTGTTTTATTCGTATGCTATTATGTCAAGTACATGTTTTATGTCTATATCATTGGCCATGCAATTCCAAAAGAAAAATAAATTATGTATATTATAGGTTATTGAATTTGTATGTCTAAATATTACTTGGAACGAGTCGTCCTGCGCCAAAGCAACGAATTCCAAGTAAAATTTTGCAATACAAATTCAATAACCTTTTTATACTTTCATATTGTTTTTGATCAATGCTAATTGTATGACTATTACTTTTCATTACATTTGTATTATTTTTTATAGCTTTCGATGGAATTCCTATAATGTCATTCAGTTTCATTTTGTGTGGATGATTATTTTGCGCGAAAACGACGTCGACGGCGGATGACGTCATTAAAAACGTCAAGCGATATTCTAACGTTTGTTTACCATTCGATAACGTTAACAATAGCGGGTGAGTGACTATTTCAATTATTTTATCAATTTCTGCCATAAAAGGTTGAACAAAAACACGTCGTTTTTTTTGTTGACACTATAGGCAGGATTCCGTTCTTTTATTTGAAAGTAGTAGTTCCTTATTTCTATTTCGCGGCTCTTAGCAAGCGCGAGAAAAAGTTGCGGTGCAATATCAATGCATTTAGCCCTAATGCAAACTAAACGGGACAATATAAAAGTATACAATAATAAATCATATATCTTCATTTCTGATTCACGCAGTCTTAAGTGGAATGAGCATGATTTGCATGGCCACAGGGTAGTTTACATGTATGATGGTGATGATAAATATAAAGTTGCATTATTTTGTAATTTTGTTTATATTGTTTCTTCTTGAAAAAGGTATTTTTAACGATCTTGAGGTATTACGTTTGAAAATGTAAACTATGGAAAACATATCACTTGTTACGTACTATGTGCTTTTAAAATTGAACTATGAAAACATGAATCAAATACAATAGTAACGTAATTCAGCCGCCGGAGTTAGTTGATCCTCATATGGGTTTTGTGTTTGTCTATGGTTAACACACTTTGAATCATGTAGCTGACGATAAACATATATTACAATTTTAATTCCTAGTGTACTAGTCTAAAAAACTTGAATTGTATAAATACTTGTTTTGCATTGTTCAAAGGTTACCGTGATATTTTCGGAGATCAGCCTACTGAAAAGTAGCAGGTGATAATTATTGTATGAATAGTAGCAAAATAAAGAGCATTAGTCTCTGTAGCGCAGTTCACTGAGGCGTCGCCTTAGTGTCGTGGAAGTCGGGGTTCAAGTCTGCTGATTTCCTTTTGTTTGTTTACATTTTCATTATTATGGTTTTCATTAAAATAAATACAAATGGTTAGGTTGCAATGAACTTTTCAATTACATATTCCCCTTTGATAAAGAAATCTTATAATTACAGTTGGTCGAGGTGTTGTATTTCTGTGCTGTTGTGTATTTCTAGCACGTCGTGTTACAAGGATGAATTGTGATCAATATGTAAGGCATGTCAAGGTATTTGAACAGAGAGAAGCGAGATCGCCCACCATTGAAAATGTTTGATATGAAGAACAGATGGTAAACATCGGGAATCATGCGTATGGTAAGAAAAATCGGTCGTGGCGTGTTTATGTCTCCGTGGCAACATTTTTTTCAATATTGTTTAAACATCCGTGACTTGATTTATTATTATGTTAAATTTGTGTTTTCAGTTACTACCCAGATGTATGCTATTTTCTCTCGGTAACTATTTTAAGGTAAAACCTTGCTTGTATTATTATGACACACTAGTAATCACTTCACACCTTCGTTGGAAAAATAATACTGTATACATTTGAGAATTCCTTTTCTCGAAAGCATGGTATATTATACAATTATGGACTTTTCAGCTGTTATACATGATGTGATATGCACCAAAAAAATCATTATTGACCGAGGCGATAGCCGAGGTCAATAATGATTTTTTGGTGCATATCAACATCATGTATAACAGCTGAAAAGTCCATAACTGTTTTATTATATAACCCTCAATTTACAATTATATAAAACAGGTCAATATCAAAAAAACAATTATATAAAACAGGTCAATATCAAAAAAACAGGTCAATATCAAAAAAACAGGTCAATATCGCTAGATATTTTTTCTAAAAAATTACTTTTTAGCCAATGAAAACGCGTCTATTTATAGGTTATATAATAATTACATATATATACCTAATTTGTTAAATGAGTCACTCATAGCAGAACTCAGCAGGTTAACAGACAATCATATAGGTCTATCACAGAACCAATATCAACATAGATTTCTCGTAAATCACTGGAAAGTTTGTATTGTAAAATGAAATTCATCCTCTAAAATATTACAAGAAAAAGATAATATATTAGGCCTGTTCCATCTACCAGCTTCATTTTGTAATCCAACTTTGTTAGAGCAGAGCAACATTTTGTCAA
Source organism: Cyrtodaria siliqua (assembly GCA_037043455.1). Lineage (NCBI taxonomy): Eukaryota > Metazoa > Mollusca > Bivalvia > Adapedonta > Hiatellidae > Cyrtodaria > Cyrtodaria siliqua. The sequence continues at coordinate 174,094 of JAWPHD010000736.1, read as the reverse complement.
ATTGAAATTAAAACTATCGATATAAGGTTGAAACGAAATTCCTCTGTCTGTACATACAATAAAGCACGACTTGAATTCTCCAAACATGTCAATTTTGGACGAACTGGCCATATACTCGTTGTTTAACATTTCGTCAGAATATATTTGGATGTCCAGTAGTTTAGGCTAACCAAGACTTATGCTCTTTCTTGTCGTGCCCTTAATGCTTTATTCTCTTACTGCTCAGGCTTCTGCCAAGTCATTGAGTACCTTCATTGTGGCTTTCTAGGCTATTGTCTTTTTGTATTATATTTACACGAGCATATTTGTGTTTTACTTATATGGCCTATTGATGCTGCCTTGTTGGTTAGAGATTAGATCATGACGGTGATTTCTTTATTTACACTGTCCTGTTTTAATGGGATGACAGTAGGGTAAGTGTGAGGTTTGGTGCACCCTAGAACCGGGTTAAACCCCCAGTGACCGTTCCAAGGCGGTAGCCTTATTGTCAGCCCTTTTGTGTTTGTGATGTCGTTTGCATTTCATATTGCTTTTGCCTTCTTGTTTGTCTGTTTGCGTGTTTGTTTTTGTGTTTTGTGGTTGAATGTCCTCCTTGAATGCTACTTTCCCTGTCCGATCTTTTTATATTTCTTTATATAGACCGAGAGAAAATAATAAACATTTTAACAATGAGACCCAATTTATTTTATTTGGGTACCGCTTCATGTTGTAAACTCATATACGTAATTAAATTCATGTATGCTCATGATTCGTGCAAACATTTATCAAATACTTTATTAAAGTAAAATATCTATAACGAAATATAAAAAGATCGGACAGGGAATCTATAAGTTTGGTATTAACATCTATATAAACTCTCCATACACAAAATCATTGTGTAAATATGACAAACCCTTTATATGATTGTCGCAAAAAGAAAGGTAGGATTCTAGATGCATAACATTAATTGGACGTTTTGAATAAATGTTTATTGGCATAATTGTTGTGCTAGAATATCGTCTACGATAGTTCGGGGCGCTTGTTTTAGCCAAATGTGTTTCAGCATCGTACACAAGCAATTTTAAAATACGTATTACATCAATTATATATCATTGGAAATTCAATTTATAGTTAAGAAACAGGTACGTATTTATTATTTCGATTCTAACACAACAATAACCCCATTGTTTACACTATTGTTGGGGATCTATATATTATCTCGGAGGTCAAGGTAATCAGACTGCTATGTTTACAGGCTGTTCTATTGGGCGCACCCGTATGCAAAGTTCTGCGTTTCACTACACTAGTAGTCACGTGACAAACCAATTAAGTCATTGCTTACGTCATAAAGCTTGCGCTGTATGACGTCAAAAGTTCTCAGCTTATTTAAGATGCTTATTAATGTTATATGTACTGATGCATATGATGGGTTTATATCGGGTGTGCGCACGGTTTGGGAGCATGGCAAGTTTGCTGTAATTAACATTTCATTAAAATTACTGTTGAGTTTGTCTTCTTGACGTATATTTACCAAGTGACGTCATGTAACGTGCGCTTCCAACGGTTGAAATATACGCGGGGAATTAATGGAACAGCTGTATTTTATCGTAGAATAACATACAGCTGTCTCTTTTCTTTGTGTATATGAAAGACTGCGCGGGTCGTGTTAGAATGTTAAATAAAAATACCTTATTGTAAAATCGGGTGAGAAATAAATATTTTACTTAACATGCTTAATCAATACTTGTTTCCTTTTGCATACAATGTATCTACACTGCTGCGGTATTATACTTTTGATATATGTCACTTCAAGTCCGGTTACCACTACTGCTTCAGTGTAATTGCAAACTATTTATTAGTTTCGTTTTCTTTTAGAGATATGATTACGAACAATGACACACTATTCTGAACATATTCAGAAGAGGTAATATAACGGTATGATTCGATTCTACGAAAGAAATAACTTTAGCTAGGGTATAAGCGTTTCAAAACAACCCGATTGTGTCATAAAGGACAAGGTATGATAAGAGAGTATTTTGGCCACCATAATATCTAAAATGCAAAAATAAATAGTTTACTTTAATTTATTGAACATATTAAAGTAAATAGATTAGATTCTATCTTCAATAGATGTTTTTAATTGTTTTATTTATCTAGAAGACAACTAGGGTCTCAACAATGGGCATGTTTGGTACTTTTGTCATATTTTGCAGATTTGGGCTAGTTTTTGATCCCAAAAATATAGAGCGCACCTCCGACCACACACAGTTTTTAGGCTGATGATGTGCTTCTATTATATACTTGTTATGACAAAATACTAGCTGTGCTCGAGAGTGCGCTCTGTATTTCCAGGACCTAAAATTGACAGAAAACTGCTGAAACTGAACAAAATGTTCATTGATTTTTAAGAAAGGGCCTTGTTAGTGAGTCTCCTAAAGTCATTAAGAGCTTTCACAATTACTTTTAATAAGTTTTAATAATTATTTCGTCCATTTCTAGCTAAAATAAATATTAAAACTTAGTGATATAAACACTTCAATATTAGGGGCCAATTTTGCTCCTTATCATACTTAGTCCTTTGTTGGATAAGTTATTAGAATAAGCGATGCATGTTTTACAAATTTATGACAGATGATTTAAACAATGTTCACGCAATAACGTACAGAAGAATGTGTGTACTTTAAAGACGATGAGTGGGTCTGACAAATATATTAACAACTCGTGGGCTACAGAGGTTTGGTCATCATAGTGAGTTTTAATCTTTAAGTACGCATTGGTTTTCCTGTTGCATTATTTATACCTTTTTAGACGTATTCATCTGCAGAAGCATGATCCTTGTCTACTCTGACATAAAGCACTGATGAATATTTGCGTTTTAGCTTCAAGACAAATATAATGCGTCACCTTAATTCAATAACTTAGACAGTGCATGTGTCAGGATTTTCAAATAAATCCGCTATTGCATCAATATGATGACGTGCATTTCCCCATATTAATGTCTGGCTTACAATAGCCGTAATACATCAGTCTAGTATAAGGTTAGACCTTGGAAATGAAATGAAAAACAAAGTTATGTCTAGCAAATAACATAAACGTCATTCTATATTAGTTTCGCAGAATATAATTTAATAAATAATGCTTAAGGTTCGCCTGACAAAACCTTGCAAGTATTTTAAGGACACTGTATTTATGTCAGTGCTAGATCCCTCGTGTGGACCCTGCGGCATGTTAACTACAGATACATTTATCATACACTCAAGAGAAAACGCAACACGGGAATTTCCGCTATATATTGTTTGTGTATATGCTGCTGTTAATCGAATGCTACATGGCTATGTTAGACCTTTCCTTTCAGAGAAAAAGACTAAAACAACACATAACACAGCTATTAGTATTCCTTAGAAGTTTCATTATTTTTCAGAGAGGAACTTCAACATTTATGAATTTCTTGATAAAAAAGTGTACTGTGATTAAAACGTCTACAACATCACTTTTGTGTCCTTTCTTTAACTAACTGCTACTTTTTTTTACAAAACATCTTCTTTGGAATATTATGTGGAATTAAGTGTGCAGTATATACAATATATAGCGGAAATTCCCGTGTCGCGTTTTCATATATGTTGTGTGTATGAACTACAGCCATATGACTGTTTACATTATTTGTAAAATGACGACACACTAGTCTTCTATAAAAAGGTTTACACAATCAGAATGCTAAAATAAAATCGTATTTTCGTCTGACTAAATAAAGGCTTGATATCTAATTAAAGTACTCCGGCCATGTTTTGTTTCATGACATGTTTATGATTATTTAAATCGAAATCAATACACAACAGTACATATTTACAATTCATGCATTGCAATATCTGTGAAAAACGAGAATAAGATATTATTTGATGATGTAGAAAACTTTGAACATGTAAATTAATCCACAGGTAAATGCATTTATCAATTATCTGGTAATAGTTGTGCAGCTGTACAATTCAGATTTTCCGCACTTCCCCGTGCAGTCACGCAATGTAAAATGTAGTATCTACGTCATGCAAATGATATTTATTTTTACATACAACTTAGTAGCGGTTTTACATATATGTTTGTCTCCGGGACGATCAAGAATTTTTCATATGATGTTTAAGAAATAAATTAGTTAATTGATAATACTACAAAAGGGTGGCCATTCATCTTTAAGTTTTAGTTTCATTACAGGACGGTCTCTGTTGGGGTGATTGAAAACGTGAAATTACAGTTAATATCCAGACATAACCGCACAACATTTTGTTTTCAGTGTCTTAGAATGTTTTTACTTTCCCAAAAGTCTATACGATATGTTAAATGATTGCATTAGTCTCCTTTTAGCCACACCAGTAAGCATGACTCGAATACTAACTTATCCATAGTATGTCACAGTGTCTACTTGATATGAATATATGACAGAATGTCAACCAGCGGGTTTGAGAGTTTTGATAATATTTACATGATCAGCATATATTGCACATGCAGCATGAAATTTAACAGCTATACAGTATAAACATACTTTTTAAATGAACAAAATCATTGTCAATGACTGAATGATATGTTTAAGGCCTTTGCTGGAATGTCATTAAGATACAAATCGAAGTTAAAAGATTGTCAGACAAAAGAGTATGATAATGGACCTTTGGCAACGGCCGAACACGATACATACAAAATATTGCAGTCTCGGTTTGACTGAGACTGTTCATCAACGGTATTGAAATATGCTAGCTACCGCTCACGCCCTCTAGCCCCGGTTTGAGCAGAATTCAATATTCATAAAATCAATAGACTAAGTACATAATTTTAACCATCCCGAAGGTGGCATGCATATGGCGGTGGACATAGAGATTTTCCTTCCCCATGTCCAGCGGCGTATGGTCCAAGTATCTAACAAAATTCTATGTCCCGAAGAGCGAAATAAACAAAATGGAATTTAGTCGGGAGCAGCGGTTATGAAGCCTGCAAGTAACAGCCAAAATAATAAATTAAAAAGCAGACAACATATCCTATGAGTGGGTAAACAATACCCAGAGCCCTTTATCGGCCGGAGTAGTGGAACCACCGAATCGAAAATTAAGTAAGAGAACAAAAGCAACTGAAAATAAGTATCGGGCTAAGCGATCTCCAAATATAAGTCCGTAATAAAGGATAGAAGAGGGCATAACAGGAAAGTAAGTAAGTAGTTAACATTGAAAGAAGTATTACATGTATATACGATTTTTTGACCCCACAATTAAAATCGACGGAGCAGTGTAAGTGTCTCACGGAAATAGAGGCAATGTTCTGCTTGCACCTCCAACAATAGTCAGCAATAGTCTTTATATTACAAATATTGCAAATAGGAGCATGTACAATTATATAAGGAAATGAATATCTCTTGTAGATATGAGAAATACGCATTATATACATATAAGTATACAAGTCGAGCAAGAAATGCACCTTTCACAGAACACAGCAAAGGAATAAATGCATATGCATAAAATGGGTTGACAATAAGGCTACCGCCTTGGAACGGTCAGTGGCACAACGAAGGTACTCAATGATTGGCAGAAGCCAGAGCAACAACAGAATAAACCATTATAGACAATATTGCAGACAAACATCAAACGTCACCGTCCTATTGGGCTTTAGGCAGACGTCATCATAGGGACAACAAACAGCCTGTCCGGTCATCGCACAATTAAAGCGGTAAGCATAGTGGCGAACTGTAAATGGGGATATATATTTTGTCATACCGCAAAGAAAATTCTCAGAATTTCATTGGTTAATGCGCCGTAAACATGAGCCCATGTCCACGTCTCGCGACGTGAACTTAGGACGAATTCCCCGTAGGTACCCCATTACTGGAATACACAAAAAAACAAAATGGCGACGATAACGTTGCCGATTCGTTTTGGAAACCGCCGATTGTTTTCATCCTATCGCTTTCCTGCGCTTTCCACTTAGTGTAAAAGTCTGAAATAATGATAAGTGTATTTTTTTTTGTCAATTTTATAGATAATAAAACATTCACATATTGATAAAATACGTTTATTTTATTAAAACATCCGCCAAATTTAACGACGTTAGAGCGATGACGTCACGAAAATAAACAACGTCTAGTTAGAGGCACGTTAGGGGAAATGGCGCAATAAAAACTAAATCGTGTTTTTGGCTGCTTTTTTTTTCTTAAAAAAATGGTTACAAAGATTGAAGTATGGCAAATTCGTTATTAGGATTCTTGACAGGGAACATGGGCTCCCATTCCCTACCTGGAAAGTATATTTCCCATTGCCCAACGGCTCGGGTGAATATAATTTCCAGGCAGGGAATGTGAGCCCATGTCCCCTGTCAAGAATCCTAATAACTAATAATGTCTTTTGTAACAAAGTGATGTTCTGCAAACATGGCAAAGGCTGTAACCAATGTTCAAGTTAGCAAAGATAGTTCGTCTACATTTTTAATCGGCACATTTATTATCAGACAACAGTAATGAGTATAGCATATTAATCACTTCAGGATCGATTACAAACGAAAATACTATGTTTTCGACAAACAATACAATAGTTGTGAAATAATTAAAACAAGATTAAGGGATTTACTAAGCTAGTATTTAATAAAGTAGGCTATGGCTGATTTAAATCGTTCAATAATTGTTGTCACTTATTAAGACATACTAAACTAGACATGTAAAGAAAGCATCGAAAAGTATATAATTATAAAAGTCGAACAGGAATGACCACAGTCATCCAAAAGCATGCATAGTTTTTTTTTTAAAGATGACTAAAACTCAAGATACGACATCACAAACATAACAGGGTTGATAATAGGGCTTTCGCCTTGGAATGGTCAGTGGAAGAACCTTGAACACAACGCACATACTAAGCCAGTATACCCGTGCTGATCGATCTGATTGTCACTGTCAGCAAAACAGATAAAACAAGTATATGTTCTTTGAAAATAAGTAAACTGCTCGTCTACAAAATGTGTGGCAGACTCTTATAAAATCTTAACGTTCTCCCGAGTGAAAGCGTGCGTTAACTGTCAAAGAAAACGCGATCTGAAAACACATGTGACATTTATGTGACAGCGCAATCGCTCTCTGTATTATTTTCCGGTTAATTGAAAGTCGAGCAGACACGTGCAAAAAAAGGTATGAAAGGATAAATTGAGAAATCGTCGAACACAACAAATACACAAAATATTGCAGACTCGGTTTGACTGAGACTGTTCACAACGAATTTTCATTACGGTAACCAATGAAAATGAAATATTGCAACCAAGGCTAATACGTTGTGTAAATCTCAATTCCGTGCAGACTGACTTTCGGATTAAAACTAAAATTACCCAGACGAATTATAATACGTTTAACAGTTTCTGTATCTTTCAATATGCATCAGACCTCCTAGCATCGGAAGAAAGTTAATGCTGTATAAGACGGTATGGTATTAGAGCGGCAACAAGAACTTCAGGGGTATACCCATAGCGTTTGCACTGCTATTCAACGATATTTGTATCAAATCGGAATAAAAAAGATACTAAAACAGAAAATCAGTTTTAACAAAGTTCCTTGTCTGATTCAGCTGAGTAGTGGAAACTAGTTAAAATATATTTTATCATTCGAATTGGAAAATATTTGTTAAGGAATGTATTGAAAGGCTAAACTTGAACATCTTAACTGTCCGTAAGTTATCAGATATTGAGTATAGTCATATAACTGTCTAATTTGTATTCAGTGAAATGTATACTTGAAAACATGAGCACAAACCCAGAAAAGCTTGTAACAAAACATTCGTGAGTTTGAAAAAAAAAGTTTTAATTATTATTTGTAAACAATTTGGGACCCACATAATTTACGCACATTATTTACGTTTCAAGTTAGAACCTGGTTTAAACCCCCAGCGGCCTTTTTTGCCACTGACCGTTCCAAGGCGGAAGCCCTAATGTCAACCCTTTTAGTGTTTGCGACGTCATATGCCTTTATTCTTTGTTAACATTGCCATTCATGTTTGTCCTTTTGCGTATTTTTGGATTTACTGTGTTCTGGGAAAGCTGCATTTCTTGTTCGACTTTTATACTTATTTTGATCACGTGGCATCCATTAGCGCATTAGGTGTTGTATATAGTATGTCTTACGTATTACATCTGTCCCTTTTAGCTCAGTTGGGAGCAAACTCGACTTTACGACGTTTGATTATTATTACTCGCGCGTGTAATTTTAGTGTAGGTTACGAGTTCAACCCCACGAAGCAGTACTTCCTTTTTTTCGTACCGCTTTTGAATTCCGTCAAACACTATGGTTGTATTTAGTTGATATTCAGTAATGGTTAGTGTGTTATGTTTGCCAACGTAATTAGTCTTTTATATGCTAAAAACACGGACATTGTCCCTTTAAGTGGATATGGTGTGTCCGTTCATTGCAAAGCAGAACGGTACAGACGATGATCCATAGTTTAATGATAGTTACTGTGGAACTCATGTATACTGATACAAATAAGTTTAGCAAGTAAATAGCATATAAATCCCGTTGACCAGAGTCTAAGATATGTGTAGAAATGGGTCCTGGGCAATATAACTTAGTATACATAATTATCAGTTATATTTGGGAATAAGTCTTAAAAGAAATAATTTTGCGAAAACAATAGCAACATTTGGTAATCTACATGTTTTACATGAATTATAATTTCGCTGTTATTTCAATGTAAAGGGAGGTAATTTCACAAATGGTAAACTGTGGTTCCATATATCTTTATGATGGCAAGGAAAGTGTCAACCGACTGCTCGTTACCTAGCAAAGGGGTAGGACCCCACTTCCCCACCACACACACACCCAAGAAAAGTAACACCCACCTGTTGACTGTAGTTGGCGAACCGTGTCGTCGGAGAAGGGAATTCTGGTGGTTGAGTGGCGTGGTGATCTGCTAGTTATCTCCACGTTACAACACACCACTTCGATCCGGACTTCAACTAGACGGTAGGTCAGATTGGCCCAATCTGATCAATCGGTTTGTCACGTCAATCATATGGGATTCTAGCTTATTTAATTCGCATCTCTCTCACTCCTTCTCGTTTAATATCTTAATCCCCTTTATTATGTCCTCCTTAAACATCATGTAGAAAGGATCCTTTATGGCGGTGGCGCTAGGCTAAAAATGTATTTATAAACGCTATATGGCTATACTCATGCCACTTTTTAGGTGGAACATAAGTGCGGCTCTTCGACTTTCTAGTTAAGGGGTTATGTCCGCTAGGTGGTTTGGGGTCTGATGCGTTAGTTTTATATGAGTATACTCTTCACTTATTCTTAGCGTTTGTCTGTCGTATATTCAAAGCAAATGTCCCCATTTTGGACTCCGAGGTGGGTGAGAAGCGTGGAGAATGAATTTGTATCAACCATTATTGGACGAAAACACGTACAAACTAATGGTTTTACGGAAAATTACTCTCCTGGATCCGCTAAGCGCCATAGGGACGACTCTGATTCCGACTCTGACATTGATATCTCCCACCTTAATTCGGCCTCGATTTCTGACTATTATCTCTTTGGATGAATCTAGTCCAGTTACTATACTTTCTCCTTTCTCTATCTCCAAGGCTTTACTTGGCATCGCCGGTGAGCCAAAGAGTGTCAAAAAGCTCAAAAATGAAACACTTCTTGTTGAGTGTGCTAGAAAATCTCACTCCGACAATATCCTTAGTATTCAAACTTTCGCTAACATCAATGTTGAGGTTATTCCTCATAATTCTCCCAATTCTTCAAAGGGTATGGTACGCCATCACGTTGTCCGAGTATTAACTTTCATATCCAATCCAAACCCTTCTCCGAGAAACGAAAACGGGGTTGGCTGGGGTATGAAGTAAAACATTTATTTCGGCTTCACCATATGCATATTGTAAAATTAAAACATTTAATAGGTAGTTTTAAACAGGTTATCGCATTTGTTTTTATTACAACATGTTTTAAACGTGTGTTATTATCCATTATCTATTTATAAAATTCCTGCTAATATAAGCTTTCCCATCGCTAAATGGAGTTAAGGCGGGACCTCGTAATGCTCCAGGGAACTGAAGCACTGCACCCTTAAAGAAATGACTCAAAATCTTAAATCTCAAGGTGTGACTGAGGTAACGCGTATCAGTACCAAACTCATTCCTACCAATACGTTTGTGCTTACTTTTAGCACACTAAACCTTCCAAAGACTATCAAGACTGGATATATCAATTTACCAGTTGACCCTTACATCCCAAATCCTCTTCATGGTTTCAATTGTCAATTCTTTGGTCACCATAGAGAAAGATGCAAGCGAGTGGCTCCTTTCTGTGCCCATTGCGGCCAGGAGGGTCATAACGACTTCGATACATTGAATTGCAAAAATCCCGCCTCTTGCGTTACCTGCAAGGTGACCCACGGAGCTTTTTCTAAAGATTGTCCGAAGTGGAAGTACGAGAGGGAAATAGTTCAGATTGAAAGGAACTTTTCTTTCCCAGAAGCTAGGAAATTTGTTGAGAGTCTTTTTCCAACCACTCCATCAGGCAAATCGTACGCCGATACGAGTAGAGTTGAAAAACCAGCTATCAGGTTTATCGCGGCATTGTGTTAACCTGAACAATAGACTCCGACAAGTTTACTACTATTCCACTCTCTGTTCAGAACTCCTCTAAAACATCTTCAGCCTCTCAAACTGTGGTCCTCTTAAATAAGCCTCCTGTGGTTTCCAAACCTATTGTGGTTTCCAAGCCTAGCACTCCTTCAACTATATCCTCAACAATTCTTACATCTACTACATCTACTTCATCTATTTCGAAATCGACGGACTCTGGTGCAGCCACGAGTCCACCAAACTCGACGAACTCTTCCAAGAATTCGTCAAGTCCGACGAATTCTTCCAATAGTTCGTCAACACGCAGAATTGCTGCCACATACTTGAAAGTAAGTAAAACGAATTCTCCCGGGTTAGGGAAGCAGTCGAAAGGATCTCCTAAGTCTCCAAAGTCTACCAACTCCAAAGGCCGAAAACTCGTACTTTCACCTAGTAACATCAAAATCAAATAAGGTCATTAAATGGAAATGCCGCGGTTTAAAACCAAATTATGATGAAATCAGCTAAGTAATTATACCCATTAAATAAACACAACCCTGTTGCTTTTTGTCTTCAATAAACTTTCCTGAAGACTGGTGATAAGATATATTTTAAAAACTATTCATTATACAACTATATTTGTGATACAAATGATAAGGCTGCTGGAGGAGTCTTGATTCTTGTGAATAGAAACATTCCTCACAGAACTGTTGCGTTAAAACTGATATGCAAGCTGTTGCGGTCAGTGTTATGATGCAAGACTTATGACAATATGCTCCTTATATTTACCACTGAGTTCTTCACTAGACCTTAAAGATCGAAATCACCTAGTTGCACAATTACCATCACCTTTTATACTCTTGGGAGATTTTAATGCACACAACTACATCTGGGGTTGTAAAGATATTCAGGATAAAGGCAAGAAAGTTGAGGATTTCTTAGCCAAAAACAATTTGTGTCTTTTTAATGATAACAAATCACATACTTATTTACTTCCAGGTACAGGCTCTCATTCTTCCATTGATTTTACAATATGCGATAAAACGCTCCTGATGGATATTTCTTGGAGTGTTGGTGACGACCTATGTGAAAATTTTGCAAAGCTGATCGGGATACGTTTCAATATCTTTGTGAGGAACAATTGAATCCTTCCGTTCTTGAGGATGTCGAAGAGGCACTTACTCATGTTTCTACCAAAAAGCTTCATGATATAGCTGATCAAACTATTCCAAAAACGTCGGCAAATCCGAAACGCTCACATAAACTATGGTACGCTGATGAATGCAAAAAGGCAGTCATCGATTGCAAAGCTACATTGAATGCTTTAACTTGCGGCCAACTCAAAATAATTTAGATAATTTTAATGTTTTTCGTGCGAAAGTCCGTCGTACTATTAAGGATAGCAAGAGGAAATCCTAGAGATTTTATGTCTCAAGGCTGAACTCTCGCTTATCTCTTAAGAAGACGTGGGACATGGTCCGGAAAATAAACGGTAAAGGTAATTCTAGTTGTGTAAATCATCTTAAAAATGATAATGGAGATATTACATCTTTCAAATATATTACAAACACTTCATGCATTTTTGCGGATACATTTTCTAAAAACACTTCTGATGAAAATTGTCAACCAAACTGTCTAAAAAATAAGAAACTAAAAGAACAGAAGAAGCTGCATTTCAAGTCGAAAGATTTGGAGAAATACAATAAACTGTTATTCTCAACGAACTTCGAGAATCCTTTAAAAGGGCTGGTCCTGATGATATCCATTATCTTATTGAAACACTTACCTGAAACCTGTTTCTCTACCCTTTTTCGTATATTTAATAACGTTTAGGTGACAGGAAACTTCCCCGATACTTGGCGTTGGCGGGGAAGCAATCGTTATTCCAGTCCCCAAACATGGAAAGGATCATACGGACCTAATTAATTATCGCCCTATTGCTTTAACGAGTTGTATATGTAAAACCATGGAACGAACGATTAATGAAAGAATCGTTTGGTACCTGGAATGCAACAAACTGATAACAAAATATCAAAGTTTTTGGCGCCAAAGTTGCACAACAGACACTCTCATTCGATTTGAAACATTTATTACGGAAGCTTTCATTAAGAAAGAACTTCTATGCACTTATTTTTTATTTTACTTTGGAGAAAGCTTGTGATACTGCATGGAAGATACGGGTATTATGAATGATCTTCATAACCTTGGTCTTAGAGGCCTGAATTACCAATTTTTTACAGAGAATTTCATAGATAATAGGCAGTTTCGTGTCCAAATGAGTTCAACTCTCTCTGACATTCATGAACAGGAGATGGGTAATGCCACAGAGCAGAATACTCTCTGTCACCCTTTTTAATATAAAAATTAACAGTATAGTTAAAAGCATCAATCCTGGTGTGGATTGTTCTCTATAGGTTGACGCCTTTGTTATAATGAATGAATGTATGAATGGTGTTTTACGGCACGTCGACACGTGCCGTAAAACACCATTCATTCATTCATTATTTTAGCGGTAATTGTCAACCCTTTTGTGTTTCTGATGTCTTATTTGGACTTTTATTCATCTTTAAATTTGTTCTTTGTTTCTGTCTGTGTTTGTGGTTGACTGTCGTCCTTGAATGTTGCTTTTCCTGTTCGATTTTATATCTATATTTAATCTTGCTCGTTACCTTATTTGTATTTTGAAATGTGAAAAAGTATGTTTTAACTAAATTGGAGATAACTCTGATACTTACATTGTAATACAAAAAGTAGCTGGAAAAGGAGATCAACCTAAGTCATGCCGATGATTTAAAATACTTCACAATATAAAATAACATTACATTATTTAAGCTAGATGTGCATAAGGGCCTTGCTAAACTTTATTTTTTCAGTATATATTTAGAAGAAAAATGCAGCACATGGCGGCTATAAGGGCATTGTATTGTAAGGTAATATTTACTTACTACAACTGATTGAGATACACCCATGTTACGTATGTGTTGAAAACTCACATCAGTTCATTGTTCCTTAATTTGGGATCGGTCATGTTTCGGCTAATGGAAGCTTCTAACGGAAGTAATGAGATATACACTAGACAAACCGAACTTCCGTTTCCTCAATTGTGATCAAATGGAGTCTGGTTTTCGAACTAAAACCGTTTAGCGAAGGATAAGGAGATAGGCGATAATATATCAAATGACGTAACTAATATTATTCTTCACTTCCGAAAAATTGGTTTATGAAAAGGTTTTATATATTAGAACTTTATCGTTTGTTTGTACTTTGTTGTATATTTTTTACAAGACGTATGTCTAAATTGCTATTTTCTAGGTAACGACATAGGGAAAAACATAGTGCGCACTGTAATGATGTTCTTTACCATCTCATCGTCGTTAGTTTCGATGACATTTAGTTATGTTGCAATGATTCTACGCGGGTAATTGTCTTACAAGTTCATTAAAGCTACATACCCTCTATATATAAATCGATTTCTTCTTTGTAGGCGTGTCTTTATTTGTAACTTCATGTTCACCAGCTCATGTCGAAATCGGGTATTTAAGCGAGCAAATATAACGTAGAACATCATTTATTGTATAGACATCGACCAAGTGGCACATCGTACCTGTACACAAGGTAACATTATGATTTACAGAAGAAAAAAAGATTTGTCACTTTCGGGACTCGAACACACGAACTTCTGATTTCAAGTCAGGTACTCTACCACTGAGCTATAACGCCTGCTTGAGAAAATGGTTATACAAACTACAAATTTATTATGAAGGCAAAATAACTTAACATATTTTTGAACGCAAATCAAGATGAATCCAATAAATATCTAGACCATCTTGTCGGACGTGTAAATTAGCATTGCCTGGTGTAAATACTATATGTTATCAATATGAAACCAAACATTCCGCCTCAAAAACAACCACATATCGACTTGTTATTTAGCGCATGATGAGTTTGTTTGTGTGTTAGTTATTACGTAATGCCTATTTAGTGTTAATAATGCTAGAACAAACCAATAAATAGCCTTGGTCTAGTGGTTAAATGTACGGCCTTTCAATACTTCAAAAAGCGCAACGGCCTGTGGTTCAAATCCCGTTCCGGGCAAGTAACTTTTTTATCACATATATTTCTGAAGCAGTATATTTAAGCGATGTTACCTGTACGAAGGCTTAATTAAAAATGTGACTATTTTATGCATCGATTTCTGCCTTATATACCGACTTTTGGCGGGTGTTCGTCGATTTGAAACTATTTCACACGTGACTCATTCATATTCATGAGTTCTTATCAGTTAATATAGAAGGTCTGTAGCTTTAAGAGCATTCTTAAGTGATGTCCCGTCACTTCCTAAACAGTTTGCAAATCACGCGTTTTCCAATTAGTATTAATGACTTCGCTTTAATTATTCATGAAAATGGAAATGCACTTCATCCTAATTTTCCAAAATTGCCAAGATTGGGGAGAATCTGTATCTATTCATACGACCATAAATGAGTGGTGGCATCTGATCATTTTGTAACATGATACTAACAATAAACACAGAACAAACTAATCTTACAAGGGTGTTGGATACAAACAAACGATCAATGGAAACAAATAAAATGTATGAAATGTCCCCCTCTCAATCGGAAAACTTATCCGCCACCGTTTTTAGTTTGCTTATTGAAGATATAATAAATCAAGGAATTTCTAAACGTTGACTAATTAAATACCTCTTACAACCAATTGTAGTAGCGTGAACATTGAATGCGTTATTTTTCGCAATAATGGTGTGTATATATGCAACCATATGGCGATGTGGATCTTTCGAACAAAAACAGAGAATATGTTTTAAGCCATGTCATTGGAATAGTTATAATGGTACATTGAGCGACGATACAACAGTATTGAATGACGTGCGCCCCTATCGTTTGTCTCTTTTACGTATCTTATTTGTTCAGAATGATGAAAAAATAACTGTTGTTAAAATGTATGTTCACAGACATTTTTGTTATAATTATTTTGATTAATGATTTTGTAGTTATACTCAAACAATATATAAATACACTCAAAACATGTCTAACTACAACTTAATAATCTATTCGTATGCAGCTTCACACGTAATGACCAGTCAAGATTACTTACAGGACATGTAAAAAAAGTATAAAAAGATCGGACAGGGAAAGTAGCATTCAAGGAGGACAGTCAACCACAAAAACACAGAAACAAACACGCAAACAGACAAACAAGAAGGCAAAAGCAATAATAAATGCAAACGACATCACAAACACAAAAGGGTTGACAATAGGGCTACCGCCTTGGAACGGTCAAGAGGCAAAGTAGGCCACTGGGGGTTTAAACCGGTTCAAGGGTGCACCAAACCTCACACTTACCCTATTGTCATCCATTAAAACAGGACAGTGTAAATAAAGAAATCCCCACGCCATGATCTAATCTCTAACCAACAAGGCATCAGCATCAATAGGCAATATAAATAAAAACACAAATATGCTCGTGTAAATAGAATACAAAAAAACAATAGCCTAGAAAGCCACAATGAAGGTACTCAATGACTTGGTAGAAGCCAGAGCAGTAAGAGAATAAACCATTAAGGGCACGACAAGAAAGATCATAGACAAAAATCAAACGCTGTAAGTCTCGTAATAGTAGGCAATTACCCTCTGCACCATTATATATAAAGACCAGAGGGAACAGTTGTTGAAAGATCAGTGTTAAATCGAGCGTTAAGGTCGAAAGTTCAAATCTCTCTGGAATTTCCAATAAATGAATATTTCTGCCATAAATTGAGCATGTGAAAGCCTTTATATTAAGAAGGAAGAAAACGCACATTATAAACTTTTAGTAGTACAACACATTTGTTTATGAGAAAATGTACTTTGAAAGTTTACATGGATTAAGCTAACCGATCTATTGAACAACTGGGCCCCTCATTAGATCGATTAAAGCTGCACCTATAATTGTGGAACGCAATTACTCATTTATTTGAGAGCTTTGATTGAGTGTGCGTGCCATTTAAATAATGAAATCTCATCCGTTATGTTCAAATTGGCAAATACCAGTTTGCAACAATTGCAGCATGACTTGTGAACGTGTGTGGAAGTGATATACGAGTATATATCACTGATAATTGATAAACCAAGACGTATTACTCCTAATCCAGAAATGCAGGTGACATGCTCCGAGTATTAATGTTCATAGCCAACCCCGAACCCCTTATGCAAAGAAGCGAAAGCATACCGAGTTGGCTAGGGGTTATGAAATAAAATCTTAATTTCGGCTTAAAGCGGTGTGCAAATTGTAACACTAAAACATTTAATAGTTATTTTAAACAGGTTCTATCGCATTTTTGTTTCAGTAAAAACATGTTTTATGAACGTATTGAAAGTGTGTTTTATTGTCGAAATATCCGTTATAAAATCCAGCTAATATGAGCTTTCCCGTCGCTTAATGGAATTAAGACGGGGCCAGGTATAATGGAATTGCGACTTTAAGTATCTAGATTTGAAAGTGTAAAATTGATTGTTTGTCATATATAGACATATATATAAAAGGACAATTTAGAATTCACAGAAAACAGTTAAGCAAACCCACACATTTAAAACAAAATTATTATATTGCATGTGACAATGAGTATGTACATTTGATTCATTGACGTGTATATCCATAGGTTCATTTGTATAAAAGTCAAACAGGAAATGTTTAATTCACCGAACACAGTAAACCAAAACCACCCGTTCTAAACCATCATAATTACAACTCTACATGACAGTGTATATTGCTTGTGGATGCATGTATATATATACTCTGAATGTGTACATTTTATTGTAAGGAAAGTTTAGATTCTGAGTTTATATATTGCATTGTGAGGGATTTAGAGACAGAGTATATATGTTTACACCACGATATTGTTGTTGTTGTTGTTTTACTTTGAGTTTCTATACTGCATTGTGAGGCATTTAGAGACTGAATGCGTATATTACATCGTGATACTTGAATGCTACTTTCCCTGTCCGATCTTTTTATATTTTTTTTTTGTATTGAAACTGAGCTGTTGTATTGCATTGTGACCCATTAAGTTCGTTTATCGAATTGTTCTATATTTATAAACGCTTAGTTTGTATGTTGCATTGAGAGATATTTATAAATTAAATGTGTATATTTCTTTTGAGACATTTAGTGACGGAAAGTGTATACCTAAAGATGAATGTCTGCACTGTTTGTAGTATTATAAATTAACAAATTTAACTCTTAAACATCATATGAACTTTTCTTTATAGTCTCGGATATTTAAACGCGCTACTACTTTGTATGTAAAAATAAGTATTATTTGCCTGACGTAGATACTACTGTGACCACTGCGCGACTGCACCGGGAATTGAGGTAAATCTGAATTGCATCGCTGCACAACTATTGCCAGATAATTGATAAATACTTTTATCTGCGGATTAATTTACCTGTTTAAAGATTTTCTACGTCATCAAATAAAATTTTATTCTCGCTCTTCACAGACATTGCAACGTGTGAATAGGAAATGAGGTAAATCTGAATTGCATCGCTGCACAACTATTGCCAGATAATTGATAAATACATTTATCTGTGGATTAATTTTCCTGTTTAAAGTTTTTCTACGTCATAAAATAAAAGTAGTTACTCCATACATGCAATACACAAAAACAAAATGGCGACGATAACGTTGCCGATTCGTTTTGGAAACCGCCGATTGTTTCTTTTCTATTGCTTTTCTGCGCTTTCCATTGTGTGTAAAGGTCTGAAATAATCGTAAGTATATATTTTTTTTGCAATTTTACAGATTATAAAATATTAACATAGTGATAAAATACGTTTACTTTATGAAAACATATTCCGCCAAATATAACGACGTTAGAGCGATGACGTCATGAAAATAAACATCGTCTAGTTAGAGGCACGTTACGGGGAAATTGGGGCAGTAAAAATGTAAACGTGTTGTTGGATGTTTTTTCTTCTTAAATAAATGGAAACAACTTTGAAGTATGACAAAATCGTTATTAGGATTCTTGACAGGGAACACGGGCTCACATTCCCTGCCTGGAATGTGAGCCAATGTCCCCTGTCAATAATCCTAATTACTAATAATGTCGCTCGAATGTCAACTGTATATTTGGTTTCCTCACAGGAATAGGGAATATATTAAATTGATTTAATTATGTTGGCCTCATTAGACCTATCATTTCATGAGAAATGTATGCAAATGAAAGCATTTATCTTTTCAGATTCACGTAGTAGTTACGCGAGAAGAGCATGCCTCGCATGGTAAATGGGTACTTACTAGGATAGGATGCTAATTATAAAGATCTAAATGGTTAAAAGCCGTGTTTAGATAACAGGTTCACATTCTGACTGTTACATACCACGACAAAATATGATTAATGGGTTCAAAACGGCCATGATTCCATTTAGAAACAGTATGAATGCGGAACATATGCACTCTTAGTTTAATACCACAACATATGCAACAACCTCATACTAGCACGGTATTAGTAAAATATAAACGCGTGCGATTCTTTTCTTTTTAGACTACTGATATGATTTTTATTGTTTTCTATAACTGCGACCATTACGGAATACATAGAGTAGTTGTTAACGAAGTGGGTTAGATAATTAGGAATTTAAACTGCCAACTGATATATTAACAACATAGCTGGGTGTTAACGGCGTCACAGCCTTTCTCTGTATATTTATTTTTTTATATTAATTTACTCTAGTTTATGTTTCAATTTCACGATCATTCTAAGATGCAATTGTTTGGATGAGATAAATTATAACGGCACACAAGAATAGTCCATTCATTGTTTTCTGAGATAATATCATATGTTTAAATCAAGTGGCATACTCAGTTGTCAAAGTACAGTTTCCAGCAAGATTATGGTGAGGCATTCCTTGTAAATATGGTTTTGCTACTTCAAGTAAATATCATGGAAACAAGACAGGCAACGTTGTAATTGCTTTACAAAATGTTAAAAAACCTAATTAAGGTCAAATATGATTGTCTTTGATGTAAATTCTTAGTCCTAATTGATATTTGGATAATTTATTATATATTCCAATTTATAAACAGATGTTTGGTTTAATGGTTTTATGTTGTTGTTTTTTGTTTCTGTTTATTTTGCAAGGTCTTCATTTAACCATTCCTGATTCTAAAAAAGCGATATAGCTAATATGCAATATCACAATTTAAGAAGTGTGCTTTCTTTTAATTGTGTGCGTAGTATTTCCTAATGCTTATTAAAAACACTAAACATTACTTTAAATTACTAAGTATATCATGTCTATTGCAAAACATATGCTCGACAGTTTGTTCTATTAAACACTTGAGCCGCATGCCGTTATATAAAACAACCGACTACCAAGTGTTTGTTAAATCAAAATAATAACTACCATTTAGTGTTAGAGAATTTTTTGAAACATTTACATGTATAGATACAAAGAAAATGCAAATACATTCGAACAATCAAATAAGTTCCGTGCTAATAACTGTATCATGTATAATTTAAATGTAATACATGTTGGTTTCACCACGCTTTATGGTGTATTTTGTCTTTTTCATTGTATAATTAATTAAACATTGCTCCTTGTTTGTGATGACCTACGATGCCATTGCGTTTTGACGCTGTGATTTCTATAGGACCTTACATCTCATTTATAAAAGTAGGTAGCATTCACAGATCACAGTCAAACAGAAACACGCAATCAGTACAAACAACAAATACAAGGGAATATGGTTCAAGCAAATTATGCGACACTTGGAAGACATTGCATACATGACGTTGTTTTACCAACAAACGTGTGTCTGCTGTACTTCGACTTCAAGAAACATCAGGCATTTTACAGCACTGTTTTTGTTGCAAAATTAACAATTTATATACAACACATTTTCAAAAGTGATATGGCCATATGCGAAATACTTTGCAAAGTTAGAAGTCAGGGTTGTTTGCTGGTTTAAGTTTTGTATAAAGAGGCACCATTATATATGTTGACTGTCCTCCTTGAATGCTACTTTCCCTGTCCGATCTTTTTATATTTCTTTATTAATACAAAAGACCAAATTGCCTATCAGTATACAATACAAAACACTTCATATTTATAATTTAACAGCCAATGGCTTGCTGGCATAATTTTACATGCATATGTAATATATTCATTATTGTCCATCTGATGAATATAGATATTTTATTTATATAATAAGCCTTAGGCCTATCAGTATACATATACTAACTAAATTAACGAAATGATAATAGATGTCCCAATGCATTATGACTACTCAGAACTATTTAACCTCATGCAATTAGGTGAACAACTAGGTTACAGTCGTAGTCAAATAACATACAAATATACGATTCGTTTTTATATTTGCTTAATCATGACACATCAAATCTAGATCTTGCCGAAACGAAATTCAAGAAATTGTATAGTTTGAAGTATTTCTTATCGTTTCAACATTTTCATTTTTCATTAATTCTATAAATTTTGAAATATTCGGGCGTTTCCTATAATAAAATTTAATATATTGTAACCTAAGATTAGTATAATGGGAACATTCGATTAAAAAATGAAATTTATCTTCTAGAGTTTTAGATTATTGGCATTTTCTTTCATTTAATGGAGTCTTATTTGGTTTGTGCCAACGGCCTGTCTCGATTTTTAACTCAAGTTGTTAGCAAGAAATCACTGTAAAACAACGAATTTATCCAGATTTAACACGATTCTACAAATAAAACCTCACGCGATGGGACAAACTTTTTACTGGCATTCAGTCTGCATTATTTGAAAATGTCAGATGTCAGCGAATTAACATGCAATCATTTGCTTTGTACATTGATACATTGCTAAGACTCATAGCTAGGTCCTGGTTATAAGGCAAACTAATGAGACAGATGCGAGTAAATGTATTCCATCAATATTCTTAGCAACTTCTCAGGTGTAAGTGCAAGGAATTGGCCATGACAATGAAGCTTTTGAGCATCTACATACTAATATGTGAGTATGAACACATTTTTAAATGCTTGTCTGTCATATTACATTGACATTTAACAGACTGTCTTCTTCGATGTACCAGCTTTGTATTCATATTATATTTGTTTACTTATTTTGAATACACATTTAAGACATTTTGAACAAGCTAAAAAACAGAAAAACTCAATACATACATATGTGTTCCTTCAAAATTGTTCAATCAGTAATCACTATTGCATTGCAAACTATAAGATAATTCTTAAGGAAATGAAAACCGTTCTTCATTCAGCAAATCTATTTGAACTCATAATATAATATTGTGTTCTGTAATCTAATCTAGAGTCACTAAAGATTAACAACCGCGATTATGAATGTATACAAATACAGGCGAACAAATCCAATGAATGCAGATTTAAGATGAACATTTAGAAACATGACAAGGACTATCACAACCGTCCGGTGCAGATAAGCCTCCCTGTGTGGAGATTAGTCTTCCGGAGTGGAGCTAAGCTTCCACGTATAACGTTACGAGCGGTGGAGACGTCCCCGTACCTGTGCAACATGGCCAGGTTAAAGTATCGACAACCCCCGGGACACGCGGATGGCCCGTTATCAGTCCTCACTAGAGGAACTTCATTGACAACCTCGGTGGAGGCTAATTACCACATCCATCGCGTCATCAACCCTTATAGAAATCATTTGATGACAATCATCCATTTGATTCGCGCATCATCATCTTCATGAGCTCTCGCGCATCACCTTCATCGCGCTAGACCATAATTCGTGTGCACATCAACATTGTTCTAACATTAACAACACTTTAGTGTCGTATATAGTCAGTCGACACAGTCAGAATTTGTGATAATACTAAGAAGGTCTTAAACGTTCATGAGAACAGTCTTTTCATATGTCATCTGTGTATTCGCTTGTTTTTGTTTGATAATCGTATATATATTTAACATATTTTAAAGTTGCATTAAACTTATGTAAATGCATTCGCCGTCTTTGATTCTTTCCTGAGTTAGCCCCAGCCACTAGTGTCATCCTGCGACAACTGGTGTCAGAAGGGGAATTGTGGGCAACTACGGAGGGAAATAATCAATAAGTGATCTGTATTATGATATACTAAATCTCTACTTATCATTTTAGAAATGTGTACCACCCTCTGATCCATCAAGGCGAGACGATCACGGCCACAGCTTGGAAGACAAGTCAAGACATGACAAGGGTAGGTTAAGTCAAAACTGTTGTTTTGTACGTTCTTTCCTTGGCGCGAGGTCGCAGTGGTCTACACGATTGGGTCTGAGGCACCCTCAGAGAAGCTAGAGTTCGAACGTAAATTAGCTAAAGAGAAGTTAGAATTAGAAGGTAGATTAGCCAAAGAGAAGCTAGATGAAGAAGGTAGATTGGCGATAGAGAAGCGATATGAGGATAAGGAGAAGTTAGAATTAGAAGGTAGATTAGCTAAAGAGAAGCTAGAATTAGAAAGTAGATTGATGAAGGAGAAGCAAGAGTCGGATAAAGTGCAGATAGAAGTAGCAAGGCAGTTAGTACATGAGAGGTTCGAAACGGATGGTAGACTATCTAACGCTAAGATAGAGATGAAGATAGAGAAAGCAGCGTTAGATCATAAGTTAGCTTTAGAGTTGGTAGCAGCCAAGAAAGATAGTGAAGACAGTAAAACTGTAGGTAAAGATAGCTATTTTGGGAAGTTAAAAGGTCCGAAGTTACCATACTTTGATGCTGACAAAGATAACATGGACAGTTTCTTGTTACGGTTTGAACGTTATGCGGAGTTTCAGGAATGGACCAATGATAAGTGGGCAGTTCATCAATAGTATATACTGGCATGCATATGTTACCCTCATGTATATAATGCTATATAAGTGTACATGTTTACTGATCCTGTTGTCAGATTGTTTCAATTAATAGTATTTATATAAATATCTGTTTAGAGCTTGTTTGCCTGAGAAAGGCGAGTCATTTATTCAGTTCATTAGTAGGTCTAGAAATCATTTAGATATGTGGTTAGATTTAGGGAAGGTAGCGCAGACTTATCAATGCTTCCTAGAGTGTTTGTTGTGGGACCAGCTTTTCAATATTTGTAGTAGAGATAAGTTCTTATTTCTAAAAGAAAGAAAATTAGTTAGTGCAGACGAATGGCAACACAAGCAGATCAGTTTGCCAAGGCTAGAGGTGGAGCTCATAATGTAGTGTCGAAAGACAGAACTTTTAGAGATAGGCAAGGGGACGATTATTGTAATAAACACAAAGTCCAGAGTGGAAACTATAGAGGTGGAGGTAGTTCGCTGGGTGCTTGAGGAGGTAGCAATAGTTGTAACAACATAGTTAGACATTTTATTCGTTGTCGTCACTGTAATGGGAATCATACTTCACATGAGTGTAGAAAAGCGGTAAAGTATCCGCTGTCGTAGACAGTTTTAGTGACAATAGTAAAGTGGACAACAATGTAGGTAGTCAGAACAAAGGTTTTAACAACCCATTGAATTTCGGTAGAGGTAGAGGCGGTCAAAACCGAGGTCGAGGTAGAGGCTAGGGTAGTAATAGTCCGGTTATTAAAACCGAGAGTAGTAGCTGTTGTGTTAAATCGGATGGCGTAATGGCGAAGGTCGGAACATGTCTCTTTCCGTTTTCAAATCTTCCAACGGCAGATGGTAGAGTGAATGGCACGGACGTAATTGTAATGAGGGATACAGGTTGTACAGGTGTGGTAGTTAGGCGTAGTTTAGTTACGGATGACCAGTTGGTAGGTAAACAGTCACCGTGTATGTTGTTAAATAAGTCGGTAGAGCACGTGCCAATAGCGAGAATAGATGTAGAAACACCTTTCTTTAACGGGACTACATAGGCACTATGTATGGACGACCCGATGTATGATTTAACGATAGGGAGCATAGAAGGTTCAGTACTTCCGGTAGTGTCTGATTTTAGGAGTAGCATAAGTAGTGCAGTAGAGACTAGAGCGCATGTTCAGAAGAAAGCTCAGGCTTATAGAATAGTAAAGGTTCCTGCAGCCGTAGGTGAAATATTCAAAGCGGAGTTTATAGAAGCACAAACTCAAGACGAGTCGTTAGATCCTTGTAAAGTGAAGGCCAAGGATGGTGTAGTGAAGAAGTGTAAATGGACCGATAGTTCTAAGTTTGTACATAATAATAGGTTTGTCACAAAATGTCACGGGTAGAGCGTATTGGTCGTACATAGCTCTTGTAAGTTGTCAGTTACACCCTAATATATTGCTGAGTTGAAGCAAATTCACAATATCCATGATATATTCATGTAACACGTAAACGCGTGCAAATTTTAAGTGGCCGCCAGAGAGGCCGTGTTTAGTTTTGTGCTAATGCATGTAAACGTATAGGTCTATCTTCCTTAAACGGCAAAAATGTGTAAGGCGCCTCTCGTGTAGATTCAATATTGCAGATTTAGCCACGTTTGTCACGGACTGGACGGGTGAAATAATGGTTTGGGCGTAATGTTTGCTATAAACCCATTGTCTTCTAGTTCTTGCCGGGATTGCTCGATGGTTGTTTTGTTTGGAGCAGAAGTTGGACGGCGAAATGTGGTCAGTATGTGGTCAGTATTTATTTTATTAGTTTTTATCGTACATTTGTATTCAGTGGGCGGCGCCATCTTGGTTGGCGGTTACGACATCCGATTAGCTTTGATGTTTCTCAATCATTAACTTTAGACTAGCATATGATTTTGAAGTTACTTTATCAGATGTAATTATTGTAATTGATCATTAATTGTAAAACAATATTAATTTGATAACAGTGGATAATAGGTAAATTAGTTAACGTTGGCGTATAACTCAGTGATTGTAATACAAGATTGTTAACATTAGTTAACAATGAGATGAGTGACTAGGATAAATGTTCGACGCGTATGCATAGCGTTGTATAATGTGGTCATTAGTTGACATACATATGTGCATGCATAACTCAGTGAGTGTAATATACGAGTCATTTATTAATGTTTTATATTACGTGTATTAGGGGCATTGATTAACAGCAACGTACATGGCGTATACATGGCGTTGTAGAATATGTATACATTTCTACTCATCATTAGAACAGCTTACATATATTTACTGAATAATGATTTGTTTGGGTCATGATACTTATGCAAGATTGTTATGTTTGTCAACCGACATCTAAAACGTATGTATAATTACAGCCTAAGCCATCAGGGTTGGAGATAAGCCATCCAGGGTTGGATATAAGCCATCCAGGGTTGGAGTGGAGCTAAGCTTCCACGATTAACGTAAAGAGCGGTGGAGACGGTCCCCGTACCTGCGCAGCAAGGCCTGGTTTTAGTAGCGCCAACCCACGGGACACAAGGTGGGCCCGTTATCAGTCCTCACTGGAGGAACATCACCCACAATCTCAGTGGAGGTTAACCATCATTACATCGCGTCATCAACCCTTACAGAAGGCATTTGATGGTAGACAGTTTCACTAATTAGTGGTACCTACAAAGATAGAACGACAGTGCTAAAGGTAGCTCATGCGTCGATTATGGGAGGTCATTTAGGCGTAAAGAAAAATTCAGATAGAGTATTGGCAGAATTTTATTGGCCAGGTGTTAGTGGGGTTGTAACTAGATATTGTAGGTCCTGCGATGTATGCCAAAGGACAGTACCAAAAGGTCGAGTGAGTAAAGTACATTTAGGTCAGATGCCACTGATAGATACACCATTTAAGCGAGTAGCCATAGACATAGTTGGACCAATGTTTCCAGTGTCGGATAGGAAAAATAGGTACATTTTAACCATGGTGGACAATGCAACTAGGAATCAGGAGACAGAAGCATTTCCTTTAATTGAAACTGAGAGAGTAGTTGATGCATTAGTTGATATGTTCAGTAGGCTAGGTGTACCAGTGGAAATGCTGACTGAGTCAGGGTCATAGTCTACGTTAGAACTCATGGTTGAAGTTAGCAAGTTATTGTCTTTGCGTGAAATTACGACAACACAGTATCAGCCTATGAGTAACGGGTTAGTCGAACGATTTAACGGGACGTTAAAGCAAATGTTACGGCGTATGTGTACAGAGAGACCCAAAGATTGGGAAAGTATCTCAATGCTTTGCTGTTTGCATTTAGAGAGGTTCCACAAGAGAGTTTAGGATTTTCTCCGTTTGAGTTATTGTACCGTAAACCAATAAGAGGTCCAATGAGGATTCTTAGAGAGATATGGGCAGGTGAAGTAGATAGTGATGAGTACATATCAGTATGTTTTAGATCTGAAGGAGAAACTAGAGGAGACTTGTAAGATAGCTCAAAGTCAGTTAGTTAAGGCAAGTACCAAGTACAAACGGTACTGTGACCAGAAAGCTAGAGCTGGGACATTTAAGATAGATGACCAGGTGTTACTGTTACTCCCGACCGACAATAACAAGCTGTTATTACAATGGAAAGGTCCGTTTTACGTTAGAGGGATAGTGAACACTATGTATTATCGTATCGAGATAAACGGAAAGTTAAAGCCCTTTCATGCGAATATGCTGAAAGAGTATATCAGTAGAACCGATAATGTGCAACAAGGGATATTAAATGTAGTTAATGTTGCAGTTATTGAGGATAGTGAGGAAGGCAGTAGTGAAGGCACTAGTGCCATGTATATTCCAACTAGAGCAGGTAAGGAGACAGCAGCCGATGTAGACATATCGGGCATGCTTAGTGTAGACCAGCAACGAGAGATGGGTAGTTTACTCTCGGAGTTCAGTGATGTCCGAAAAACCGGGACAGACAGATGGAGTGCAATTTGATATTGTGCTCACATCAGGGGAACCAATTAGAATTAAGGGGTATCCCATTCCATTTCACTCCCGATCAATTGTTGATGAGGGGGTGAAATACATGTTGAAATTGGGTGTCATCGAACCTTCAAGCGCCCCTTTTTCATCCCCAGTCGTACTTATTAAGAAGAAAGATTGGTCAATTCGATTCTTCATCGATTTTAGACAGCTCAATAAACGTACCATCTTTGATGCAGATCCAATGCCGAATATTGAGGAGGTATTCTCTAAACTTGCGGGATATGTTTGTTTCTCGAAGTTAGACCTCAGTAAAGGGTACCGGCAAGTCCCACTTTCAGACCAAGCTAAAGAGATGACCTCATTCGAAACATCACATCGACTTTTTAAGTTCAAGGTCATGCCCTTCGGTCTCGTAAACGCACCAGCAACCTACTGTAGGTTGATGAGGAAAGTCTTGAAGGATTTGTCCAACACAGACAGTTTTGTAGGTGACATCCTGGTGTTTACAACAACATTTGAAGACCGGTTTAAACTGACTGCAAAACCTAGCAAGTGTCACATAGGTCATGTTGTTGGGAGAGACCAGAAACTGAAACCCAACCCCGACAAGGTTAAGGCAATTCAGGAAGCACCAGGACCCGAGACAAAGAAACAAGTTAGGTCATTTTTAGGCTTGGCGGTTTTTTACAGAAAATTCATCCCAAACTGTTCGGCTATAGCTGCACCTTTGTCAGACTTGACAAAGAAAGGTCAACCCAATAGTATAACTTGGGGGGAAAGCTAGGAGCGAGCGTTTGTCTCTTTAAAGGGGAGTCTGGTCAAAACCCCTATACTAAAATTACCTGAACTTGACAAGGAGTTTATCCTCAGAACTGATGCCTCCGATATAGGGGTGGGTGCATTCCTACTGCAAGAGCAAGATAGGTGTAGTCTCCCAGTTGCTTACGCAAGTCCGAAACTACTACCCCGGGAACGTAACTACTCTGTTATCGAAAGGGAGTGTCTTGCAGTAGTGTGGCCGTCAGTAAATTCCATTGATATGTTTTTGGTAAGTAATTTGTCTTGGAAACTGACCACCAACCAACCAACTTATATGAACAAATCAAAGGTAGCTAACAGTAGGTTAATGAGGTGGGCACTGACTCTGCAGCCACACCGGATGAAAATTAAAACATTCCGAGGAAAGGACAATATTGGGAAAGACTATTTAAGTCGCCGCACATAATGGCATGTCTAATACAATAGAATAATACAATATTCTAATACACCCGCACTATATAGCCTAGTTTAAAATATCTCGTTATATTGAACGACATATCACTATAATTTCTGCAACGTTAGGAGAATAAGCATTGCGCATTGCGCATTCCGCATTGCAACGTATGCAACGTTAGGAGAGCAAGCAAAGCAATGCGAAAGATTCAGATGTGTTCGTTATTTTCACATTTTAGGGGTATTAGAATAGAAATAGAACATCGTTTACGGTGAATTATCTATACTATATCACGGTTTGTCGTTCAATTGTAAACAAGAATTTCACTTGCCCTTCGGGCTCGTGAAATTATTGTTTACAATTGAACTCCAAACCGTGATATATTAAACGATAATTCACAGTAAACGATGTTTTATTTATTAAGTATAATAGTGTATTGCAGTGTATTGTACAATAGCAGTGTATGTTACAACAGTGTTGTGTACAATTGTAGAATATTGTTGAAATTTTAATGTTGCTTATTATGCAACCATGTATTTTGCTAGGACTAATTAATAGTTCATTAACATGTAAATATTAATTATCATTTTGTTGAATTTTAAAAAGTGTAGCACTTTCTTTAAGTGGGGAGATATTGTCACACAATAATCACGAGTAGAGCGTATTGGTCGTACACAACTCTTGTAAGCACCTGTCAGTCACACGCTAATCCATTGTTCAGTTGAAACCAACTCTCAATGTCCATGATATATTCAGGTTACACGGAAAAGCGTGCCATTTTTAAGCGTGCCGTTTAATAAGTTTAGTTTTGTGCTAATGCGTGTAAAAGTACAGGCCTATCTCCTTAAAAGGCAAAATTGTGTAAGGGTCCTTTCGTGTAGAATTTAATACTGCGGATTTAGCCACGTGTGTCACGGAATGCACGTGGGAAATAATGTTTCGGCGAAACGTCGGTTATAAAATGCATTGTTCTCAAGTCCTGGCCTGGATTGATTGAAAGTTAATTTGTTGGAGCAAAGGTTGGAACCGGCGAAATTCACAGGCAATATGTGGTCAGTATTTATTTTATTAACTTTTATCGTACATTTGTTTTCAGTGGGCGCCATCTTGGTTGGCGATGTCACGACATCTCGGTTGGCTTTTATGTTTCTCAAACATTAAATTGAGACTAGCATATGATTGTGAAGTTACTTTATTAGATGTAATTATTGTAATTGATCATTAATTGTAAAACAATATTAATTTGATCACGTTGTATCATAGGTGCATTAGTTAACGTTGGCGTATAACTCAGTGATTGTAATACACGATCGAATTGATATAGTTGTATATTAGGTGCATTAGTTAATGATGAGATGAGTGACCAGTATAAATATTTGACGCGTATACATGGCGTTGTAGAATATGCATCCATTGCTACTCATCATAATTAGAGAGTGGCATGCATACATTTATTAGATAATGATTTGTTGGTGTTATGATAATTATATAAGATTGGTGTGTTTATGAACCGACATCTAAAACGTATGTATTATTACAGCCTAACCCGTCCGGTGCAAAAAAAACGTCCGGTGCAGATAAGCATCCCGGTGTGGAGATAAGCCATTCAGAGTGGAGCTAAGCTTCCACGTATAATGTTACGAGCGGTGGAGACGGTCCCCAAACCTGTGCAACATGGCCAGGTTCTAGTATCGACAACCCCCGGGACACGAGGTGGGCCCGTTATCAGTCCTCACTGTCGGAACTTCATTCACAATCTCGGTGGAGGTTAATTACCACATCTATCGCGTCACCAACCCTTACAGAAGGCATTTGATGACAATCATCCATTGGATTCGCGCATCATCATCTTCATGAGCTCTCGCGCAGCACCTTCATCGCGCTGGACCATAATTTTTGTGCGCATCAACATTATTATAGTTTTAACAACACTTTAGTGTCGTATATAGTCAGTCGACATTCAGTATTTGTGATAATACTAAGAACGTCCTAAACTTTCACGAGAACAGTCTTTTCATATTTCATCTATATAATCGCTTGTTTTGTTTGATAATTGTATATTTATTTAACATATTTTAAACGTTGCATTATACTTATGAAAAATGCATTCACCGTCATTGATTCTTTCCTGAGTTAGCCCCAGCCACTAGGGTCATCTTGCAACAATGGTGTTTTTTGTATTTTTCATTGAATAATTAATTAAATATTACTCCTTGTGTGTATCACAGTGAGGACCTAAGATGCCATTGCGTTTTGACGCTGTGGTTTCTATAGGACCTTACATCTCATTTTTACAAGTAGGTAGCATTCACAGATCACAGTCAAACAAAAACACGCAATCAGTACAAACAATAAATACAAGGCAATATGGTTCAAGCAAATTATGCGACACTTGGAAGACATTGCATACAACACATTTTCAAAAGTTATATGGCCATATGCGAAATACTTTGCAAAGTTAGAAGTCAGGGTTGTTTGCTGGTTTAAGTTTTGTATAAAGAGGCACCATTATATATGTTGACTGTCCTCCTTGAATGCTACTTTCCCTGTCCGATCTTTTTATATTTCTTTATTAATACAAAACACCAAATTGCCTATCAGTATACAATACAAAACACATCATATTTATAATTTAACAGCAAATGGCTTGCTGGCATAATTTGTTCATGTACATGATGTATATGTAATATATTCATTATTGTCCATCTGATAAATATAGATATTTTATTGATATAAAAAGCCTTAGGCCTATCAGTATACATATACTAAATAAATTAACGAAATGATAATAGATGTCCCAATGCATTATGACTACTCTGAACTTTTTAACCTCATGCGATTAGTTTAACAACTAGATTCCAGTCCTAGTCAAATAACATGCAAATATACGATTCGTTTTTATATTTGCCTTAATCATGACACATTAAATCTAGATCTTGCCAAAACGAAATACAAGATATTGTATGTGTAGTTTAACGCCTAAACAAAACATCATTTATTTTCACAAAAAAAAACAAATAACTAGATAAATAAATATTAAGTAAGTACACCAAATGTTGAACTGATAGAATAGCATATACTTCCTAATCTCATTCAAACATATCAAAAATGACATTTAAACGTATTATGAAATCTTATTCTGTCGTAATTCGAATAGAACATACTATTCCTCTTCAAGAATGCTTTGTGTGTATAGTTCTAAGAATTTCTTATCGTTTCAACATTTTCATTTTTCATTAATTCTATAAATTTTAAAATATTCGGGCGTTTCCAGTAATACGATTTAATATATTGTAACCTAAGATTAGAATAAAGGGAACATTCGAGTAAAAATGAAATCTAGAGTTTTAGATAATTGACATTTTCTTTCATTTAATGGAGTCTTATTTGGTTTATGCCAGTGGCCTGTCTCGATTTCTAACTCAAGTTGTTAGCAAGAAATCACTGTAAAACAACGAATTTATCAAGATTTAACACGATTCTACAACTAAAACCTCACGCGATGGGACAAACAATTTTCGCTGGCATTCAGTCAGCATTATTTGAAAATGTCAGATGTCAGCGAGTTAACATGCAATCATTTGCTTTGTACATTGTTACATTGCTAAGACTCATAGCTAGGTCCTGGTTATAAGGCAAACTAATGAGACAGATGCGAGTAAATGTATTCCATCAATATTCTTAGCAACTTCTCGGGTGTAAGTTCAAGGAATTGGCCATGACAATGAAGCTTTTGAGCATCTACATACTAATATGTGAGTATGAACACATGGTCGCCTTCGATTTACTGGTTTTGTATTCATATTATGTTTGTTTACTTATTTTGAATATACATTTCAGACATTTTGAACAAACTTTAGATCTATAAAACAGAAAAAACTCTATACATGTTTATTAGTTCGGTCAAAAATGTTCATTCAATAATCACCATTGCAATGCCAACTATCACATAATCCTTAAAGCTACACAATCTCGATAAAATAATACAATTTCAAGGTATTTTAAACGCAAGAAAAGCATATAGATGAAGCTCTTTGCTGGATGTGTTGTATAGGCTGTTTAGGCTGGTATATTGTCGTAGCGCATATCGAGACATTACCATAATAGGCGGGATAAACGCTTCGGTAACTTTGAAACTGCACCACACAGTGATTAGACGTTTATATAGCAATTTGCTCAGATATCCGATAACGACTGACTGTTCAACTCGATGAGGATATTAGGCCTTGAGCCAGGACCCAAAATTTTCGATATTGTTACCAACTCAAGGGACAAATTCTACCATCACTTTTTGAAAAGAGCAATGTATATAGATTACATTTTTCCATGATAGCAATCTGGAACAGGTAGCTTATATAAAAAAAAATCGAACATTAATAGGTTATCATTGTAGCGCTTTCATATAAGTTTTTGATGTTCATTTTTGAATGTCATGCTTGTGTGAATAATTATTGATGCACTTTTTAAAGATGCACTTAAGTTTACAATTCATTGAGTTACATAAAGCGTAAATAAGCTCTTTTTTAGCATTGAATTCAGTTTAAAATCTCTATTTTGCTTCAAATTAGAAGTCAATTTACCCCACCTACTATTGACACATTTTTATGCATTTAGTTTAGTTAATTTTTTTACAATATATGTGTAAACTGGTAAGAATCAGTAATTTACAACCTTTCTACATGATTTAAATAATATTATAATATGAATAAGGGATTGGTATGATATATTGATGAAATTAAGTACAAAGCAATGTTCCTGGCATTGCACATATATGTTCAGTAATCCTGATAACTTGAGACACATGCCAAACTAGAAGTATAAACCTTCCTCAAAGTAACTGCAACATAAATAGTATTAACATGTTCTGATATATACATATATTGCACAGACGACACATAGTCCAAAGGATTCTAGATAAAGGAAATGTGCGGTTTTTTTTAACAAAAGTCTTTTTTAGGTGTATGCGTCATGGCAATACTTATTATGATTACACATTTGGATTTTATGTATTACACATAAATACATGAATTAAACATTGCATATTGCAACGCAAAATCTTAAAAGTTGTCTATTTTAATACTTTTTAATTACAATTTATGCATATTTTAAGGATTTTTACACCTGAATTACCCCACCCATATACAACACAATGAAGAATTCTGCATAGGAAATGTAAAAATAGTAGTATATGCATTTGCACGAACTATTTTTGTGTTACTGAAAAAAGAATCGACGAAGATGAATTGATTTGAATTGGGATTTTAAGGCGCACCAACACAAACATGTTATATGGCGCCAACAGGAATGAACATTCGACCCGGATCACGATATCTAGATCAAGATAAAAATTTGCAGAATGTACCTAGAACCTTCTTACCTGCAGAACTGCAGAGTTGCTGCAAATTCTCTAGTAAACACTCCATTTTTGCGCTGGAGCCAAGATCACTGCCACCACTGAAGTAGCACCTGAAACAATACAGGTTTCATGATGAAAATAATGAACAAAAATTAACATGAATTCGGGGAAATGCAGTGGTCATATTCTTGCCCAGGAACCACACAGCGTCGACGAAGAAATATCTTTAGGGTGATACCCAGATCACTGTACTAACTACTTACCATGGCAACTATTTGTTAGTATTGGTGCAGTTGTTACAATATCACCTGCTTAGGATATGTATCTAAACATAGGTTGTGATGTTCTCCGTACTTGATTTAGATATGGAATTAACCTAGGATAGTAAGCATCAACCCTACTTTTGCGCTGCAAGTGGACTGATTATTACCTAAAAAGAAGGTGTGTTGCCAATGAAGAGAGAGAGGGACTCTGTGTGTGTGTGAGGGGGAGGGGGTGGGGGGAGGGGGTATATAGGCATTTAGGAACCTGCCCTACTGACGAATAGTCACATATTTTCTTTAACATGATGGGAGAAAAAAAACAAGCTTTACACGGGATCGCCTGGTTTACGTGCCCATCCGACGGACGAGGGTAAAAGTGTCTTGCCCAAGAACACACCGACAAAATTCACTGGCTCCGGTGAGGCTTGAACCAGGTCCTCTGAATTTGAAGTCCCCCGTGCTGTCCACTGCATCAACAGGCTGTATGAGCTCAAGCAGGATGACTGCATTAAAATAAATACAACTAAAATGTTAATCCGTCATAAAGGTTATATCCAAGAAGCTGGGTTCACAACGGTCTTTCTTATCTAGCAAGTTAGCATCAAGTTCATGTATGTCGAGTTGCAATGTGCCTGCAATCCTTATATAAGCCCAGCTCATTGCTGTTTTGATAATCTTGGCAATTAAAGCCTTGGGATAAAACAGGACAATTAAGAATACTCAGTACATTTTATCTGATTTAAATAATATAACGTAATGTGACAACATAACATACATACAAGATATAAAAAAAAAATTAAACGCTTCCAGATAAGAATCGGTACCCAGTGCATCGAGATAGATTACATTTAGTGATCACGGTTAGTTTACTAATGTTTACTCTAAAAGCTATATCCGACATACAGGTGCTACTGCAGTTAAAGTAGCTATCCCGCCAACAACAGCCACATTTTACAACCTATGTACATCGTTTCTAAACCTACTGACCACGAGGTATATACATAACTTACATCGTTTGAGAATCAAAACTCTATAGATACAATATAAAAGCTTTAACCAGCCAGACAAAAAAAATGGATAATTCATTTTACAATTATTTAATTACGGATATTACAAAAACCCATGAATAAACATATACTTTTAAGCGACACATATGCATTATTATATGAGATGAACACCTGGATAGAGTTTTGATAAACTGTTTTTGTAGTGTAATTTTGTCGTAATTTGGCGGGTTATTTTAAAATGTGTATAACAAACACCTAAAAATCAACAGTTAAACCATAAAATACCTTTTCTTTTTCTTTCTTCTTTTTTTGCAATTTGTTGAAAATGCAGTGGTCTACTTTGTGATTTTTAGTTCGTGGATTTATTCAATAAAACTTTTGAAGTGATTTTATGGAAAGTGTACAACTTCAAGCCATAAACAAGAGACACACTCGCTTTGTCTCAAAGTGCTCTCATGTTTTAAGAAACAACAACAATTTCTTTATATAAATCTGCAAAACTGTGCACCTGTGGTGGCCATATTTTACCCCATTGTCGCCATTTGAACAAACTAGCGTAAAAGGAGTGTCTACAATAGAATTTACAGCAACTCTGCAGTTCAGGGTGAGAAGGTCCTAGGCCCATTCTCCATATTTTATCTCGATGTACATGGAGGATGAGCCTGGCATGTTCATGCCTGTTAGGCGCCATATAACCTTTCATATGTTGGTGCGCCTTAAAACCCAATTCAATTCAATTCATTAACCCCAGAACCGGGCCATAATTGGACACAGAGTCACGATTTGAACAAAAGTGGTAGGGAACCATAAGCTTGTACAAGATGCAAAATAGTAGACCTCTGGCTCTTGTTTTTTTTAAAGAAGAGATTTTAAAGATGTTTCTATATGACTCTATGTAAATGTATGACCCCTGGGGCGGAGCCAGATATGACCCCAGGGTCAACATTTTAACATACTGGCTAGTGGACCATAAGCTTATGCTTCATGCATAATATGGGACCTTTAGCTCTTACAGTTTTAGAGAAAAGTATTTATTTTTAAAGATGTCCTATATAACTGTATGAAAAAATGTTACCCACGGGGCTGGGCCATATTTGACCCTGGGGCCACCATTTTATAAATACTTGGTAGAGGACCCTCAATGTATAATACATGCAAAATATTAGACCTGTAACTCTTCTAGTTTCAGCGAAATCGATTTTTTAAAGAAACAAGAGTTTTGCTTAAAATGGGGAGATAACTCTAATAACAGGAATCAGCTACCCTGTTCACACTGCTATCATGGATTTTTTGTTTCTCTACAAGGTACTCAATAACATGGTACTAGTAAGAATTTGTCCCTTGAGTTGGTAACAAAAAAGTGTATGGCTCACGGTCTATATTCAATGACGTGTAATGTAAATATATACAAGTTTGTTCAACAGAAGGGGGAACAATGAGTAAGGCATAACGTAAATACATCACTATGTAGAAACTTATAAACACGTACCCGCGTATTCCACCTATGTTCCATGTATATTTATTTCCTGTAATATCCTTGAAATAATACAAAATCACACACATGTTATATATGTACACATATACAGAGAGCGTGTATCGGTAGCAAATAGTATGTACAGTGAAATTCATGCTCAGGTGTCGACACTGGACAGGGAGAAATTATTGTTTAAAATGAGACACTTGAAGCATATTGTTCAATTAATAGCTAAAAATGTGGAATTTGCTTTTGTTGAAAAAAGACCAGCAATATTATATTTCGCAAATCGTAGTTCTTAGGATGTGGGGATATACACACGAAGGTCGCCCACCCGCTTATCCTTCCGTTACACAATTCCGGAGCTTCTTGGCAATACAACAAAAGAGTAAAACACTATCGTTATGGAGTAAATTTTATAAATTGAATGTCTCTTCTTGAAACATGCCACATATATCCTGAACTTTCGGATTTGTTTCCCACTGTGTTGCCATGGCAATCACATTTTGACGAAATAAAAACAATGACGTCCGTCATCTCCATATTGCCAAGGATACACAAATAACATTTTATTTCGATATCTCAAATGTATTTCACGCAGTCGCATGG
Source organism: Cyrtodaria siliqua (assembly GCA_037043455.1). NCBI lineage: Eukaryota > Metazoa > Mollusca > Bivalvia > Adapedonta > Hiatellidae > Cyrtodaria > Cyrtodaria siliqua. The sequence goes on along the minus strand of JAWPHD010000736.1, from coordinate 136,855 downwards.
TCCCGTTAGAGCATTTGTCTTTTTCTAAAAAAAAAAAACCGGCACCGTTTATACAAATTTCAAATGTTAATATTAACTAACATATGGGAGAGTGTATGGGTGCGTGCGCGCGTGTGTTTGTGGGTGCGTGCGTTGTCCGTGCTTGTGTACGTGCTATTATCTATATGTTTGTTAACATTTAAATTTGAGGAATCTCAAAGCCATTTTACTACCACTTCTTCATAAAAAATGAAAATTCATAAAACATTTTTGTTTTAAAAAAAGGTGCAGTGCCGCGGGTTTGAACCCCGTCCGCAACGGGGTAAGCTTGTCTAGAATAACGCGTTACCCTACTGCGCTATGAAGGCCGATTGACATAAATTGTACTAAATAAGTTCCTTATACATAAATATGTTCAATCGCGAGGGACCCTGTGTGCTTTCCAGGTCCGTAGCTAAACTGGGTCACACTGGGGAACACAGAGGCTGTAGCCTTGGTTTAATTGGGAATGTACTTTCATAAATACAAATATGTACTAGTAAATGGGGGAAATGCAACACACTGAAGGAAAATCCAGGAAGGAGAGGGAGGTTAATTGCACCGGACACCAAAATAAGTGATATTCCAAGGTTAAATTTCAAGGATGGTTACCGGCTTGTTTTCATTTAAAATTACTTTACAAATCATTTAACTTAATTAAAGAAAATTAAAGATTTACATAAGTTAACTTAGAAGACGTTAATTACTAGTATTTAAAGTTTAATAATTATAATAGAACGTTCAGTTTTTAGTTAACACTGCCGTACAGGCGGAAGCTAACATCTTTCAAATACTTTTTCAAACTTAAGAATCGTTGATTTTACAGACTGAGTAAAATACTTTATGTTGATTTTGAAATCTGATCAATCTGAATTGTAATGTTCATGCTGGCTATTCATACACTTTTTGTTGCATTTTTTCCGTAAAACATTGGGGTGTGGGGCCCTCCGGCTCCTATGTGTATAAGACTATATAGAGAAACAAACTCTCTCTCTATCTATATTTCTCTCTCTCTCTTAATCCCTCCCACACTCCCTCCTTCCTTCAACCCCATTTCTCTCATCTCCCTCCCTCCATCCCTCCCTCCCTTCCTCTCGCTTTCTTTCTTTCTACTCTCCCTCACTCTCTCTATCTTACATTCTCCCTCTATTTGTCTCTCTGTGTCTATCTTACTCTTTCTCTCTGCCTGTCTGCCTCTTTCTTTCTATCTGTCTCTTTCTCTGTCTCTTACCTTCTCCCTCTCTCCGTCTCTCTCTGTCCATCTTTCTTTCTCTCTGTCTCTTTTTTCTCTCTCTCTCTCCATTTTATTTTTCAATATTTCAATTTATGCATAAATTAAGACAACTTCATTTAAAAAACAAGTGATTTATAATCTACTAATATGTGTAAACCATGCATGCATAACTTCAAATACTGTATCTCGATCTTTACCATTAAAATAATATGACCCTTGGTTGGGGTCCCCTCTACCAATATTCCAGTTTTGATAAACAATGTCTCCCTTGTATTTTGTGTCAATATACAGTACACACACACACATACAAATGGAGGATTACTTGTTTATATAATAGTTTCGTTGATGCAACAGGATAGTTGGAAAGGTTGTTTTTTAAAAGGACGCTGCGTTTAATTATAGGTATTGTTTCGGATTATATAAATATGGACTAAAAATGTTGTTTTGAGTAAATACATCTTTAGCTTCCTTCCCAATTTCTAATGACTTGTATTTCGTATTAGGTCTTTCTACAAAAGAGTGGTCTCATCAGTTCGGTGGTCAAATGTCGTCTGCTAAAATCCGCTTTTATACACGATATAAGACCAGTGGTCGATTCACAAAGTACCTGAAGCGTCCCATTCAGTACCGCCTTATCTCATTAATATTCAGTGAATTTAGGTAGCGCGCATGTTGTATATATGAACCCACACGTACACAGTAATCACTTGGTACAACATTCGTAAGTTTCAGTACCAGTGTGCCTTTTATCGGGATTGTGTAGCTTTAAGGAAATGAAATCCGTTCTTCATTCAGCAAATCTATTTGAACTCATAACATAATATTGTGTTCTATAATCTAATCTAGAGTCACTAAAGAATAAAAACCGCGAGTATGGCTTCATTTGAATGTATTCATCAAAAATTCAGGCGAACAAATCCAATGAATGCAGATTTACGATGTACATTTAGGAAAATGAGGTTGTGACGACATCTGATATATACTGAAAGGAAAAAGAATAACAGAATAAAAAAATTACCTATATACACCTAATTCCACGTAATATGCCAGATATATCTCAACGTCTTTTGTACAAAAAGGGGCTACAACTAATTACAGAAAGGACAACTCATTGTCATGCAGCAGACCTTTTAATCAAAGTATACTTTGTTACACAAGTTTCGCTTGAAAAAGCCAAGCCATTTCAGTGTTGCGTTTAATGTTAAACGATTGCAACGTTTTAAGCCTTAGTTTGCTCACCTGTCTGAGCCAAATGAGCATTATGTAGATAATGAAACTTTAATGGGTAACCATTGGTGTGTTCGGTGATGTTTAAACCTTATTTCCGAAAGGAGAGGCCTAATGTCGCCATTCGATTAGCAGTAGCATATTAAACATAGAATATATAGGGGAAATACCCAGTATGCGTTTCCTTTTCCTTTCAGTATAATGTGTTGTCACAACAGATCCCAAGTATTAAGCATGCATTACCTCGAATTTAATACATGCGCCACGATAAATAGTATTTGTTTTACATCGAATACAAACCTATAGTTGTTTGAAAGTACAAACACTTTCCTGTACGAACGAACAAGCACTTTTTGTATTTAGCTACCACTACAAGAAATTCTTAGCGGGTTATATCGTTAAGCATAATTGCATCCGACAATAATGGCGTGTGTATACATTGGCTTTGGCAAATTGTGACAGATCGACTCTTTTAATTAAAGTCGGGAATAACGATTTGAACCTGGCCTTATTCGACGAAATAAACGAGCTATATCAAACAAAAATAAATAAGAATGCTTACCGTACAGTGTTTTCTAGGTTCAGTGTACAGTCCGTTTAAACAATGACCGTTCCAGGGCAATTTCCATATTGTAAAACGTGTTATGTTGGTGATGTTTTGATTATGTTTATTCTTTAATTGTTATTTGTTTTAAAGATGAATGGCCAACCCTTTTGTAGTATTATCAATTGAAAAATTGAACTCTTAAACATCGTATGAACATTTCTTAAACTGCTACTAAAAAAAGAGTATGATAATGGACCTTTGGAAACGGTGCATGACGTAGATACTACTTGTACCAGTGGTGACTGCACGGGGACTGAAATGAGGTAAATGTGAATTGTATAGCTGCACAGCTATTGTCAGGTAATTGATAAATACATTTATCTGTGGATTAATATACCTGTTCAACGTTTTCTACGTCATCAAATAAAATCGAATTCTCGCTTTTCACAGATATTGCAATGTGTGAATTGTAATTATCTATTTTTGTGTATTTTTTTCAAGTGAAATAAACACAAACATGTTCATGAAACTAAAAATGTGACGGGGAACTTTAAATGCGATATTTGGTTGACTGTGTTCTATGAATGCTGCCTTTCTTGTTCGATGTGTTTACATGCTTATTGTATTTTACTTGTTGTTGAACATTACATGTGTATGCTATTTAGATCGGCTCTCAGAGTGATGGATTGACCTAGATAGGCCTTGAGCCATACAATTGTTTGTTACCATCTCAAGGGACAAATTTTTACTAGTACCATGTTATTGAGTACCTTGTAGAGAAACAAAATATTCATGATAGTAGTGTGAACAGGGTAGCTGATTCCTGTTATTAGAGTTATCCCCCTTTTGAATACAAATCTGGTTTCTTTAAAAAAATCATTTTCTCTGAAACTACAAGAGCTACAGGTATACTATTTTGCATGTTTAATAAGGTTAGGGTTCTCTACCAAGTATTTCTAAAATGGTGACCCTGGGATCAAACATGGCCTTACTCCGGGGTAACAGTTTTACATAGAGTTATAAAGGAACACTTTTAAAACATATTCTTCTTGAAAACCGTAAGAGCTAAAGGTCTAATATTATGCATACATGCAACATAAGCTTATGGTCCACTAACACATTTGTTAAAATGGTAAAATAAGCGTATGGATCTCTACCAGTTTTATTAAAATCATGACCCATTGAGTTAAATATTGCCTGGTCCCGTTGGTCACAGTTTTACTAAGAGTTCGATAGGAAAGACTATAGGCATCTTTTTCTCTTGAATTATAAGAGCTAAAGGTCTAAAAGGTTGCATGTAGCATAAGACTATTGTCCCTTACCAAGTTATTTTTAAATGGTAACACGGCGGTCACACTATTATATTTATTTATTTAGGAAAACTTGGTTAAAAATGGGTGACTATATGGTCAAATATGGTCCCTACAGGTTCACAGTTTTACGTAGAATTTTATAAAAAAAAATGCAGTTATTATTTAAGAACATGAGAGCACTTTGACACAAGGCCAGTGGGTCTATTTTTTATGGCTTATGACTTTCTTTTCGTGCATTTAATGGTTTATTATGTTGTTGCTCTGGCTTCTGCCAAGTCATTAAGTACCTTCATTGTGGCTTTCTAGGCTATTATTTAAATAAGATAATATTTACTGGGTATTTTTAACTGTACTGCATTATCCCAAAGCCTTAATTGCAACTCGACATATACATGAACTTGATGCCAACTTGCTAAATAAAATTGACCGCTGTGAGCCCAGCTTCATGGCTATAACCTTTATAACATTTTAACAGTTTAGTTGTATGTATTCTAATGCAGGAACCCTGCTTGAGCCCATACAGCCTGTTGAAGCAGTGGATAAAACTGGGGTCTTGAAATGCAGAGGACCCTGGTTCAAACCTCACTAGCGCCAGTAAATTGGATCTGTGTATTCTAGGGCAAGACACTTGCCCGTGCCAGACAATTACCCTAATCGTCGTTTGAAGGATGAGGAGCGTAAACTAGGCGGGCTGGTGTATCGCATTATTCTTCTCCGATTACATTAAAGAAACATACTACTTTTTCCATTAGTAAAAATAGGTATGATCCCGTATATTGCTATGTATCAGCCCCACCCACCCCTTCCTCTCTCTGCGGTGGCTCTAAATGACGTTATACAACATTTAATTATGTTTCTTTAAAAAGTGCATATTGAAAAGTCTCACCCACAAAATAAAGGGTAAAACTATATATGTTCAAAAAATTGTTTGGAGTAAATACTCATACTGAGATAAATGATGACCAGTTTAAGGCAATACAAGTATTTATCATTGTTGGCATTGTTACCCTGGCATTGGCAAGAAACATTTGTTTACATACCTGTCATTTAAGTTGCACTTGTGTGCGCCAAAAAAGAGTTGATACTACTCATAGTCCCAATCCTAGATTAATTCCATACTATAAATCAAGTATGAAGGACATCACAACCTATATTATGATACATATCTTAATCAGGTGCTATTGTAACAACTGCACCAATACTAACGAATAGTGGCCACGGTAAGTGGTCAGTACAGCGATTTGGGTATCACCCTTAAACTTCCTCGTCTATTGTATTTTGAGTATTAACACAAAAATGGTTCATGCAAATGCATAATAGTTTTACATTTTAAACACTATCGATTAAACTAATTTCATACTACATTTGTCAATCGGCGGTGTGGTAAATTGATTTACAATTTGAAGCAAAATAGAGATTTTAAACATAATTCTATGCTAAACAGAGCTTATTTGCTCATTATATAACTAATTGAATTGTAAACGTAATTGCATCTTTTAAAAATAAATTCACATAAGCATGACATGCAAAAATGAACATCAAACAATTAGATGAAAGCGCTACAATGATAACCTGTTAACTATACAGCATTATCCCATTATGTTCGATATTTGTTAAGCTACCTGTTCCAGATTGCTATCACGGAAAAATGTAACCAAAATACATTGCTCTTTTCAAAAAGCGATGGTAGAATTTATCCCTTGAGTTGGTAACAATATCGAACATTTTTGGTCCTGGCTCAAGGCCTAAGAGTAGTCTGGACTTGTTTTAATTTTACTTTTGGAATTAATTTTATTGACTGTTGGAGAGAACAACATTTGGAAAAAAGAGAATACTTATGGTTTCATGGAAATCCGGTGAAAGCTAGATTAGATTTTGTTTTAATATCAGATTTATCTCCATGATACTGATTTAGATGATTCAAAAGTTCTACCAGGATACCGTACAGATCATTCATGTCTGTTATACAGTTTGAGTTTGAGAAATTTATAAAAGGTCTATCCTACTGGAAATTTAATAACTCTTTACTAAAAGATACAAAATATGTTGAAGAATTAAAAGTAGTTATAGATAACACTAAAAGACAATATGCCTCAGAATATCAAAATTATATAACATGGATATAAGCAACATACCAATACAAGATTTAAGATTCAATATAGATGAATTATTATTTGTTTAGACTTTACTTCTAGAAATTAGAGGTAAAACAAAAGCATACTCACCCTATAACAAAAATGGAAGTAAATAAAGAAACGACCTTCTAAAACAAATAGATATTCTGGAAAAAGAAACAGAATCAAATTATGAACTACTTGAACGAAAAACTAAACACTTATTTGTTATTCGTAACTTTCAATTAGAGGGTGTTTTTGTAAGGTCTAAAGCGAAATGAATAAATGGAAGTTTGACTCTAGATGGCTCCATAGAATCATTGTGTAACTCCATGTTAACATTAACTTGCTATGCAAGAATCTCCGGCATTAATATCAATTCAGATAAAACAAAAGTCCTATGGTTTTGATCAAGAATAAATAGTAACGTCAAACTATGTGCTGAGTACAGTTTTGTTGGGAAAATGGTATGTTTACTGTTTTAGGTGTGACATTTACAAAGATTAATTACGAGTCCAAAATTAAAGAAATAAAAAAAAAATTGCTGTTTGGTCAAAAAGGATACTCACTCCCATTGGTAAAATTGTTGTTTTAAACAGTTTGGCTCTCTCAAAACTCAACCATTTATTTACCGAATTAACAAATCCTTCTGAAGATAAAAACAACTAATACAAACACTATTTTACAAATTTATTTGAAATAATTAGAGGGACAAAATAAACAGATAAACAGAACTACCATTATTCAAGATTATAAATATGGAGGTCTTAGAATGGTAGAAGTGGACTAGCTCATACTAGCTCTAAAACAACATGGATCCGTCGAACATCTCAGATCGAAAATAAATATAGTCATCTCGTGAACATTTTCTGTCCGATTATTAATAATATCTTAAAATTTGAAACAGATACAACAAACACAATTTAAATTGAATACAAAATCCTTTTTGGCAGGATGTTCTTATCAGTTACAAATATTTTGCTGGTCAAGTTAAACCAATATCTTGGCAACATCTTCTCTCAGTTAGTATATGGTGTAACCCAGGTATCAAGGTATGTTTTACAAAAGATGGTTTATAGGCCGAATAACATTTATCGATGACATTTAAACAAAATGTAAATCTTTATTTATACGTAGAATTTAATGAACACTATAATTTACAGTCCAGTTTTCTTGAAATATGAATTATTTGGCAAAGCTGAACCTTGCGCATCTAGCCTGCAGCCGCCAAAACCCTATACGTCCACTACTCCTATCCTTAATTCTACAAAATGAGAAAAGCTGTCGAAACAGATATGACATCCTGATTAGAAATAATGTAGATCCCAAAGCATCAAGTAAATGGAAAAAATGAAGTAGTTTATATAGGAAAGATTATATGCCTTACCTTATAAACTAACAAAATATCCTAAGTTACTTTGGTTCCAATTTAGAATCAAACGTAGAATACTTGGAACTAATTGCCCTTTATTTAAAATTAATATTAGTAATAACGATATGTGCAGCTATTGCAGTAATGCACCTGAAACTATCCAACATATGTTTTGGAACTGTGGAACAGTAAAATGAACTTATTGCCCTTTATTTAAAATTAATATTAGTAATAACGATATGTGCAGCTATTGCAGTAATGCACCTGAAACTATCCAACATATGTTTTGGAACTGTGGAACAGTAAAATAATTCTGGTCAAAACTTCAAAGTTTTAACTTATATTACAGAAAAATGCATTCGTAACGTTAACAGAAACAGATATTTTATTTGGAAATAGTAAATTTGACATAGTTTTCATCACGCAGCAAAAATTTACATTGACCAAAACAAGTTACAACGTCAAATTACACAGCTTAACCATTTTAAAATTTATATAATATCTTTGTTCAATTATGAGAAACTAATCGCATATACAAACTTAAAAAGGAATAAGTTTGAAACCATGCGGCGTCAATACCTTGCTATCTGTGGAACTGGAGTACAGCGATAATTTACTTAGTTGATTTACCCAGTATCAAACTGTAGCAAATAAACAATGTTTTCATTCTGACCTTTCTAATCAAAAATAACATACCATTGCTTATATTTTGGTCTTACTTAATCAACTTTCTTTTTTTTATAATATAATATCTTTATTTTCAACATTATTTTCATACATGGTTTATATATACATTAACATATATAATAAAATGTAGACTTAAAGATAATACGATGTTTTTGGTTTTTGTGGAAGATTTCTACCCGTTCTGTTTTTTTTTAAATGGATTATATTTTTACCATTCATACTAAAAAAGAGAAATACAGCAACAAACAACAAACAATACCAAAACAACAACAACAACAAAAAATACACAATACCCATCGCATTATGTATTTTCATTATTTAATCATTTGAATGTGCCTATGCTTGTAAGTTTTTTTTATTTAAAATTGACTACTAATAATGGCTCTATTTCTCGTTTTGTTGAAAGAAGAAAAAAGAGCTGAAATCTTCCACATATATATGTAACAAAAATATCTATACAATGTTCCATTAATACAATGTGTTGTGAATAAAGTTGTTGGTTCTTAAATAAAAAAAAGGAAAATTATTTTCCTGAATTATTTATACAGAATTCAATGACTAAATATATTAAATTTAAAATGTTTTCAAGAACAATCAATTTGCTTACTTGGGAATTACAATGTCAACACATTGAAAACTATATAATACCACAAAGGTAAAAAAAACCTATGGAGAGAAATGTAGTCTAGAAAAAAAGAAGATTTACTAAGTGTAATTAGAAAAAAGAATGAAAAAATAATATTAAAAAAAAAAAAAAAAACGAATACCAGCCAAGGTGATGTTTAACATTTTTTTTTTTAAAGGTAACTATGGACGTGCGTTTTCCCTTTCAAAAACAAGATATGAAAATTAATTTAGGAGAAAGGATCTCCATTTGCTGTTATGTTTGTCCATTTTGTCATTTTTAAGAGCAATTTCTTTTTCAACCTTCTTGTTTTATTTAGAAAAAATAATAATTTTGGAAGTTGTATATACTCGTATTAATCCTTTAAAACTATCCTGAACCACTGTCCTTTGATAATGGATTTATAAACATATTCATTACAAAGGATGGGTTATTGACTTTTGTCTCTTTCCAAAAAAAGAATCTGAGAAAAAAAATCAGTGACCCTCGGAGTAGAGGCAGTGCTTTGTGGATTTCATAACATGAAACAATTTTTATGTTAAAATACATAAAATAAGTCCGTATGTATTGACAATGTGGGTTGTACACTGGGTTTTGAAACAACACTTTTTTTATATTTGTTATTGTTTTTTTCTCCAGAGTTTATAGAGACTCACTGCAATCGTATATCATCCAGATATTCCCTATATAGCAACCATACTATATTTTAACCAAAATTGTTTTGGAATTACCTCTGGATTGCAGTGTGTTGTATAATGTTCATCAAAGACTCCAGTAATGATCTACGGACAATCAATAAGTCACAGTACCAAGCCTGGCCTATTTAGTATGGGGCCACACAGGAAGCTTGGAGGGATATATACACTGTACATTGCATGCAGAGTGCATTCTTAATCTTGTCTCTATCTAGGATAGATGTCTTCATTATACGTAGTGGAGAACTTGTGATAGTTAATATGGCGGCTTTTAATTTTGCAAATCCAGACGCGTTTGACTTTGCTAAACCAGAAGCATGGGAAAAATGGTTTAAGCGATTTGAAAGGTTCAGGTCGGCGTCGGGTTTGTAAGAGGTCAACGGAAACGCAAATAAATACATTATTATATTCAATGGGCATCGAGTCTAAGGACAGATTAGCGTCATTTGGACTGTTAGATGAGGAACAAAAGGTTTACAAAACTGTCACGGATAGATTAAACAAGTACTTTATTCCAAAGCGGAATTTAATTTTCGAGCGTGCCAAATTCAATCAGCGGATGCAGCTCGAGGGCGAATGTGTAGACACTTTTGTTATGAACTGACACAAATTATCAGAGAATTGCCAGTTTGGAACGTTGCACGATGAAATGACTCGGTATAGGATTGTCGTGGGATTAACAACCCACAGACTGTTGGAAAAACTCCAATAAGACGCTGAGCTAACATTAGAAAAAGCTATTACAGTAGTAGCCAGGCAGAGTGAGGCCGTGAAATCTCACAACATGTAAACACGGACATAAATACGGACAGTATTAAAACAAACCAACGTGTTTGGAATAAGCAAAAGTCGCGAAATCCGTCGCAGACTTCCGGAAAGAATGCGGGTTGTGAACGGTGTGGAAATAGGCAAGCACACTCTAGAGACAAATGTCCTGCCATAGATGCCAGGTGCTTCAAGTGCGACCGTAAAGGCCATTTTCAGAAGTGTTGCAAGTCGGATGTTGGGGAAATTCTGACACAACAGCAAGATCTGGGGGGACAACAGAGGATACTTTCTTGGGAATCTCAATGCTCCAAAGTCATGCAAGCCGTGGAAGACATGCATTACACTGCACACAAATCACAAAATGGTGTTCAAAATTGATTCAGGGGCGGATGTGACCGTGATTTCAGACAAACAGTTCAATACTTTTATAGGAATTAAGCTGGCGAAAACTGACAAATAACTGTACGGTGCAGGAAATTCTCAGCTAAACGTGTTAGGAAAGTTTGAATGTTTATTGGAATCAAATGATGCATTTAGTATTCAGGATATATATGTAGTGCATGGTCTTAATGAAGCACTTCTTGGTCGACCTGCGATTATGGGTCTAGGAATTATCAAAGAGGTAAACATATCTTCTTTTGACGCGGAATCCGAACATTATCGCGATGAATTTCCGAAATTATTTGGGTTAAAAAAGACAGACTGGGAGCTAAAGCTAGGGGTAATCTCAAAAATAAATGAGCCCACTGAGTGGTGTGCACCTATGGTTGTGGCACCAAAGGCCAATGGCCAAATAAGGATATGTGTAGACCTGTCTAGACTTAATGAGTCAGTTAAACGTGAAAAGTTTCAAATGCTATCCGTAGATGATTCACTGTCAAAGTTAGCAGGGGGTCAATATTTCTCAAATATGCCTCAAGTGGTTTTTGAAAATCAACCTTGCCAAAGAGAGTCGTCATCTCACCTGTTTCATGACACCCTTCGGTAGATTCTGTTTTAACCGCCTTCCTTTCGGAATTAATTCGGCACCGGAATTTTACCAAAAGGAAATGTCAGAATTACTGTAGGGTCTCTCAGGTGTAGTTGGCCAAATGGATGAGGTTCTTGTATCTGGAGCAACAAAGCTTGAACATGACACTATGCTTGGCATAGTGCTACAGCTCATTGAGACATCAGGTATCACACTAAATGACAAGTGCGAGTTCTGGAAGCCCTCCCTTATGTTACTAGGTCATATAGTAGGCCAGGGTACAATTGAGGCCGATCCCTTGAAAGTAAAGGCAATCGTAGACCTGCCAAGACCGGAAAATGTTTCCGACATCAAAAGATTCTTAGGCATGGTAAATCAACTGGCTAAGTTTTCACCAAATATGGCAGTCATGACTAAATCAATCCGTGATGTCCTTAAAGCAAAACGTGCATGCGCCTGGGAACCAGCAAAAGAAATTGTTTTTAAGAAAATTAAGACTGACTTGATTTCGCCAGCAGTCCTAGCACAATACGATCCCGGGAAGGAAATATTAGTTTCAGCTGATAGTTTTTCCTATGGGTTAGGGGGCGTAATTCGCCAAAAACACGGTGAAATCTGAAAGCCGGTGGCATATGCATCCCATTCTCTGACAGATACAGAGTAGAGATATGCACAAATAGAAAAATAATGTCTTGGATTAACATGGGTGAAAGATTTGCAATTTTTTTAATAGGAGTCCCATGTCATATGGAAACAGATCATAAACCCCTGGTTCCTCTGTTAAGCACCAAGAATTTAACAGAGCTACCTCCCAGAATATACAGATTTCGAATGAGACTTATGAGATTTCAATTCTCAATTACGTAGCTATACTGCCGGGTGTAAACTGATCATTGCAGACTGCCTATCTAGAGCACCCCTGTCTACCCCATGCGGTTCCGATAATGAGGCCAGTTTAGAAATAGACGCTTATGTAAAGGCAGTCATAGAAAGTATACCAGCCTCTCCTAATCGACTGGAACAAATTAAGCCACATTAAAAGCAGGATAAAGTTTGTAGCAATCTTATATCATTTTGCAATAAGGCATAGCCAGACAAATCAGCAGTTAATGATAGGATGAAACCATACTGGTCATACAGGGGTGAAATCACATTTCAAATGGGGTTACTCTTGAAAGGGGATCGGCTGATTATTCCTGAGATTATGCAGTCAGAAATGCTTGAAAGAATTCATGAGGGTCACCAGGGAATTTCAAAGTGTAGAGAGCGAGCAAAATCTTCAATATGGTGGATAGGTCTCAGTTCCGCACTGGAAACATTGGTCAAATCCTGTCAAAAATGCATTGAGCATACTAATTATCATACAGAGCCAATGCTGTCATTTGATTTCCCTTGTCGACCTTGGCAACAAGTAGCAACAGATTTATTCGAGCTAAAAGGCCAGACATATTTACTGATTGTAGACTACTTTTCTAGGTATATTGAAATTGCCACGTTTAGCAATATAACACAGTGGGGTCATTTTTACTTACAGTTAAAATTGTATAATATACTTCTATAATTGTAAAGAATAAGAAAATCTCCCCATTTACTGCTGTTTATGATTACAATATGCAATTATTCACTTGAATATATTTCTTATTACTTTATTTACAAACTTATTTGATGCATATTACATGTTTTATGTAAGGTTGGTTGAGGGATGGCCCACCCTACCATCATATACGAGGTAAATAAATGGATCACCATTAATCTGGTGATTGAAAAATATGTACTCTGGTGTACTTGTTTGGAGGTTATATAGACTCTATAACATGGAACCTCACGTTTTAAAATTGACGGATCAGTGTGCGAAATTGGATCACGGACAGAGACACTATGTTCTTCTCTGGCTTCTCTAACATCTCTAGCCTGTTTTAACAATATTGAAAAAAAAAAGAAAGATACAAAAATCGGACAGGGAAAGTAGCATTCAATGACGACTGAAAAAACAAAAAGTCAACCACAAAAAAACAACAAAAAAAACACACAAACAGACAAACGAGAAGTCAAAAGTAATAAAAAATGCAAACGACAACACAAACACAAAAGGGTTGACAATAGGGATGCCGACTTGGAACGGTCAGTGGCCAAAACCAGGTTCTAGGGTGCATCAAACCTCACACTTACCCTATTGTCATCCGAATTAAACGGGACAGTGTAAATAAAAGAAAAACGCCATGAATTATTCTCTAACCAAGGCAGGTTTAAAAGGCAATATAATTAAAACACCTAGATGCTCGTGTATATATAAATACAAAAAAAAGCCTAGAAAGCCACAATGAAGGTACTCGGTGACTTGGCAGAAGCCAGAGCAACAAGAGAATAAACCACTGAGGGCACGACAAGACAAGACCGCGGACAAACATCAAACGCCACCGTCCTAATGGGCCTTAGGTAGGCGTCATCATAGGGTCCACAGCCTGTCCGGTCATCGTACAATTAAAGAGGAAAGCGTAGTGGCGAACTGTAAAAGGGTCTACCACCAAGCATGCAGTACGTTGCAAAATGATAGGGTCATAACGTCTTTTGATAAACCTTTAAACAAGTTTAACAAAGATAGTATGAAAGTGATCATAACAAAGAATCTTACGAAGTTTGTAAATCACATCACCATAGAAGTCAGGTTGTGATAGTCCTTGTCGCAGAAGAGTCCTTAAATTGCTTTTATTTTGTGATTCATTTCTTTTATTCCATGTAAGACATAGAACAATGTTATACAAAAGTTGTTCAGGTATCAATACAAACTATATGATTTTGATTACATTGCTTTAATAATTGGAAAGAAGATCAGGGTTACGATAATACAATTGTGCAAAGGTTTTACGAAGTTTATGGTAACAGTAACCCTGATGGAGTAGCTTTTCAGTTATACAAATATTACGAATATTAAAGTCCTCAACCCGAGTACAAGCTCTTGAATAACGAATAAGTTGAGACACATAGACCACATAAAAAGTTGCTCGGGGAACATCCCCATCTAAGTGGGGATAATTAACAATGTTAAAATTAAAATCATCTCTCTTGTCATAGATTTTGTTAATAATTTCACCATTTTAAATAGAGAGATCTCAATCAAGAAAAGAAGCGTTATTATCAGAAATATTAGCCTTGTTAAGCTGAAGTTCTTAACGATAAATATTATTAACCATAATTGCAAAGAAAGGGTTGTCAATGTTCAAATATGTCATCCAGATACCGAGAGGTACATGTATCATTAAAGGCTTCAATAACATCTCCCTGGGTATCTGGTGAAAGACTCAACATGAAATCTCTTTCATAGCAATATAAAAACAAATCTGCGACAAGTGGTGCACAGTTCGTACCATAGGAATACCAACAATTTGTCTATAAACGGTGGTTCCGTACCTGACAAAAATATTATCTAATAGGAAAATGAGTGCTTCACAATTTTCATGGCAAGTCCACAGAGTGTAATTATCTAAACTGCCGTTAGTAAAAAACGCTTTAATATTATTATAGGTCAAAAATGTAGTATTTTTCCCTAGTGAATGTTTTTTGAATGAGCGCAATAAGCTTGTATTTAATAAGGTGATGTGGTAAGGTAGTATATAGTGTAGAGAAAAGAAATATAAAAAGATCGGACAGGGAAAGTAGCATTCAAGGAGGACAGTCAACCACAAAACACAGAAATAAACATAGAAACAGACAAACAAGAAAGCAAAAGTAATAATAAAAGTAAACGACATCACAAACACAAAATGGTTGACAATAGGCCTACCGCATTGGAACGGTCAGTGGCAAAGTAGGCCACTGGGGGTTTAAACCGGTTCTAGGGTGCACCAAACATCACACTTACACTACTGTCATCCCATTAAAACAGGACAGTGTAAATAAAGAAATCCCCGCCATGATCTAATCTCTAACCAACAAGGCAGCATCAATTAGGCAATATAAGTAAAACACAAATATGATCGTGTAAATATAATACAAAAAAACAATAGCCTAGAAAAGTCATAAGTGCTTATTGATGAAACTTGACCTTTATTGAACATTTTATCAAGGACATCTCCTGAAATTTGTATGGACCAAAATAAATTAATCCCAGAGTTTTCGAAAGGCGAGAAGTACAAATACATGATTATAGGATGGCATGAACATCTCTTGAAAGTACCAGCAGTTATGTTCTGCAAAAAGCCAAATCAAAGTTCAGGGTAGCTAAAACAACTTGTACGCATTATTTAAGGGACCTGTTTCATATCAAATAGTGAAAATGAACATAACATTTCATCATCAAGTACTAACATAATGCTACCATTTGACCAGTTTGTCCACAAAAGATTAAAACAGTTATGAATTACATTACATGGTCCCTTCTTAATTTTATTAAGCGATGGAAAAGCTTATATTAGCAGTATTTTATAACGGATATTTCGACAATAAAACATGTTTAAAAACATGTTTTATTGAAAAAATGCGATAACCTGTTTAAAATTAACAGAATGTTTTAATTTTACAATATGCAATTTGTTTAAGGCAAGTTTAAAGTTGTATTTCATACCCCAGCCCACCGCGTTTTCGCTTCTTGGAGAAGGGATTGGATAGGGTATGAAAGTAAATACTCAGAAAATGTATTGAGTAAAACTAGACCGACTATTACTAAGCTTACTAAGATGGTAATTAATTAGGTTATGCTTCGAAGGTCGATACGTTTAGCCAATGCATATGAAGTACGTAATTATGTATGTAAATAAAACATCTCAACAGTCTGGGTTTACATAATGAACACAATTAATGCCGATCGACTGGTATGTCAGTGTTAACAAAATAAATGGAACAAAAACGTGTTCTTAGATTTAATTAAAACAATATATGTATTGGCCTCGACAGCCTATTTTTTTCTGAGTTTTTGTGTGAGTTATTCTTCATAAATAAATTTGATTTGAAAACACATGTTACGTTTATTTGACAGCGTAATTGATATATGTGTTATTTTCCGGTTAATTAAAAGTCTTGCAGACACGCTCATTCGTTTTATTACGGTAACCATTGAGTATGAACTATTTGCTATCAAAAGTGATACGCTTTTTAACACTCACATCCTAGCAGACCGACGTTTTTGGGTTTTATTTTACATTATCCAGGCGAACTATAATTTAAGCTGACAATCTGCTGTATTTTTCAAAAACGCATTAAGAACTCCCGGTATCGGAATAAATTTAATACCGTGTAAGACGGCATGGTGTTAGACAGAAAATTAGCCCCAAGAAATTCAAGTATATATTTATAATTTTGAAACATTGTCATTCAACGATATGTGCATCAAACAACTGACGGAGATAAATCATTTCCGCATTTTTTAAAACACTCACACGTTTTCACTCTTCTTTAATTTAGAATATATTATGTTTGGATGTGGAAGCATCTAGACGGAAGTACGATACATATAGTAACATACAGTTGGTCAAATATGGGCTTGATGTCTTAACTAACATGTTACGAGAATGATACGGTTTGGATTATATATTTAATCTATATTATTATTCACTATCAATATATGTTGTTTTTTTAATTTTTTTTGAAAAGAATTTAAAAATACAACTTTATCATTTGTATTTTGAAATGATCGGTAACAGTTTACAGTGCCTATGTCTGAATTGTATTTCAAAGGTTCCCGCTGTTCGATTCACAATATGCATACACAGGCGATAACAGTCAGCAATGTATTAAAGCTAATTACCATCGCATCTTCATGAAATATAGTAAAGGTGCAATTCTATTATGCGATAGTGTTCGTACACTTTCGTTAAGAGCGTGCTTGTGTTATGTCCTAAATACAATTTACAAACCAGGCTTTTCTAATTGTTACTAATGACGCAACTGCAGCCAACCTGCAGTAAATATTGTGTAATTTCTCATGACACAAACCACATGTGTGTTTGCTTAAGTGTTTGATACAAACTTAAGTTTCAAGGTGCAGTAACATTTTACAAATGAGTATCAAAATGGTTAATTCTACTGAAATGATAAAAAGGTGCATGTAATATTACTGCGAGACAATATATGCTTCAATTAGAAGGAAACACCAAAGAATAACAAGTAATGGAAACAAATATAATATATAAAATTTCCATACTAAATCGGAAACGTATTTGCCGCCGTTCTTAATTTACGCATTAAAGGTATCACATGCCATCATGGGAATTTGCAAATGCTGGTTTCACCGGATATAAAAGCGGTCTCATATCTAAAGGCGTTGATCAATCAAAACGAGAGAAGCTAATATAAACTATTATTAAGTCCTCTTACATTCACTTATAGCGTTAACATTAAATACACTATTTATTTTCGCAATTTTCGCGTTTATGGTGTGTATAGATGCAACAATATGGCGATGTGGATATTACGCAATATGTTTACGCTATGCCATTGTGTTACGAGTAAAATGTAACGAGAAAGGGTGTGCAAAACCAGAAGAACAACGCTATAAAGTATAATCTACGCATGTATTAAAATAATATATTGAAACATATTCAGTTACAGAATACAAATAAACTAGATCCAGTATTACTTTAAATTCATATCACACTCTATATATTCTTTGGGGCGCAAATATAGCGCGTTGTATATAGCAGCCTAGCGGCCATCAAAATGTAACGCACAACAATTAAACATCAAGCACCTCGCCCCGAATATGTGCAGTTGGAGGTGGTGGTGCGGACGGAGGTAAGGAATATGCTTTTAGACAACAATGGCGAGCTAGGCGTTGTCTCGAGAAGAAGTTCA
The DNA here is from genome assembly GCA_037043455.1 of Cyrtodaria siliqua. NCBI lineage: Eukaryota > Metazoa > Mollusca > Bivalvia > Adapedonta > Hiatellidae > Cyrtodaria > Cyrtodaria siliqua. The sequence goes on along the minus strand of JAWPHD010000736.1, from coordinate 118,499 downwards.
GAACTGAGTTCAGTTCAGGAGATACATCACCGTGTACTGTAAATGGTGACTAGAAATGTATTCGTATTACTGCTGCGAACACTCTCAAGTATTTGTAATACAGAACAAACAAGAACATTTTGTAACAATTCGCCGGTAGTATATATAGCGCAAATTATCAGAAATAGCAGGGACTCGGTTACGGAGATTATCGAAGCTTGTAGCGTATACTAATAATTTACGATGTAAATTAATATTTTTAATACATAAATATAGGCTCTGTTGTAAAAAATAGCTCTCTATATCAAGCTGATAATTGGATGGTTTTGGATCATCAATGTGTTCCTAAAGTAGACGTTATCGCTGTAGGCTGGTTCCCAAATAATCAATTACAAATATATGAATAAAGTGCCGTGTTTTAGACACGCATTTAGGAGTATCGTAGTTTTGGCAAACACTCGATACCAAAGCTGTTTTTCCGAAAGTGTACATACTTTGTAACACTCGTCTTATAGTGTTATATTTATATTCCAAGCGCAATGTTACGATCATGTCAGTTCATTTGCTCAATTTAGTAAAGAATGAAAATAACAATTGTTCTCCTCCATTAATTACTTCTCCTTCCAGTGGCACTTATCAAACATAATCACACATATATTCGTCGGCTTTGGCCGACGAATAATGATACTTTATAAGAACACTCGTACATTTCTGATGTAAGTGTAAGACGGCTACAAACACTCGCTCGCCTTTAAAGAGACACATGGCAATCTGGAGTTTTATATCAGGCATTACCATTAGTACAGCGATTTATTAATCCTGTATCATTTTGACTTTAAAAATGAGATATAGGGACCTATAGAAACCACAGCGTCCGAGCGCAATGGCATCGTAAGTCCACACTGTACTGCAAACAAGGACTTGACAATACAATGAAAGAGACAAAAAACAACAGAAAGGGTTAAAACTTCTTGCATATAATGAAATAAAAAATTGAGAATTCTATTACCTTCATTATTCTACACATTTTTTAAATATATTATTGGTGCAATATTATCAAAAGTCAATAATATGTAAAAACATTTTGCTTTGAACTATTCTTACATGTACAATTAATATTAATGATTGAATAAATGCAAGTTACGAGAAAAAGTAACGGGACGCCGTGAGTTTTATAAAAAATCAAGACTGCCGTGTGTCCCTTTAATATGGAACACCCCTTTCTTCAGAAAGAACTACACACACTTTATCGACAGATGCGTCGATAGCTAACAAAGGCCTTCAAATAATTACTAAGAAAACGCGTAATTCCTTGGAATAACTCCTACGGCTGCTAAGAACACTTGCAAGCCTTATCAGTTCTAGCCTTACTGAATACCTTCTTTTTTTTCTTAATGCACCATAAGCTAAAATAAAGAACTACATACACTGTATCGAGATGTTCGTCGATAGCTAACAAAAGCCCTTAAAGAATTACTAAGAAAACTCGGAATTCCCTGTAACAACTCTTAAGGCTGCTAAGAACACCCGCAAACTTTATCCATTCTACCTTAGAAAGTCTTCATATTTCTGCACAGAAACGACTTGGTACACGTTATCGCCGAACGCAATTTCCAAACTGAACGAAGACTTTTACAGACACATCCTACATATAGCATCCACCTCTGTGTGCATATATTTGACATCACAATCAGACCACCGTTCCATGGATTTATTCAGATGATCAGGTACCTGCGCCTGCGCCGCAGACGTGACTGCTCCGATCCAAAAGCCCAGTCCCGAATAGTGTCTATCGCCTAAACCTGACTTCGACAGAAGGAACTTGACATGAGAAATGAAAACATTTTATTTAAGACCATGCCTGAATGCGTTTGGAAAAAATAACCATGTGTACCGGCGTCGGATTTTGATCGTAGAGTAATATAAGCATCAATATGTTTCAATGGGTCTATTGCCGATTTTGTAGCGTTAAGAGGTACTTGAGACCCTTTACTAAAAATGTCACTTTAGAAAATACGTAGCTTTATTTCGCATGCATTCAAAGTCACATTAAGTTCAAGTTCAAGTTCACACGTGAAGACTTAAAAAACCCATGATACAAAGTAGACGTGAATTCCCCACAACGCAGAAAGTCAACAGAAAATGCCATACTACATGCAGAGGCTAATATCAGTCTATCGTACTCGTCAATAGCTCCTGTAATTAGTAGTTTCAGTCGCCTATTCAAGATTTGGAAAGTTATTGGACATATGTTTATCGACACAGTACACTGGTTCCTATTCGCCACACGAAGCATCAACTTTAATTTTGAAAGATCGCTTGAACCTCTAAAAAGGCGATAATAATGGCGAACTCCAGCCAAGTACTGCTTAATAATATCCTATCACAATTTTTGATTTACGAAATAAATCAAATTATTCTCATTAATCGGAGGTGGCCAGCAATCATTACCGAACCACAATTAGAAATGTTGTACTCACAAATAGGCTCACAAAGTGAATAAGCCATCTTAATACAACGAAAAGTATGTTTTGCTAACGAAGCAGTTAAGAGATTGTTGACTGTATTTTCTAGGTAAGATGCATGTACCTGACTGTAATCTGTGGGCGTTTGGAGCCTGTAATCGAAACCGCGAACTATTTTAAATATAAGCTCTTCATGTCTTGTACATGTGCAATCAAACACAAAGCATCTGTTTTGTTATTTTTAATAATTGTTGATCTTCATATTGTTGATCTCAACTCGGGGCTAGAGGGCGTGAGCGGTAGCTAGCATATTTCACTACCGTTCATGAACAGTCTCAATCAAACCGAGACTGCAATATTTTGTATTTGTCGTGTTAGGCCGTTTCCAAAGGTCCATTATCATACTCTTTTTTAAACATAACATGTATATATCAAACAAAGCATATTTTCATTTTGACAGTTTTAAGAAACATCTTTTGATAGAGGTATATATAACCACACATGAAGTCGCGTGAGGTTACTGTAGCCTGTGCGATTTGTGACTTTATACCTGTAATGGCTGATATCAGTGAGGCTATTAATACTAGTATGTTACGAACTTTTATGCGACGCACTTAAATCAACAATTAGTCATTGTTTCTTGAAAATATGCTTTCTGCCAAGTCGAGTGGAGTTATTCTATACACGTCAAACGACGATGAATCATAATGTCCTATGATGTAACAGTTAATAAGTTATATTTCTAACAAATTAGACACCATGTCTGGCTGATTAATTGCTGATTGTAAATTGTGGCATTCATACCTTTTAGTTTAAAGTTATTGTATTCCATTAACAAAACCGTTCCTTAAATCTTGTAGCAGTCTGTCAACAAAAGTGCGGGTGGGAGGAATTAGCAATTCTGCTGGCATGTAAACAATATGTATAGGTGGTGAAGCTGTAATCTCTATACCACCATTGCTGTCAATGCGTCATTGTTTATTTGTTTGCATTTCAGTTGACACTGTTAATCACGATGTAAGCCCTTACAATGTCACAACTATGAACAAAAACTTGTTGTGATAGTTCGCATCTGACAGTGTTGAACTTATTGCATATCTCTTAACTATAGGCATCCCTATTTGTCGGTCAGATTTATTAAATCGTGAGTGTTTATCAGTTGCCAAAAAAGCCTCTGGGGGTTTGAACCAGGTTTTAGGGTGCACCAAGCCTCATACTTACCCTACCGTCAACCCAATAAAACGGGAGAGTGTAAATAAAGAAATCCCCGCAATGAACTGTTCCCTAACCAAAACGAAATATAAACAGATCAAACAGGGAAAGTAGCATTCAAGGAGGACAGTCAATCACAAAACACAGAAACAAACAAACAAGAAGGCAAAACAAATAATAAATACATACGACATCACAAACACAAAAGGGTTGACGATAGAGCTACCGCCTTGGAACGGTCAGTGGCAAAGTAAACCACTGCGGGTTTAAATCGGTTCTAGTGTGCACCAAACCTCACACTTACCCTACTTCATTCCATTAAAACAGGACAGTGTAAATAAACAAATCCCCGCCATTATCTAATCTCTAACCAACAAGGCAGCATCAATAGGCAATATGAGTAAAACACAAATATGCTCGTGTAAATATAATACAAAAAAATACAATTGCCTAGAAAGTCACAATGAAGGTACTCAATGACGTGGCAGAAGCCAGAGCAACAAGATAATAAACCATTAATAGCACGACAAGAAAGATCATAGACAGACATCAAACGCCACCGTCCCTGTGGGTCTTAGGTAGGCGTCATCATAGGGTCCACAGCCTGTCCGGTCATCGTACAATTAAAGAGGAAAGCATAGTGGCGAACTGTAAAAGGTTCCACCACCGAGCATGCAGTATGTTGCAAAATGATAGGGTCATAACCTCTTTTGATAAACTTTTTAACAAGTTTAACAAAGATAATATGAAAGTGATCATGACCAAGAATCTTACTGATTGAGTAGCTTTTTAGTTATACAAAGATTACAAATATTAAAGTCCTCAACTCCAGTACAAGCTCTTGAAAACCGAATAAGTTGAGGGAACATCCCCATCCAAGTGGGGATAATTAACAATGTCAAAATTAAAATCATTTCTCTAAGGCAGCATTAATAGGAAATATAAGTAAAACACAAAGATGCTCATGTATGTAAAAATACAAACAAACAATAATCTAGAAAGTCACAAAGAAGGTACTCAATATTTTGGCAGAAGCCAGAGCAACAAGAGAATAAACCATTGAGGGCACGACAAGATTAAACTGCAGACAAACATCAAACCTCACCGTCCTATTGGGCTTTACGTAGACGTCATCATAGGGTCCACAGCCTGTCCAGTCATCGCACAATTAAAGAGGTAAACATAGTAGCGGACTGTAAATGGGTTCACCACCAGGCATGCAGTGCGTTGCAAAATGATAGGGTATTCACCTCTTGTGATAAACCTTTTAACAAGTTTAACAAGATATAATTAAAGCGATCATGGCCAAGAATCTTACAAAGTATGTAAATCACCTCACCATAGAAGGCAGGTACGGAAAGTCCTTGTCGCAGAAGAGGTCCTAAATTACTTTTATATTTGGAGAGAAGATCAGGGTTACGATGATCATAATGATACAATTTTGCAAGTTTTTACGAAGTTTCTGGTAAGGGTAACCCTGATGGAGTAGCCTTTTTTACGAATATTAAAGTCCTCAACTCGAGTACAACCTCTAGAAAAACGAATAAGTTGAGACACATAGACCCCATAAGAAGTTGCTCGGGGAACATCTCCATCTAAATGGGGATAATTAACAATATCAAAATTAAAGTCATCGCTCTTGTCATATATTTTGCTAATTATTTCACCATTTTCAATGTAAATCAAGAAAAGAAGCGTTTGTATCAGAAATATTAGCTTTTTTAAGTTGAAGTTCTTTAGGGTATATATTATTAACCTTAATATATTATCAACATAAAAACAAATCTGCAACAAGGGGTGCACAGTTCGTACCCATAGGGATACCAACAATTCGTCTATAAACGGTCATTCCATACCTGACGAAACTATTATGTAATAGGAAGATGGGTTCTTCACAAACGTCCTGGCAAGTCCACATAGTGTAATAAATTGTCTAAACTGCCGTTAGTAAATTTGTTGTACATTTTATCAAGAACGTCTCCTGAATTTTTAATAGAGCAAAATAAATTAATCCCTGAGTTTGCATACGTGTTATCACACTATTGTTTAAGTGACCTTTAACAACAGTAAGACAAGAAGTTAAAAGTTTGGAGACGTTTGTGGTGGTGCAGGCACTAGAATTCGACATGAATCGGGCCTTATACGAATGTTTATGTAATTTAGGATTGCAGTACATAGTTGGCAGTTTGTTCTGCTTTTTGTCTTGAAAGTAGTGCACCGAGTGATATGTGTGGAATAAAACATCATCCTCAGTAGAATGATCTGAGTATACGACTTAGTTCTACCGAGTTCAAACATAGATGTAATATAGGCGTAAAACAAAATTACATTATTAGCTGCTTGATCAGCACTTAAAAAAAAATATTATGAATTTCTTGAATTCCCGATTTTAAATTACGAAAGGAAAACCTAGGACTCAGAGGAAGTAAAGAGGGATTAGCATTATAAAAGTTAATACGTATATCTATAATTTAAAAAAATAGAAAGTAGAAAGAGAGTTTGGGTCCGCATGTTCTCTACGACATAATTTTATACTGAAATCGTCAATGGATTGGGCAATTTGAGCACGACAGGCATTATAATTGATTGTTGAAGGTAATCTATACTTAGGACCTTTCGAAAACGGATACCGAATACGTTTATCAACACTATCAAAATTACCAGTAATGACATGACCTGCTGGAGCTTAGCAAAATTTTGATATAATACATTCACATTCCTTAGGAGTGTTATTTACTATATCAAGGTCAGAATATTTTTTGTTGTAGTTGAAAATAATATTTCTAATAGGCATTTTATACTTATAACACATTACAGAACTTTCTGAATTTTTGAAATATGTAGGGATAGAATCAACTACATGATTATCTCGAAAAATACTAGGCATGTCAATGAAAGCAGTACCTTTATTAACAAGATTAAGATAAAGTATTTTTAGAAAATGTTTGACGTGATCAGACTCCTTGTCAATATGGGGTCGGAGAACTTATGGTGTATAGCTTTGAACTATGGAAGCAGTGTTATGAACAGTCTCAATCAAACCGAGACTGCAATATTTTGTATGTGTCGTGTTCGGCCGTTTCCAATGGTCCATTATCATAGTCTTTTATATAGCACAGTGGCTTTGCTTGTGCAGTGTGGCGGCAGTAAAACGTCTCCCCACGCTTGCAGTAAGGACTGTTATTCATGCGATATTTGGAGATCGCTGAGCCCGATACTTATATTTAGTTATCGATGGTACATTTTCAATTGCGTTTGGTTTCTTACAAATTTTTCGATTCAGTGGTTCCACTACTCCGGGCGATAAAAGGCTCTTGGTATTGTTTAACCACTCATAGGATATTGTGTCTGCTATTTAATTGAGTATTTTGGCTGTTACTTGTGATATGCAGGCTTCATAACCGCTGCTCCCAACTAAGTCCATTTTGTTTATTTCTCTATTCGGGGCATAGTATTTTGTTAGATACTGGGACCATACGCCGCTGGACATGGGGGAGGAAAATCTCTATGTCCACCGCTATATGCAGGCCATCTTCGGGATGGTTAAAATTATGTACTATTGATTTTATGAATATTGAGTTCTGCTCAACCCGAGGCTAGAGGGCGTGAGCGGTAGCTAGCATAATTCACTACCGTTCATGAACAGTCTCAATCAAACAGAGACCGCTATGTTTTGTATGTGTCGTGTTCGGCCGTTTCCAAAGGTCCATTATCATACTCATTTATATAGCACACTGGCGTTGCTTGTGCAGTGTGGCGGCGGTAAAACGTCTCCCCGCGCTCGAATCAGGATTGTTTTATTTTGTTATCGGTGGTACATGTTCAATTGATTTTGTTTTCTTACATAACTTTCGATTCGTTGGTTCCACTACTCCGGCCGATAAAAGGCTCTGGGTATTGTTTAACCACTCATAGGATATGTTGTCTGCTTTTTAATTTAGTATTTTGGCTGTTACTTGTGATATGTACGCTTCATAACCGCTGCCCCACAATTAAATTCCATTTTGTTTATTTCGCTCTTCGGGGCATAGTATTTTGTTAGATACTGGGACCATACTTTGCTGGACATGAGGGAGGAAAATCTCTATGTCCACCGCCATATGGATGCCATCTTCGGGATGATTAAAATTATGTACTACTGATTTTCAGAGGGCGTGAGCGGTAGCTAGCATATTTCACTACCGTTCATGAACAGTCTCAATCAAACCGTTACTGCAATATTTTGTATGTGTCGTGTTCGGCCGTTTCCAAAGGTCCATTATCATACTCTTTTAAACAAGGGATCTGTGCGAATGCATATTTTGTCTGCTTTCTCGTCCATTAACTTAAGTTAAGAAATGAACAGATAGGTAAGCCGTGAAAGCTTAGAGTGATTTCCAGACTGTTTATAATAGTATGTAAATCAGCGACTGAAATAATTGCACGCGATTTACTTTTGATGTTACCATTACGCCTACGACCATGAGACATAGAGTTACGCTTTCGAATTGCAAATAGAGAAAACATGTCAATATTAGGATCTTTTGAAATATTTCCTTGTTGATAAATATTGTCATTAAGGCCGAGTGGATACGGTGTCTGTATGTTAGTTCTGCTATATGTCCATGATGTCTAGCTTTTATTTTAGAGATTTTAGTAGCATCATTTTCATAAATTATATATCCAACAGGATGAACAGTAACGTTACTAAAAGCATGACCTGATTGACGAAAGTGTTTGTACCAGTAATGTTATTACTTTTTAGGATTACCTGCATTATATTTATGTTCATTAAATCGAACTTTTAAAGATCGACCTGTTTGTTCAATATATTGTATACCTCAACATGGTGCCTTTCAACTCAAAACATAAATGACGTGAGATGTACGTCATTCAAGATTTGAAGCTAGCCATACATTAAACATTCTACCATTAACAGCTGATTTAATGGTGGACTTGCAAGATATAAATAAATGCAACAACTGGACCTCTTATCAATGTACTTATTAATAGAGGGAAACATCCTGCGTCTTGAATGGTCTAAACTATTTCTGAAAGGAGGCTTATTTAAACTTTCCCGTTTTAGTGGGTTAACAGTAGTGTAAGTGTGCACCCCAGAACCTGGCTTTTTTGCCCCTATCCGTTCCTAGGCGGTAGCCCTATTGTCTATCCTTTTGTGTTTGTGATGTTTTATTTGTCCTTTTATTCATCTTTAAATTTGTTCTTTGTTTCTGTGTGAGTTTGACTGTTTGTGGTTGACTGTCGTCCTTGAATGCTGCTTTTCCTGTTCGATTTGTATCTCTATAGGTGTATGGTATTTCCTCAAAACAGGGAATCCTAGTGGTGTAACTGGAACTTTTGAACCATTATTAAAAATCCTGGTAATATTATTAGAAGGAACTTTAAACGCGGTTGCCGAATGACGATTTATTGGTGTAAGGCGTACATATGGTTTAGTTCTAAGAAATGAAGAGTTACTTTTGTGGAATTTGTATTGATTACGCAGAGTGTAACCGAAGAGGTTAAAGATTTATTTCAAGTGTTTTTTACTAATAGACTCATATAATTATGTAATTTAGAAAGTAATACCATTCTGTGAAAAGCGACATAGGGGTCAATTAATAGTTATTAGAGATACGAAATAGAATCGTATCAACGATTCATAAGAAATAATATTTGTAACTGACGGACGGTTTAAAAAGGTCCAAAACTCGACAACAGTGTCAAATGCTAGATCACGAGGAAAGTAAAGGAAAACCCTAATAAAACGAGTCAAAATGTCGATGAGTGCAAACCTTAAACATGAAATACACGTGTTTAAGGAAAAACTGGAGCAATGCATATCATACAATCCCTATGGGAAGAACATATAACAATATTGATTGGATGTACTGGGAGACTTTCTACGGTCGTAGGATATCCATATGCAGCATTCGCTCAATAACCAGGTTGTGTACTTTCACAAGGGGGGCAAAACCGCAGCATGTGACTAAAAGATGACCAATGGCCACATGTTACACTCCTAAGGCCAGCGAAAATCGGCATATAGAGTTGCGTGTCTAGAGATGCGCTTGTAACTCATAATGCTCAGCCTTCCTTGAAAACGATGTATGACACTCATTACAATAATTTTCACCAAATTGCCGGATCATATCATTAATCAATCCCCATAAGACTCTTTTTCATACATAACGTTCTGATATTTGGTAACATCTGCTCGAAATTCATCTATCGACACAGACCTGTGAATATGGAATGGTCAGAACGTACAATGATACAACTTCCACTTTGATCGATAACTAGAGTGTCGATTTCATTACTTCCAGCAAAAATCATATGTTGTTGTGCCTGTAATGTTGCTCTGAAATAGGTCGGGATGGTATTTATAGGTGGCAATCCATCCGCAGCAATGCGCTTCTGTGGAATACCTGGCGATTTTGTTATGACTCGTTGTATTGGTGGTTGTTTAACTACTGTCCAACTTAATTCAGCTTCTGTAGATTGACCCAGCAAGACCTCATTTCGAATTTGGTTTATGTCCGAGCCGTTTTGATTTGTATATTATGGCTCGTGTTGTGAGAGGTTATCGTCTTTGCCGGTAACCCCGTTGTTGAGGGAATCATATTCATGCATGTTAAGTGGCGAACGTGCAGTACTATTCATAGCATGGCCATGACATTTGATAAAATCCTGATCTACAGGCTGAGATAAGTGTTGATCAACCTTTGAAAGTACATTTGTTTAGCCGGAGAAGTTGGTAAAACCATATCTTTTTTACTTCAATGCCTCGCAAATACGCTCCTTAGGCTATATCCTTTGGGTCAGATTTAGACGACACGGATGATGTCATTTTTCTATGATGAATGTTCACGAGATTGTGAGGCACTCCTTGTCCGAGTGCTTTTGTTTTGAGTCATATATTAAATCCTTCCAGGTCCACGTTTAACAGACATTTTTAGAGAAGAAGATTTTCAAACACATTTGATAATCCTTTTTCAGTATTATTATTTCTTTGTATAATTGTATGTTTATAAACATAATACTAAGGAATCCACATTTAGACTACAAAGGCGAACTAGGCGTTGTCTCAAGAAGACGAAAATATTAGGTCGGTTCTGATTGGATAGAAGTGAAAGATATATATCGCATTATCAGAGGCATGACATTGGGTCTTCAACACTATGATTAACTATAATAACCTACACTTTGATGCAGAATAATTCACATCCGCATACGGCTAGAGTGACTATGGACTCCCTTAACCGTGAATGTATTGAGGGTATGGATTGGCCTTTGCGCTCGTCGGATTTAAATCTCACTGATCATGTGTGGGTCATGCTCTATAGATAGATATCCTCACGAGAACGAAGACAGCGCAACCTCACAGTACAAGACCTCATACAGGCAATTATTCTGGAGTGGGAAACCCTACCTCAACAAATGATCCGGACTTTTATATTGAGCATACCTAGGAGAGGTCGTGAGTGCGCCAACAATCATGGGGTCATACACATTATTGAGACGTGTTTTGATAAATCTCTTTGGATTATCCTTTTTTTTTATTCTTAGCAAAAAATCAGTATTACTGATTTCTTGTTTTTCGGATTTTGTTACATTAAATTATTTACACGTTCCTTGTTCATGTAAGTTAATTAAAAATGTGTTGTTTGGTGTTGGATTAGAAGCCAGTAAATACTGTATACGCTTATTTAAGTTGTTCTTCCTACAGGCCATTAACTATGAACCAAGTATGTATGATCAATTGTTTTAGCAGTGTATATGTCAAAACTTGCAATATACTCGCGTCCTTTACGTCTGGGACGGAAACTTTTGGGGATTTGTGTGAAGTATATGCACACGTCCGAGTTAGATTATCGTTTTTGTTTAGTATTTAGTTCAGTGGTTCAGTATAAAGTTAAATTAAAAGAGACATTGTGAATTCCTATATTGGAAGTATAACACATAACAGTATCATGTACATATGAATATAAACAGCCTAGAAAGCCTCCAAGCAATTACTCAATGACTTGGCAGAAGCCGGAACAGCAAGAGAACAAACCGTTAAGTGTATGACAAGGCAAGATTTAAGACAAACATCAAACACTACCGTCCTCTGAGGATTTAGGTAGACGACATCATAGAATCTACAGTATGTCCGGTCATCACACAATCAAAGGGGAAGCATAGTCACAGTGTCGAACTGTAAATGGGTCAACCATTAAACCTGCAGTGCCTTGCAAAATGTTAGGGTCATAACCTTTTTTGGTAAACATTCTAACAAGTTTAATGAAGATTATATGAAAGTGATTTCGACATCGTATAAAGTGTGTAAATCTCATTACCATGAATGTTATGTTTAGGCATTTCAGGCTCACTTTACATTTACATCAAAATAAAAGTATACATATTTGGCCTAGAAACTTCTCACCGGAAAAACTGCAGAGTTGCTGCAAAAATGAGATATAGGGTCCTATAGAAACCACGGCGTCCGAACGCAATGGCATCGTAGGTCCGCACTGTACTGCAACAAGGACTTGATCCAGAATCGTAAAGAACAACCATAGTAGTTGCAGCTAAAGAGAAAACCAATCTAGGGTAAGACCAGAAAACCCGAGGGACGAAAGCTCATGCACTCATCTCCCTTAGTTGGGGTTTCAGTAGGTACAATCATAGAGACTCAAGAGGTAGTCCAGTCATCGCGCAAGTGAAAAGTGAAGCGTAAAGACTGATTGTAGAGGGGTCAATTACTCAAAATGCAGTTTGCTGTAAAACCAAAGGGTTATATATTTTTTGACGAATTTCCTGGTTACATTTGTAAAGCGGTCAATTGTCACGAAATGAAGCCACGAGCGTTGTTTTCGGCCACAATTCAAGTAGCACATGGAACAATACATAATTATGTTTATAAAAAATGTGTAAATGCTATATTTATAGGCTTATACCGAACGCAATAACTTTAGTAAAGGATGTCTGGGTTTTAAAACAACCTGGTGAATTTGAGTGTACCATAAATACGTTGGGTAAATTATACAATGTGAATACGCGCTCATATTTCACATATTTTTTACCGTTGATACTTTCAACTAACGAAACTAGTCTTCTAATGCAATTAGTCTTCTAAGGCAATTAGTCTTCATGCAATACTGAACCAAATAATGTGTGTACTCTAAAGCTGAAGGATACGTTTGACAAAATTATTATGGGTCATAGAGGTTTGGTAATCATAGTGAGTTTTAATCGTATGTACGTAATGATCTGGCTGGTGCGTTATTTAGACGTATACATCAGGCCTTAAGTCATGTAAGTTCGCCAACCCCTCTTAAGAATATTCTTAGACGTAAGCTCAAGTATGCAAATGTCAATCACAAATATTTCTTTAAGTTTCAAGTAAAAACTTTCATATCAAACTGCTATGTATAAATATGATAAATACTAATAAAAAGCAACTTCGTACAATAGTACTTGAGCTCAAGTCTTAGAATAGTTTGAATAATGGTTGGTGAATTTAAGGCCAGATGATCATTATCTATTCCGAAACACAACAATGATACATATAGTTGTGTGGTAGACTGAAAACAAATTGATTTAATCACCTTAATGCAATAACGTAGTAAGTGCATAGGTAAGGATATTCCTCTTACCGAGTTACTGCACCTAAAGTAATGACTGATGCATTATCCCATATTAATGTCTGGATTAGAATTTCCGGAATACGTCAGTCTAGTACTGTATAAGATTAGACCTCGGAAATGGAATTAAAAACAGATTATAGTCTGGCGAATAATTGCCTAGTCGTCATTCTATATTAGTTTCCGCAGACAAGAAAATAATAAGCAACATGTCTTAAGGTTCGCCAGACGACTTAAAGCTCAAATCATTTTAAGGACAATACAGTTAGATCGCTGCCGACGTGTGGATTTAATGGCATAAACATACATGATAGTCGGAACTACAGTCTTATGAATGTTGTAATGTTTTCCTTTAGAAAGACACTAGAGAATCAATAAATAACACAGTCATATTAGTTGTCTGAATAATTCAATTCTTGATGTATACTTGTATTTTAGTTTCACTACAGGACGATCTCTTTTGAGTTGATTTAAAACTCAAACTTGCAGTTCATTACGTGTCCCGCTTTAATTCCATCAAGCGATAGAAAAGATTAGTACGATTTTATAACGCATATATTGGCAATAAAAAAGGTTTAAAACATGTTATACTGCAAAACATGCGATAAAATTACCAATTAAAAGTTTTAATTTTACAACCTGCACACTTTTGAAGCCAAAATTAAGGTTAATTTCATACCCAGCGACCCCGTTTTCGCTTCTTGGAGAAGGGGTCGGATGGAGTTTGAAAGTTAATAGTCGGACCACGTAATGAATATCCAAACATAACCAAATAACAACTGTTTCGTCTACACGTGTAAGAATGTGTTTACTTTTCCAAAAGTTTATCAGATATGTTATCTGGTTAAGTCTAATTTACTCCGCATATAATGGGCTCGAGGCCACACAAGACCAGTAAGTAATAACATAACAATTTCGCAGTCGAGGTAATATAAATTGTAACTTCGCATACGCCTCTTCTTCTCTGATAAAGAAGTGGGTCTTGGGAATAGCATACCTCGAATAAAAATAATAACTGATTCATAGTATTTGTAAGTCAGAGTTGCCTAGATATGAATAGGACAGAAAGTTAGCCAGAGGTTGTGATATGCTTGATAATATTTATTATAAACATTATAAGCATGCATTGCGTTGGCAGCGTGAAACTTAATATAGGGCATGTAGGATACAGTCAAACAAAAGTTCATTATTGAGAGTTCTAAGAAACTTGAACATGGGTGAACGAATTATCAAAATCGAATGATAAAACGAAGAAGATACCATCATTTGAAAGTTCTTGTGAAACGGATAAAGTCGCCATTTTGAGAACTATGACATTATAGTTCTAAATTACTATAAAAACTATATGGAAATGTTATAAATATGAGGATTAACAGATGTACAGGAAAACAATACATAAACTGTATGACACATAAGTATACTATAGTGTAATACAGTGTATGACTAGTAAGGACTTTGAATTCATTTGCGGTGATATTCGTTACTGTAAATTGTATTATTTAATATGTCATAAATGGTAACGTCATCATTTTCAAAATGGCGCCTTCCATATCCGTTCCAAGGCGGTAGCCCTATTGTCAACCCTTTTGTGTTTGTGATGTCTTATTTGGCCTTTTATTCATCTTTAAATTTGTTCTGTTTTCTGTATGTGTTTGTGGTTGACTCTCGTCCTTGAATGCTGCTTTTCCTGTTCGATTTGTATATCTATATTTCGAATAACCTTTAAATGGTCATGATTTCGTTGTTTATCATCCGATCTTGATAATTCTTTCACCTTTTCCCAAGTTATTCAGAACTTTCGATAACAAAGATTGTTCGTTTGCATGCCTAAATTAGCCTTAATAACTGTACTGTATAGCTTCACGTTTTAAAAAAAACATTGTCATTTGCTTATTGATATTTGTAACGAAATTGTTAATGGAATACCATTAACTCACAAAAAGAAGTCGAAAAATTACCGAGCAAAAGAAAAGTTGGAGTAACTAGTCCGCAATAAAGAATATAAAAAAGGATCAACGTCAAAGGTCAAAGTCAAAGAAAGGGTCAAATTACAAATAAGCAAATTAGTGTCTCAGTCGTAACTTTGAAAATACTGAAGTGAATTCCATGATACTTCGCTGTAACGCAATGTGCAATAAGAAGACGTGTAGCGAGCAAAAATCAGGTCCGTACCTCAAAGGTCAATAAACAGAAAAATTGTCCTATATAGCAGACGCAGTGGCACCGTAGGTCCGCACTGCAACACAAACCGAAATATGAGCATATGTAAAAATGTCAATGAAAAGGAAAATACCTAACATAAAGAGTGGTAAAGACAGGGTTACCGACGTGTCATACGTAGTGTCTCAGTCAGAATTTTGAAAGTGCTAAAGAGCATTTAATGACACAATACAGAAATGTTAATCACTATGAGTATGTGTGTGGTATTCAAGCATCAGGTCCGTACATCAACGTTCAAGGTCACACTTAGTGATCAAGATCATATGAGTAAAAATCTCAGGTTTGAAAGTACTAATCGTTTCGTGGCAATTGTCACATACTGGTGACAGTTCTTGCTTCATTTAATTATGATGAAATATGGTCATTTCCTTTTTCATCAAAACATCACCATGTCAAAGGCAAGATATTACCATTTCGAGTGATACCTGACATGTTGCTGCTCTCAAAACGTTGACGTCGACTTAAAATTGTCGATTAGTTCATAGTCCTGTACACTATTTGAGGTCTCTCATCATTTTCTCCAAACCAAACTGAGTTGTTATCTTAACAACCATGCTCATAGAAATAATGATATGTTTCGTCACCCGTAAAGACTACATGAAGACGTATAATAATCAGCATTGTTTGTACTTTACAAGTAACTATGAGCTGCTTTCGCCGCATTATCACATTGGTCCAGTCAAAACATGGGGAATCCACTTATTTACCACGCACTTCCATGAGTTGCAATATGAATGTTAATTAAGTTATTTTTTTTTCATTTATACGATATAATCGAAACATTACACGCCAGTTTGTAGCGGTTTTATACAAAATGTGTGAGCCATCATTGACGCATTATACTTCGATAACATCGCAAAAAATAAAAAACAATCCTGATAAGTACAAACTTTTATTTTATGCTTTCCAGTGGTTTATATAACTATCTCAGTGAAAGTGGTAATCCACTGTTTTCAAACAGTGAAATTACCATAAATAAATTTCACTGTTTTTGGAACTACTTTTTTCTATAGTGATTACCTCCCTTTACAAATAGTTGTTTGTCTTACCTCCCCTTTGTTATTGTTATTATCCGCCTGCTATCAATAATGGAAAACATTGAGGAAATGGATCCAATTCAATTCCATCCTTTGGTCATATTTTTGATGTAGATGAGTACATTAATCTGAAGAAACCAACGAGGCAAGTGTATCTGAGCCTGAAAATCTTCCAACTGCTGCTATCACTGGTCTGAGAGACTTCAGACCTATTGATGTTGAATCCTTCATGGAAAGCTCAACCAGTGCTAACACTAAAAAAAAGATCGAAAGCGATATGAAGGTATTTAATGAATTCCTGATGTCAAAAAATGAACAGAGATGTGTAGAATTATTCCTCCAGATGTTCTGAATGCATTAGTATGTGAATTTCTACTGGCCGTCACCAAAAAGGATGGTAACGAGTATGAATCGACAACTTTACTTAAAGTCCAAAAACTCAAGAATGTCCATCTTGAATGACCCTGATTTCAACAAAGCTAGAATGGTGTTGAAAGGCAAGCAAAAAAGCCTTAAAAGCCTGGGATATGGCAACAAACCCAAAACCGCAGAACCTCTCAATGATTGGCACCTAGACAAGATGTACGATGCTCAAACGCTCGGAGATTCCAATCCAAGTGCACTGATTCATTCGATGTGGCTGTTGTGCACAACCTACTTCGTTATGCGGATTGGGCAAGAAATCCATTGTCTATGTTGGGGAGATGTCAAACAAAACGTTGATGATCAGACTGGGGAGGAATATGTAATGATGGATACTGAACGCCAAACAAAAACAAGGACAGGGACAAATCCTAAAGACACACGGTATGTTTACCTGAAAATCGTTTCATAAAAAAGAAAATGTTTTTTTTTAATATAAAATTAACAACATATAACATACAAACACTATACAAATCTTGCATGGGTGTCCGGTGAAGATAGGGAATTCCAACCCGAGGTATAAGTGTTTTTTTATCGGAACCGAGGCTTTGCCGAGTGTCCGATTAAAACACTTTAGTCTCATACCGTGGGTTGGAATTCCCTATCTAAACTGAATACCCGTGATAGATTATTTTCTTGCATGTCAGAGAGATGTTGTGTGTTGACGCCGTCAGCTGCTAAAGTTGTACATGCGAGTGAATTTTATCTCGAGGTTGAGATGGAAATATCTAGCTCCAGTTAAATGACTATCCTTGTCATTCTTGATCTTAGACCACCATCTGTAAGAATCGACACAAGTACAATAACTGATCAAAATAAATAACTGATCAATGTAATTCATTTTTTATTTTATACTTTCCAGTAGTTTATAAAATTATCTCAGTGAAATAAAAGTGGTAATCCACTGTTTTCGAACAGTGAAATTACCATAAATAAATTTCAGTTTAAAAAAAAAAAGAACACATCGGTAAGTTTTTTACCTGGGTGTTAAAACCCAAGGCTTTCGCTAAACCAGAGGATTCGCAGCAGGATCCAGTGTACCTTTACAAGCTGTATATAAGCAAAAGACTATCCGATACAAGCACAGAGGAGAGCCCATTCTTCTTAACTCCTGGTAACTTCACCCAAAACTCTTGGTACCAAAAAACGCCGATGGGAATCAACACACTTTATGGAATAATGAAAGAGATGAAAAGAAGAGGCCGGAATTGATGCACCTCTTGCATAACACCTTACAGGTGTGTCTGCTTATCATGAAATCATGTCAGACACCCATGTACGTTTACGTTTTGAAGTGAACAGACTGAAATATATGCCATTAAAAATGTATACAGCTTCATTCTCATAAAATGATTAATTCTAAAAACACTTACCCGCTTTCATGCTGCCTCCAATGATACGAAATGCAAAATTTGTTTTTTATTTCGTCGTTTCTCTGGCCGTATAATTTGTTTGCTTTCCAGAATCTCATAAAGTTGTGATTTTATTGAGGGAATCACTCATATCACAGTGCACGACAGATTGTTCCATTGTATTGGCATTAATAGACAATAAGTGCATTATAACGATGTTTATCTCCCTTACATTACGCGTTTTAGCCGTATTTCGGTAAATTCGAAAAGGAATTAATTATTCCAAAAATACCTTTGTTTCAGTTTGTTCCGGTAAATACAGATACCACACAAACTCATGTTTGTTGAAAGATTCACTGAATGTGATGAATTCGGGCATTTATGTACAACCAAGCAATAACTGTAATTGAATTAATTTTACACAAAAACAGTAAAATTCCAGGTAGGTAAACAAAAAACCCTTTTCTTATTCAGTGCAAGAAAGCGTCTCATCCAAAAGCTGAGTGATGATGGAGTTCCTGCCAACCAGATAGTACAGATATCCGGTCACAAACATGTTAACAGTCTCAACAACTACAGCAAACTGAACAATGACCAGTGTAAACAGATTTCAGACATTTTGTCTGACCGCCGCAAGGTGTCTCAAGCCGTCACTCTAGCTCCGCATCCTCAAGCTTGCTTTACCCCGTCCACTAGCACTGGGAGCATGATGCCACGCGGGTTTTATTATAAACAGCAATTTCCATGGCAATTTAGTTTTCATTTCACTAGCAGCAACTGTCACAACACGTGGTGCACTCGAGTCCCATTTCTAGAGTTTCAACAAAGTTCACCCTTGCGTCAGGCATACAAGAGTATTAGACAGACATTTGATAGCGAAAGGGATTAACTGACACAATTAAATCACCGAAAAAATGTTCCTGTTATCCTGTTATGGTTAAAATCCAGTTTTTGTTTACAGCAGTTTTATATCACAAAATAAAATGGCCTCCACACTCAATATTTTGACAGTTCATTTCAATATTCTTCCGCCATTCAACAATCAATGACTACACTATAACGTTGACTTACTGTCCTGAAAAAAACAAATATCCTCTATATATCAATGATAATCTTAATTGACCGTCCATTTTATTTCACATGCCCCAGTAAGCTCTAAATTAAATTAATTTAAGTTGAACCGATCAGCCTAATCACACATTTACAAATTTGAAATCTACTCCGCCCAAAGGTATAGGCCTAGATATTTATGTTTCCTAAAAAAAACATGTTTCTGGGTGCGTAGCATTTTTAGGCACTGCAGACCAGGTCCAGACATGCGGTTCTCAATTTCTCAGGCCTAAAACTTAAAATCTGCCAGCTACGCCTATCTTTTTTTCAGCTGGAACAGCGGAAAAAGGTTTAGAATGTCGGTTGTTCTTTTAAAAATAACATGACATACACATAATCATAAATATCGTTTCGAGTGTAATATTAAGCTCAAGTGTTTACCTTTACTGAGTACAGTATATTAATATGTATTATGCTATTCCACGTCTAAATCCACTGGTTATTTATTTTCGTCCTGAGACGTGAAAGGTTTAAAAAAATGACGTCAGGTAACGAGACTAGGCATGAAAACAGAGATAATAAACTTAGGCGTGTAGCCAGATGGAAGCTCGGAAGCCGGAACCGTTCCACATTTTTTTCCTGATAAAGTGTTAGGAAGGCCGAGCAAACATCGGACCCCTTTCGCCGCTCAAATCAAATGTTGGGCTTCCACTTTAGTCTTCGCCTACGCAACTGGAATTATTTTATTTTGACCTGTTATTGAGAAATAACAGGACACTTTTAAGAACGACTAACCAATCAGAATGCAGTAAATACGTGTATTGTTCTGAGTTTGTAGGTATTATATAAAATACGTCCAATGAAGTATTAATAACAGAGCAGATTGTTAACGCCGTCACAGAATTTGGCTGTATATTCATTGCTTTTATGTTATTTTAAAGTAGTTAATATATCATAATCATTCTAGCACGCAAGTGTTGTGATTATATAGATTAGGATGGCACCTTATGAATAATTTATCTTTTTTTCCCTGATAGGATAATACAAGTTCAAGCCCAAGTGGCATATTACGTCAATGTCAATTATCAAATGATGTGTACTGCGTTATGCCATATTTTAATGAACATAACTGAGATTCATTTTTTGATCGCATTTGGTGTAAATGCTTAGTCGTAATTGATATTAAATATTTCAAGTTGTAAAGTAAGATTTGTTTAATTGTTTCATGGTTTCCTGGTAATTTTAGAAGGTATTCGTTCAACCATTACTGATTCTAAAATTGCATAGGACTGAAAAGCACAATGTACGATATAGCAAATATAGACATAAAAATCGAACATTAAAAGCAGCATTCAAGGACGACCGTCAGCCACAAACAGAAAGAAACAAAGAACAAATTTAAAGATGAATAAAAGGCCCAATAAGAAACGGGTTGACAATAGGGCTACCGCCTTGGAATGGTAATAGCAAGTGTGAAACGAGTATACGTGCGCAAACTAGCATATTTAAGGTATATATGATCCTGTTATCACTAGACATGACGTTATAATACTGTATTTTGACTTCTAAGAAACCTATCAAGAAAGGATCATATTTAGCTGACTATCCTTGGCTTTTCGTTTAGCATCATGCGGAAACCTGTCATGTTTCAAAGCAATCATTGTACCATGATTAATTTGCATTGATTTGAGAATTTAAAACTCTAGTAGACGTTGGAACCTTTGCGAAAATCTTATATGATACGCGGGAATGTATTAGTTTAATACACGTTAATGTAATGCATTTGTCTAACTGATATTTGTTTTGAAGTATTAATTCGAGATAGTGTATTCTTACGCAATGAATTACAAAACATATCACAATGACCTTTCAGATGAGTTATTCTTCTTTATTGGTTTTATTAGTCTTGTGTAGACGTTCATGAAATGACGGTAACGTGCCCTTACTGAACACATGTACGTATTAGCTGTATTAATGCAAACTGCGAGTAAACTGATATCATACAATTTTTAATTTGAAGTCTCATTACTGACAGATAGCGATACCCTCCTTTACATTAAGTACAACGCATTTTTGAAACGATATCATTGTTTTCTATGTTAACGATTGTAAAACGTGTCTTGTTGCAGGAACCTCAGGGCTCCGGCTATATTTATCCCGGACTCAGTTCGACTGTGTATCAACGTCATTTTACTGTTCATAAAACAACTGTATTTTAGAAAGAACACAGGGTCGCAGTCAGCTTGGTATACAGGCATTTTAAGGGTCTTCTACTTCTTCAATTACGTATCATGTTAGGGATACAGTCTACCAATTATGATCTGTTCAAACTGGTTCAAAATAGGTATCGTCACTGATTATTGATAGATGTTAAACTGTATTAAAGGAACAAACGGCAATCTTGATTTTTTAAAAACTCGCGGCGCCAAGGCAGTTTTTCTACATAACTTGAATTTATTCAATAATTAATATTACTTATAAGAATAATATAAAGGAACTTTCTTTTGAATATTACTAACTGTTTTTTTTGTGATGTCTGATTTTAAAATAAGCATCACCTCTTCAATCATTAAACAGAGTTGATGAAACTTTAACTGAGGCATATTCTAAAGAATTTGAATAGGTCTGCTTTATTGCTACTTATTTTCAGGAACTACTGATCAGATTTCAATAAAAAAATCATCTGCCATTAAACCCTTTCTTTTAATGTAAATTTACATTACTCACATCGGAGATTACCTTCACAGAAGCTAATCTTTCAATCCAATTGCTATCATATTATCATTAAGTCGTCTTTTTGTCTATAACATTGATACTTTATCACTTCTTCATATTCTAACCATCATATTTTCCCAATTCCTTGCATTCTAATCATGAAACAGCATTCTATTTAGTGATCCATTGGTCATAATATTTCAGATGTCTATCATATTCATATTATAACATTACACAACACAGATGCCAAAATTAAAAACAGGTTCATTTTGTCTTATGATGTCTAGTTTATCTAGTGCTCACATCTTTAATGACAAATGTGTTTTTATTGTTAACAATTACAAATAAAAAGATCTAACATCTACACACAGTTCGTTTATTTTTATCATATTCATTCCCCTTACTATTTTCTTATGTAAATATTTTGACCGGCTTGTGATACTTTGTATCTTTGTTTTCTTTTTTCTAGTAACCACTCAGCCATGCAATACAAGTATTTGCCCGTGTGTCTTGAATGTTAATGCACCATGTAATACATGGTATGCTCCAGTGTATTGACAGTCATTAGGAAGTACATATAAACTACATGTAATTCGAATGGGACAAAACTGATAAATTATTCGTTCTAAAATCCAGATGAATAGGAAAATGTTACTATAAGCATTTCCTGATATAGAATAATAAATCACAATCAAACATATACTTTTTACTTTTGGGTATACATTGTCAAATATAAAATATACATGATAGATTTCTTCATCAGTTTTTAATTTGAAGACATATTTCCTAATACTACAGACCTAGCGTTTGCAACATTTTGTCGAAACAAGTACCGAATAAACAAAAACATCAAACATCTCCGGATTATTCCTGCAGTTGTCATTTTATTGGGCACTTAATTCATATTCTTTGACTCAAAATGGATATTAACATAATTGTTCACACGGCTGTAAAACAGAGTGACGACCCACATGCAAATATAACATTTTACACAACCACTTCTGTGAATGTAGACGGTTAAATATGAAAACTGTAATCAAATATCCAGAAACTTGACTGCAAACAATGCATTGATTATACTACACGGTTTTAAACAGGAAATTAGCTGAACGAAGCTAGTATCATATTCACAAAAAAAAACTAAACAACATTAAACTGCATCCTTGAAAATGTTTCAGATTGATTGCATTTGTCAAGAATGTATGCTTGCTTCAATAAATTCATTAACGTATAATTATAAGTAAATATACGACTAAAGAACTCCATAATAAATATTTTCCAGATTGTCAATGTGTGTTGCACATATAAAAAATAAGGTGTATGCTCTGTTAATATACATGCGTAACTAGAAAAGTATACAACATCGTTTTTTTCTATTGTATGGGTTGAAATTATGTATTTCAAACAAAATCTATGAAAAATGAATTACATTATGTTATTGATTCGTTGAATCTGAACTGTATAGTATTGGCCGATTAGATGGTTTATTATGTAAACATTAGGAAGAACACCGCTGTATATTTTATAAAGCATTCTAATAAGGCGATATTTAGCCTCGTCCGGGAAACAAACAGTATTTGTGAAAATTGTTGTTTGGCTCATATCCATGTTATTGGGACAACAGTAGGGTATTAGTGAGGTTGTATGACTTGATTAAAAACCCTACTGGTATTTTTGCAGCTGACCGTTCCAAGGCGTTACCCCTGCTGTCAACCATTTTACGTTCAAAAACGGTACCCCTGTTGCCAACCCATTTACGTTTCAAGGAGGTACCCCTGTTGTCAACCTTTGTACGTTCCATTTCCATTTTACTTCTTGTGTTTCATTGTAATTGCTGAATAAGTGTTTTTCTGGTCTTGTCGTGCCCTCAGTGGTTCATTCTGGTGTTGCTATGGCTTCTGCCAATGCATTGAGTACCTTCTTTGTGGCTTTCTAGGCTATTGTGTTTTTGTATTTATATATACGCGAGCATCTTTGTGTTTTACTTATATTGACTATTAATGCTGCCTTGTTGGTTAGAGCATAGTTCATGGCGGTAATTTCTTTATTTACCCTGTTCCGTTTTACTTGGATGACAGTAGGGTAAATGTTAGGTTACGTGTACCCTAGAATACGGTTTAAACCCCCAGTGACCTCATTGCCACTGACCGTTCCAAGGCGGTAACCCTATTGTCAACCCGTTTGTGTTTGTTATGTCTTATTTGGCCTTCTATTCATCTTTAAAGTTGTTCTTTGTTTCTGTGTGTGTTTGTGGTTGACTGTCGTCCTTGATTGCTACTTTTCCTGTTCAAGTTTTATATCTATATTTGGTGGACTACGTTCTGTCAGTGCTACATTTCCTCTTCGACTTGCGTATCTACTCGTTTTGCAATATCAGGCAATATGTGCATGTGTTGAAGCAGAAATAAATTCCCTTCCAAATGTGATGGGTATGTTCAGACACTTATGCATAGTCTACTAATTGGAATTGACAAATTGTAACAGAATTCTAGCCGAGCAATACCTTGAGTAATGTTTGGTTCGCAGTTCCCCTTATTATATCAAATTACGTATCGGAAGCCAAGAAAGAAAATTAAAACTTGACTGAAAATATAACTACGTTCTTCATAAGACGTAAGTAATTGAATACGTAAGAACAACTATTCAGTAAATCGAAAACCGTACACATCATGTTATTGTTTAGCAGTAACCGAATGAATACTTTTCATTGGATACTGATATTATGCATATAACCACAGACCTAATAACAAACAGATTGGAAACAACTTCCTATCTTAACCAATAAAGAAGCCAAAGTATCACGTGGCACCTTACATTTTCCTTCTAACTCCTCTCTTAAAATGGGAAGATATTCAAAAGATTTATAATGAATAGCTAAATGGGAATATCCTAATTTATATTTATTTTCAAAATAATACATTGTATAAAACGCTGTTTAAATTTAAGAACATCATCATTTTTCCCCCTTAAAACCAAGCAATTAACGTAGTGAAACTTTCCTTCAAACTCCTTTGTGTTAATGTAAGGAAAATACCATCATAAGACATGTTAGAAAGAGAAATAAATTTGGGTTTTGACATAATTGAAACGTACATGCATAAACTCTTCATGATATATGTGTTTAAACGAGGGCAGGCAATATTTTGTATAATTTCCGAACTGTGTCACCTGAAATATCGATACATGTAACAGTTTCCTATCTATTTGTTATTAGGTCTGTGACAAAACGGATTAGACACTTGGTGTCCGAGAGATTTGCAATTGTATATATGACCATTGGACTATATTTCTCACAGTACATGTAGCATAAAAGAAGAAGAACTCGTCTTAGCCTCGCCATACATGTAAGTATATTTGGGTCGAGACCATCCCAAATAAACCTTACAAAGGACATACATATTATGGAATAAGTCAAATATGACCCCTGAGCATTACCAATGGCGTTATGACAGTGCTATTATAAATAGTATACTGTTTCTCGGATACTTTTGTAGATCAAGGTGAAAGGATCCTGTTTTAGGGTTCATGAGTATTGAACTTAAACTTTCCAAAATACATTTGATTTGCGTCAGTACGACGAGGAGCAGTCATAAATACAAGATGCAGTTTTCGAAAAAAGCGGAATGACGACATATTAAGGTAGTAGTAGTAGTAGTAGTGGTAGTAGTAGTAGTAGTAGTAGTAGTAGTAGATTTATTATTAATGTAATTATTATAATTATTATTATTACTATTATTATTATTATTAATAGTAGTAGTAGTAATAGTCGTAGTAGTAGTAGTAGTAGTAGTAATTATTATTATTGAAATTATTGTTATTATTGTTATTATTATTATTATTATTATTATTATTATTATCAGTAGTAGTAGTAGTAGCAGCAGTAGTAGCAGTAGTAGTAGTAGTAGTAGTAGTAGTAGAAGTAGTAGTAGTAGTAGTAGTTGTAGTAGTAGTAGTAGTAGTAGAAGTATTTGTAGTAGTAGCAGTAGTAGCAGTAGTAGCAGCAGTAGTAGCAGCAGTAGTAGTAGTAGTAGTAGTAGTAGTAGCAGTAGTAGTAGTAGCAACAGTAGTAGCAGTAGTAGTAGTAGTAGAAGATGTAGTAGTAGCAGTCGTAGCAGCAATAGTAGTAGTAGTAGTAGTAGCAGTAATAATAGTAGTTGCAGCAGTAGTAGTAGTAGTAGTAGTAGCAGTAGTAGCAGTAGTAGTAGTAGTAGTAGTAGCAGCAGCAGCAGCATCAGCAGTAGTAGTGGTTGTAGTAATAGTAGTAGTAGCAGTAGTAGTAGTAGAAGTAGTGGTAGTAGTAGTTGTAGTAGTAGTAGTAGTAGTAGTAGTAGTAGAAGTTGTAGCAGTATTAGTAGTAGCAGCAACACTAGTAGCAGTAGTAGCAATAGTAGTAGTAGTAGTAGTAGTAGTAGTAGCAGTATAAGTAGTAGTAGTAGTAGTAGTTGTAGCAGTAGTAGCAGTTGTAGTAGTAGTAGTAGTTGTTGTAGTAGTATTATTAGTACTCGTTTTATTAGTATTTGTTTTTGTTGTTATTTGTATTATTATTATTATTATTATTATTATTGGTAATTTACAATAAAAATAATTCCCCATTGACATTACATTAGACTAAAGTTGCGGTGTTGTACCATGTCAGGATGATATTAATTATTACAGAACTTCGGAAAGAACAGTGACGAATGGATATTCTCAGTGCTTGTGTGTCGCGTGTTATCATTTTAAATACGATTAAAAACTGAATGCCATCCAGCATTATGATACCCGGCTATCCATATAATGGTTTGGTATTGTGCTTATATTGTTTCGACGTGAAAGTAATGATTAACTATTACTAGCACATATTACCAGGTTGTTAAATAATGAATGAAAGGCTTAATCATGCAACCTTCTGATAATTAACTGTGTTTGTTATATATTTACCTTTTTCGTAAATATTTAAGTGTTGGTCTCTGCTATAATTCCATCAATGGCCGTACTAAGAGTCGAGGTTCTGTAAATTAAATCGTAAAGTTATTTAGGAGTTATTGTCCTTTAGAGATGTCAGTTTTCCGGTTCATATTGTCACACGACATATTGTTTCCCTCTGACAGTTAGTTACTATGCAAATTATATCATTGGATTTGAAATAACAATTTCGCAACACTGAACCGATAAAATCGCGGGAAAATAATTAATATCCAGAAAAAAAAAGTAATATTATACGGCATCAAATAAACAGGATTTGTTTTGTCGTGAGTAACTTAATTTATTTCATCCAGAAGTGATTGAACTTTAATAACTTCTCGATGAAATAAAGTGTTATTAACTGCAAGGCAATAACTGAAGTTTTTTGTTTGCGTTCTCTTAATAGTGTTTTTAATATACAGAGCATTGCCCTGTATTCACGAGTTATTAGGTTTTGATCACGTAAACGACTCTGTTTTGCATTCATCTACCGGTAACAATAAGACGATACATCAATACATTAATAATAAAACTATAATAATAACACAGATTAAAATAACAATTTAAAACATGAATGATCGATATACGTGTTATCGCTAATATGTATTTATAACCTGGTGGCGTACGTTTATTTACATTGTCACGTTTTATTGGGATGACAATAAGGTAAATGTGGGGTTTGGTGACCCTATAATCTGGTTTAAACACCCGGCGGTCTTTTTCGCCACTGACCGTATGTTCCAAGGCGGTAGCCCTATTGTCAAACATTTTACGTATGTGATGTTATATCTTTCATCTTATTCATTTTTGAATTATTGTTTGTTTCTGAGCTTATGGGCAGTTAATATATTGTGATAAGAAGCTATCGGGCGGCAATGCGTGATAGTTTTAGATCGCACGGGATTCCCAAGGGATTACGATACTAGTACGTTGGATATAGTTTCTTCCTTGAATATCGAACAGATGTATTACTGTTTTGTGATTACAAACTATTTTTTTGCATAACACTATATTTAAATTTAATTTATAAATTATGACCATGACCTCTATTACAAAGTTAACGTCATAATCATGTAGTTCAACAACACCTTAATATATGAAAATATCATCCAATTTTCATATTTTTAAAAACTAGTCATTGATTCCCTTATTAATACTTGTTTAATATTTAAACATGAGCATTGTACACGAATTAGGACCATCTTTTATTCTAAACATTAATTTAAACATATTTTATTCAGAGATATATAAATACATTTCATACAAATCATATATAAATAACATACTTAAAAGTATCCGGGATTCAGAAGTAATCGTATCGCTTTCACAAAATCTAATTAAATGTTTGTCAGAGTATAACATGTCAATATTAACGGGCATATGTGATCAACATCTTTTTAGTTTAACATTGTCACAGATACTGTTATATAAGACGCAGTTAAATGTTCTTGGACATATGGATATTTTCATACGAGGGTCAGTCAAATGTTCGAGGACAAATTAATATTTCATATGCGGGTCAGTCAAATGCGCATAGACAAATAAAAGTTTCATATGAGGGTCAGTCAGATGTTTGTGGACAAATGTATTGTCATATAAGACTCAGTTATATGTTCGTGGACAAAAACAGTATCATATGAGATTCTGTCAAATGTGCATTTAATAGTTAATGTGTGTGTGTAAATTTATGACATATTGGACAAGCGTTGGATATCAAACACAGAACAAAGTAGAAAGTAACTACCAGCATGTATATGTGTTCTGCCAAAGGTTTTCGTTATGTTACCCCAATAGCAAGGCAACTTATAAGGTACACAAAGTACACCAAAGTCTTAAGGAAGTAAAATCCATTATTCATTCTAAAAAACTGATTAAACTCGTAATGTCTTGATTTATATTATAATCTAAAATTGATTCGAGATTAACATCCTAAAGAGTGGCTGCATTTGAATATCTTCATGAAAAATACAGACAAAACATTGGAATGCATGATGATTTACGATGTGCATTTCGGAAATTTAGGAAGTGAGTATATTTGTTTTAATCTGTTTTATAACTGCAACCACGTAATAACATATGCGTTTCCTCAAATTAAAGTGCACATGTCATTATTTATAGCATAAGTTATATATCGAAAACAAAAGTTTAGTTGTTCGAACTTGCAATCACTGTCTATATTAAGATAACACTTCAAGTATTTCTTATCATCAATATCGTTGAGAAACATGCACCCGATATTAATGTAATGTTTGATTGGGTACGAACTGTAGCAGACCGACGTTTTAAATTAAATTTGAAATTGGCCTCATTATTCGTTGAACTATATCAAATCAACTACTTTACTGGACATAGAGAATGGGGAAAAGTTAACAAGTATGATTAATGTAAACATTTTCTAGATTTAGTGCACTGTAAAACCTGGTCAGTTTGCCACTGACAATTCCAAGGCGGTTTCCCTATTGTAAAACGTTCTGTATATGTGTGGTGTCGAGAGTTTTGATTATATCCTTGTAGTTGTAGTTTTGTGTTGAATGCGATATTTGGTTGACTGGGTTCAGTGGATGCTACATTTCTGTTCGACGTGTACGCCTGCTTTTAGTGTGAAGAAATAATATAATTCAGTTGTCGTTGAACGGCACATTGTTATGTTGTTTAGATCGGCTCACGGGGAGAAGGATTGAACTAGAAAAGTCTGGACGCGTCCTAATTTACTTAAAACTATTCTGATATACATGTTCCGAGATTATGTTAGACACAATTCCGTGGAAGCTCACGTTTCAAAATTGACAATTTACAATTATATGAGGCAATGAATGCCAGAAATACCTTTCTTGTCTTGTATTCTTTGTGATAAAGTCTGAACAAAGCCAAACCAATGTTCGAAATAAATGTATATCAACAAAATCAATTCGTCCGCTTATTTAAGTGAACGTTTCATATCAGACTGCAACTGTTACAAGGAACAAAACATACCAATCGCTCGAGAATCAATTATTAACTTAAATAACTATCTATTACTAGACCAATTTGTCCACAATCAATCAAACAGTTATGACATAAGTAAGACTAAATTTAATTAATTTCTAAGCTATGCGTGTATTGAACCTAATTATTTCCGTTCCACTTGTGTGCCAGTGTTTTCAAAACAAATAGAATAAAAACGTGCTCTTAATTTGTATTGGATAATAAATAACGAACTCGTCTTTCTGGCAGACTCTCATTAAATCTCAGCATTTTGCAGAGTAATTGTTTGCGTTACGTTTCATAAGAAAATACGATTATAAAACACCTGTTACGTTATTTGACAGCGTAGTCAGTCTCTGTGGTATTTTTCGGTTAATTGAAAGTCGTGCAGAGACGTCGATTTGTCTTAAATCTAAACCCAATGTTCAATACGTTAACCACTGAATGTGAACTATTGCAATCGAAGCTAATACTCTGTATATCGCTCACATCATATCAGATTGACGTCTCGGATTAAAATTAACATTATCCAGAATAACGAGTTAATTGCCTGTAATTTCACGAAATGCATTAAGACCTCCCGGCAAAGTATGAAGGTAATGTCGTATAAGACAGCACTGTATAAGACCCAAACTTGAAGGTATCAACTCAGAATAAAACAGATGCTATAATAGAGATCGTTTTTACGGTTGCACTTTTCTAAATATAGCATGAGCTAGGCACCGCCTTTAGCTGTGTAGGATTCAGTGCAGATGTGAACCTTCACAGAGGTCAACACATATTATTTTGAAATATTCAAAAAGAATTTTCAGGAAGGATAAACCATGTCAATAATCCCATTCAGCAACCTCACTGAATTGAATAAAAAATAATTCGTTACATAGTTTCAGCTGGGAAATGTGTACCTATCGTGCTTGCAATGGCTTTGTAATGAAAATATCCATGAAATAACTTAAAGGTAATGTAATGAAAAGGTGGTGACTAGCTCTTCAGATATTGGCTGGTATGTCTGGAAATTATTTAGCTTTCTGCAACCGTGTAACCTTAACGAAGTCATTGTTTGATTTTAATTGGAAAATTGAAATTAGATCTGTTCCATGTTATAATTAAATTTGGAAGAGTTGAGTATTTATTGAAAGTCTAAATTTGATTTTTTAGGAGGAGATAAAGTTTCTGTTCAATGCAAAACGGAAGGGTTCATACGAAGCACCATAGTTTAATGACAGTTTCTGCGTTAATACGAATGGACACATGTATGATTAGAAGACGATTCAGCACATGGCGATTGAAATGGCATCGTTAGGTAGTAATGATTGCATACAACGGATTGATATAAATCATATTACCTGTATTGTAAATAGTTAATTACGCTGTTCGTTTTTTTTTTTTTTTATAAAGTTTTATTCGATATTTACAACAATAATAACAGTATTACACATATATAAATTAATTTTGTAGATACTATATGCATTAAATATCACCTTCTGTACACGTACATTACGTATAGTTGTATAGTTCAAACGAATTAGATATCAATCAATAAATTGTAAAACAATTGTACTATGGGTGTGTTGAATGATTTTCAGCGCTTTATACAACGGAATAAAATAGAGTTTTTGTATTTAAACAAGGCAAATATATCAACACGGTTTGTTCTACACTCGCTTATAAAATATGATTTAAATATACAGAACCCAACAAGTGCTAACATTTCGTTTACATCATAATATTCAGTATAGTTTATTTTATATCCGATTACAATATTTTTAAGCGTTTTCATTGTCGCCGAGATGCCACATTTTTGAATAAATATGTTGTCTTTTTCCAAAAAGGTTCAACTGCTTCACAGTTTATGATAAAGTGTTTACATGTTTCCGTTTCACCACATACTTGACAAAATGGATTTGCGATGATCTTCCACACATATTGAATTTCCATAGAAGAAACAATTCGGTGTATTAGTTTATACTTAAACTGCTTGTTAACGTGTTCGCTTAAAAAAAATTATACACATATTCCCAGATGAATGTAGTTGTAAAATATGTATTCCAGTAAGTATGCACATATTGTTTAGAGAACTTTTATTTCCTTAGCATTTATACATTTTCGTATTATCTGTTTCTTTCAGTCTCTACCGCTTTTTCTTTTGCGAAATAAATCTGTAGTTAAGTTCTATTTCAACACGGGTCTTTTTTGAATGCTCCAATTTTAATATTGTTTTCCATGCCTTTGGAATTACATGTTTGACTGTATTTTTTTGAGATATTCAGTTTGATTTATCCGCCAGTTTATCTAGTATATGAATTTTTGCTTTTTCACAATTTTCATTTGTTATATCATTTATGAAAATCAGACCTGATTTAATTCACTTTTTGAAAATCAGACCTTTGCCATTTGTTTTCAGTTCTTTGTTTCCCCACACTTGTAACTTCAAAATTATCGAATTTCGTGTAGGTTGTTTGTTTACTTGTATCCAACTTTTGATCAAATCTACATAAAAGTATGGTATGGTTTGGCAATTCGGGATCAGTTCACTGTTCTTAACTGTTCGTAAATTTGAACTTTGTTATGAAATTATGAGACATATGGTAAAACCAAACCAAAAGTTTGTTTTCTGAAAAAAACACTGTATTTTAACCATGTGTACAATAATCCCATTCAACAAGGATCACTGAATTGAATAAAAAGTAATTCGTTACATAGTTGCAGCTGGTAGATGTGTACCTTTCGTGCTTGCACTGGCTTTGTAATGAAAATATCCATGAAATAAGGTAATGTAATGAAAAAGTGGTGTCTAGCTCTTTAGATATTTGCTGGCATGTCATACAGGGGTCCTATGGGAAATTATTTAATTTTCTGCAACCGTGTAACCTTAACGAAGTCATTGTTTGATTTTAATTGGAAATTGAAATTAGATCTGTTCCATGTTATAATTAAATTTGGAAGAGTTGAGTATTTATTGAAAGTCTAAATTTGATTTTTTAGGAGGAGATGAAGTTTCTGTTCAATGCAAAACGGAAGGGTTCATACGAAGCACCATAGTTTAATGACAGTTTCTGCGTTAATACGAATGGACACATGTATGATTAGAAGACGATTCAGCACATGGTGATTGTAATGGCATCGTTAGGTAGTAATGATTGCATACAACGGATTGATATAAATCATGTTACCTGTATGGTAAACATTTAATTTCACTGTTCGTTTGTTTGTTTTTTTAAAGTTTAATTTTCAATATTTACAACAATAATAACAGTATTACACATATATACATTAGTTTTGTAGATAATATATGCATAACATATCACTTTCTGATCACTTACATTAAGTATAGTTGTATAGTTCAAACGAATTAGATATCAATCAATAAATTGTCAAACAATAGTACTGTGCGTGCGTTGAATTATTTGCAGCGCTCCTATATACAACGGAATAAAATAGAATATTCGTATTTAAACAAGGCAAATATATCAACACGTTTTGTTCTACACTCGCTTATAAAATATAATTTAAATATACAGAACCCAACAAGTCCTTAAATCTTATTTACGTCATAATATTCAGTATAGTTTATTTTATATCCGATTACAATATTTTTAAGCGTTTGCATTGTCGCCGAGATGCCACATTTTTTGAATAGATATGTTGTCTTTTCCCAAAAAGGTTCAACTTCTTCACAGTCTATGAAAAGGTGTTTATATGTTTCCGTTTCACCACATACTCGACCGAATGGATTTGCGCTGATCTTCCATACATATTGAATTGCCATAGAAGGAAAAATTCGGTGTTTTAGTTTATACTTAAACCGCTTACTTCGGTTCGGTTATTTGTTAACGTGTTCGTTTATACACATGTTCCCAGATGAATGTAGTTGTAAAATATATATTCCAATAAGTATGCACATATGGTTTAGAGAACTTTTAGCATTTATACATTTTCGTATTATCTGTTTCTTTCAGGCTGAACCGCTTTTCCTTTTGCGAAATAAATCTGTAGTTTAAGTTCTATTTTAACACGGCTCTTTTTTTGAATGCTCCAGTTTTAGTATTGTTTTCCATGCCTTTGGAATTACATGTTTGACTGTATTTATTTGAGATATCCAGTTTGATTTGTCGGCCAGTTATTTTCTGCTATTTCACCATTTTCATTTATTATATCATATCATTTATGGTAATCAGACCTGATTTAATTCACTTTTTGAAAATCAGACCTTTGCCATTTGTTTTCAGTTCTTCGTTTCCCCAAATTATTTGTTTTCTTATAACTTCAAAATTATCGAATTTCGTGTAGGTTGTTTGGTTTACTTGTATCCATCTTTTGATCAAATCTACATAAAAGTATAGTATAGTTTGGTAATTCGGGATCAGTTCACTGTTCTTAACTGTTCTTAAATTTGAACTTTGTTATGTTCGTCTAAGGAAGGATCTAGAGGGAATTAGGAGAATTATTTTTGAAAAACAAACAAACTGTATTTTATCTACTAAAGCTGATCAAATGAATTTTTTTTGGACTAAACTGTATATAGAAGATTTGTGAGACAGACAAAAACAGAAGTCCGTTACCATCGCATCATCGTTTATTTCCAGCAAAGGTGCAATCATAATCGGTTATTGTGGTACATTTTCGTTGAGAGTGTGCTTCAGTGGTGTCTCTTTACTCTAAAAACAGTTTCCAATTACAATTTTCTAATTATTATTATTGACGAAAATTTCCACAACGTGAAATAAATAATTTTGACATATTCATGACAAAATCCACATGCTTGCTGTGGTATTTAGTACAGAAGTAGTCATAGTTTTAATTAAGAGCAATTATATGTTTCACATACCGCATACATTAATCACGTGATTAGCAGGAGACATGATCATGTGTTATGATACGTAAATGAATCTACATAATGTTCAAGGAGTTCATAAAATAAATATATTTCTTTAAAAAAACGTTCATTAATAAATAAAGCAGTTGGTCTTTTATTAGAAAAATGGAATATATTTAATATATATAATATAACAGTATAATTTTTTTTGATACATTATTATGTATTAGTTCATGGATACTTGACGGGGTAAAAATACATTATATTACCTGCTTGAACATTATAAATAAACGTAAGTTAGAACAGTATATACATAAAACTCGTGTTTTATTTGAACAAACCGTACTCAGTACGTGGTCCCGCCTTAATTCCATTAAGCGACGTGAAGGCTTATATAAGCAGGATTCTATAATATATATTTTGAAAATAAAACACGTTTAAAAGAATATTTTACAGAAAAAAATATGATAACCTGTTTAAAAAATAACAATTAAATAATATAATTTTCAAGATGCAAACTTTTAAAGCCCGAATTAATCGTTCCAAGGCGGTAGCCCTATTGTCAACCCTTTTGTGATGGTGATGTAGTTTGCATTTATTATAACTTTTGCCTTATTGTTTGTCTGTTTGCGTGTTTGTTTCTGTGTTTTTTGATTGACTGTCCTCCTTAAATGCTACTTGCCCTGTCCGATCTTTTTATATTTCCTTATTTCATACCCCAGCCTATCCCGTTTTCGCTTCTTGGAGAAGTGGTTGGATGGGGTATGTAAGTTAATACTCGGACCACGTAATGGATATCGCATTATCATGTTTTGGATACTCGTCAAGAAACTAGGCTTACAGTCCTTGCATAACAGGTAAATCCATCCGAATGTCAGGGAGGGGCTTGAGCTTTCGCGAGATGGTGTGGTGTACGCCTACTACCATTACGTGGCCCGAGTATTAATTATTTGCATACCCCATCCAACCTCTTCTCCAAGAAGCGAAAACGGGGTTGGCTGGGGTATGAAATAAAACCTTGATTTCGGTTTAAAAGTTTGCATATTGTAAAATTGAAACATTTAATAGGTAATTTTAAGTTTAGGTTATCGCACTTTTGCAGTAAAAGATGATTTCAAACGTGTTTTATTTTCGAAATATCCGTTATAAAATCTTTTAATATAAGCTTTCCCATCGCTTAAAGGAATTAAGGCGTGACCATGTAATGTACAGTGTATTCAGAAAACGTGAGACCATGCCAATAAGTCGAGAATACCAATTATATTTTAACATAATACAAAGTTATTTTAAATGATAAATACCCATTAACATTCAATGCTCATATAACTGGGGATTTAAAACTTTCTCTGCCACAGTCGAAAACATGGATCTTACGACCAGTCTAGGCCCAGATCATAAACATGCACACTATGTGCAGGCTGATCAGGGTTTACACTATGCGACACTCAGTAAGAATGTTTTCCATAACACTTTATATATCAAATATTACCGGAAGGTTTAAATTCAAAATTTTAGCAGACAACATTTAAAAATTGGCGTTAAAATGTTAAAGGAACTTATGTGAATATATACTGAAAAGAAAAAGAAACGCATAATGGGTATTTCCGCTATGTATTGTCTGTTTAATAATTTGTTTATGCTTCTGCTAACTGAATGGTACAGAGTGACATTAGGCCTGTCCTTTCGGAAGGAAGGTTTAAACAGCACCGAACACATCAATGGTTACCCCTTTACAGTTTCATTAGCGGCAGAATGCGCATTATGGCTCAAGCAGGTGAGCAAACATGCGTACCATGACTCTCTTTCTAAAGACCTAGGTTTTCTTTTCGTAATTTAAAATCGAGAATTTAAGAATTTCATAATAAATTTGTTCTAGTTTCTGCTGATAAAGAAGCTAATAATGTAATTATTGTTTGACGCTTACATTACGTAAATGTTTTATCTCTGGAACTCGGCAGCACCAATTCGTATACTCCAGTTCAATCTACTGAGGAGGATGTTGTTTCCACACATATCACTCGGTGCCCTACTTTCAAGGCTGGGGTAGACGAAAGGCAGAACAAACTGCCACCTATGATCTGGATTTCTAAATTACATAAAAATCCCTATAAGGCCGGCTTTATTTCTAATTCTAGTGCCTGCACCACCACAAACATCTCCAAACGTTTAACTTTTTGTCTTACTACCGTTAAAGATCACGTTAAACTATATACGGTAGGAACGCCATCCTTATGGCGTAGGAATATCTATCAAACAAGGTCACGTGATAAAATCGATAGCAAAATGACATTATCGATGATAATTAACAATTGTCAGATATACACCTCTTATCCATAAACAGTGATTATGACAAATCACATTAATGGATCGTTGTTAAAGTAATAATATTCACAAAGTACATTGGTCGAACATCATTATTGTACACTTTATGTAATTCCAATTACTATTTAAAGGTATTTTTCAAAGGGATGAATTTAGGTTGTTTTAAGGTTTAAATTGCCGACAATGCCTTTTTCAATCAAATTCGATTTATTTTGTCATTTTAGATGCGAGAATAAAAACATATAAATCTTTCCTTCGTCCATATGTAAAATTTCAATAAAATCGGAAACAAGTACTTTTTCCCCCGAAAATTAACTAACATGACCCACCGATTCAAAGACGGCAAACTTCATATACATTACAGACGCGACCGGATACACAATAAATAAAATAATTCCATTATTTCAATATATATACTTAAAAAGTATGTGTCCATGCATTTCAGCCTACATTTCTGATCTATACACGCTTTGGGTTAACGGTACGGTTTTTTATATAGAGAATGAATTTGTTTTAAAAATGTTTTCATTGATATGTCTACTATTAAAAACCAAAATTTAAAATCAATCAGAAAAAAGTGCATTTTTTTCCGAAAATTAAAAAAGTACACCGAAATCGCTAAAATATAAAGAATTGGCGTTCCAAATACATGTTCACGCGGGATATAACCCCTCAACCCTCCACACTGTACACTTTAAGTTGTATATAGCTGAGAATGCGCTTTTTTAAATCAAATTTTATATATTGTGTCATTTTAGAAGCGTGAATAAAAACAAATACATGTAAGCGTAGACAAATCTTTCCTCTGTCCAGATGTAAAATCTTAATGAAATCGGTGTCAAGTACTTTTTTCCCTGAAAGTTAAAGAACATGACGCACCGACTCAAAAACGGCAAAATGGGTATACATTTACAGACGCGACCGGGTACATTAAAAATAAAATAATTCCATTACTATTTCAATACATATATTTAAAATAAAATGTATGTGTCTATGCCTTCCAGACTAAATTTCCGATCTATACATGCTTTGGGTTTGTGTCAGAGTGCCCAATTTATATTTTAACGAACACATTTGCAACGGTATATCGGGTAATGAAATCATAATGGCGACAATATACGAAATGAAAGCGATCAACTAATATAAGTTTAACAGGCAGAATTATATTCTTTTAACTGTTCATTTAAAACTTAAGGGGGCGACTTCAGTTTTAAAGAAAGCAAGATTGGCGTGGTTCCATTTAACCAGGTATAAATGTATACATGACTGACGAGTAACATACATGCTATTGCCAGTAACAAACATTATATAGTGTATTATGTGAAACACTGTACGCGTGAATGCAAAAGGTGCGGATCTGTTATCTTTAATATATATAAATATTTTTTAGGACATATATTATGCTCCACATGTACTGTTGATTTTGTTACACGTTTTACATTTTATTGCATAAATATGTTTTAAATTATTTGCAAGTTTCTAATTGAAACACTGCATACAACTGTAATTGATCATAATCAGTTTCTCTATTCTGAGGACTTAATAGTATTTACAAGTCACTCCAGTGATTAAATATTTACCATTATCACTTTTATTGTTAGACAATTACAAGTCACTTTGAACTAGGAAACCAACAATTTGTGAACAGGAAGTTTTGTAACAAGGTGTAATAAATAGTCACACATTTATGAAAGAAGGTGGTAATTATTTATTTCTATATATAAAAGAAATATGTTTGCCTTCGATTAGTTTATTGAGAAGTGATATGTTGCCTTTGTTTGCATTTTCTTTGTTTCACTAAAACTGTGGGTTTCTTTGATAAAACTGTGAAATTGGCCAAGCCAAGAAATTGTATTTAAAACAGTAGTTATGCGCTCTTCTAGGCAGACTGGAATTGACCGTCTTAACGTGCATTACACATTTAATTTGAATGGAATTACCTTCAATTTGCATAACTGTATGATACTGGACTTTAACAAATAGTTTATTAGTTTACCTTGAAAGGAATTACCTTCCATGTGCATTCATTTCGGATAAGTAACTTTTCTATCGACGTTTAATTATCTTGGAGTACGAGCCAGTGATATAGAACTGTATATTAGGAATACCGATGTACATTATAAAAGGGTTTATATTATTAAAGAAGTTATCATTGAAAACCTGCGTGTCCATTATTTCAACCTTCGAATTCACACCAATTCAGCACCCATAATAAGTGGTGGGTATCACAGTGGTACGTGAACTGACGTACCTCTCAGCAATTGCCAAGCGAGTTCCCTAAATAAACACTATAATATAAGCGACTTTTTACTGTGATTGTGAATTTCCATCATTAACATGGATCGCCGATCAACATGGAACAACAAGTTTAGAAACAGCAGACCACCATGGAACCAACAAATGCTACCCGTGATTCTCTATTTGACACTACCTGCAAGCAAGTGCCATCATCAGCTTGACAAACAGACACAATGGAGAAATAAGAAAAGTGTCAAACAACGGCAGCGTGATCAGGAAAGATTGAACACTTTCATCCAACGTAAGGCAATTTGCACACTTTTTCCTTTTCATTCAGTTTGCAATTCAGAAATTAAAGCAATGGTTTCTAGGCACAACGTACAGTTTGCCTCTAAAGCTGTTTCAAAACAATCAAATTTTGAAATAATGATAAGCAAAACATAGAAAACCTACAGCTACATTCAGAAGTTTCTTATTTGAAAGATTGTGTGTCAAAGGAACACTTTAAACAGGACATTTCTCAAAAACTTATTTCGCATCTTAAAAAGGAAAATGAACAATTAACATGGAAAATGCATCATTTAGAAGAATCGTTAAAAGAGAAAACCCAATTTATTGAAAAATACACAACGGAAATGACTCAATTGAATTCTGTAGTCGGCCATCTCAAAATTCAGATAGCATGTCTGCAGGACGAGAACCATCACATTACAAACAAAATGAAACAACAAACACAAATTCAAGTTAAACATCACCAAGATTTAAAACCTAGAATCAGTTCCAAGTCAAACAGAATTCAATCTCTTGGACTGCTGAACGAGGAAGCCATACTGAAAGCAAATGATAGACTCTTGGAACGTTTAGAACACGTAAACGAACCTACTCCACGGGAAAATGACAACAGTGCTTCAGCAAGAACATTTCGTTTTGACAAATCGATGGCAATGGCCTTACGAAAAGCAGAAGAAGCACACGCATCCAAAAGTTTAACTGTGCCAATTGTGAACGGTACACCTTTTGCGACCAGTTGAATTTGGAAACTGTGCATTTCGCATCAATCCTTGAAAGGCTTCCGATTTGAACCCAGTGTGTCAGTATAATGAACATGAGCGGATTTATTATTTGAATTGTTTTTAATTAACACTACTGGAATACTCATATATGAATTTATTTTTCAGATTGTGATCATATTGTACATTATGTATATTTACTTGCATTTTCACTTTTCAAACTTTGGGGACCAAAGTCTTCAAACCAGAGGGGAATTATTATGCTCCACATGTACTGTTGATTTTGTTACACGTTTTACATTTTATTGCATAAATATGTTTTAAATTATTTGCAAGTTTCTAATTGAAACACTGCATACAACTGTAATTGATCATAATCAGTTTCTCTATTCTGAGGACTTAATAGTATTTACAAGTCACTCCAGTGATTAAATATTTACCATTATCACTTTTATTGTTAGACAATTACAAGTCACTTTGAACTAGGAAACCAACAATTTGTGAACAGGAAGTTTTGTAACAAGGTGTAATAAATAGTCACACATTTATGAAAGAAGGTGGTAATTATTTATTTCTATATATAAAAGAAATATGTTTGCCTTCGATTAGTTTATTGAGAAGTGATATGTTGCCTTTGTTTGCATTTTCTTTGTTTCATTAAAACTGTGGGTTTCTTTGATAAAACTGTGAAATTGGCCAAGCCAAGAAATTGTATTTAAAACAGTAGTTATGTGCTCTTCTAGGCAGACTGGAATTGACCGTCTTAACGTGCATTACACATTTAATTTGAATGGAATTACCTTCAATTTGCATAACTGTATGATACTGGACTTTAACAAATAGTTTATTAGTTTACCTTGAAAGGAATTACCTTCCATGTGCATTCATTTCGGATAAGTAACTTTTCTATCGACGTTTAATTATCTTGGAGTACGAGCCAGTGATATAGAACTGTATATTAGGAATACCGATGTACATTATAAAAGGGTTTATATTATTAAAGAAGTTATCATTGAAAACCTGCGTGTCCATTATTTCAACCTTCGAATTCACACCAATTCAGCACCCATAATACATATATAGATTTTTAAACCGAAATATTTTCAGTATATATGTAAATCACAATAAAAACAAAAGGTATTTACTGACAACAAACATTTTCTTTTACTTAAAATATATCCCGACGAGAAATGCTATATTTAGAGATTTATTTTATTTTCTGGAAAAAAATACAAAATTTGTTTTCAGCAGTTGGAAACTACTGTATTCTGCGAAAATTGCTTCAGAGAAAATTTGAATAAGTCTGTTTCATGAAATAGCACCTTTTGTTTGTTTTAAAAATCGTATTATGATTTTAAAAAAAAATGGATTATCGGAATATATTTCTTGCAAATGATTGTTCATAGTATCGGTGAACAAAACCACTTGTTTTACTGGATTCAAGACATATACATATAGCATACCAATAATATTATAACATGTGTATTGTAACATTTATAAACCAGATGTCTACCCCCACTGCTCAACCTCGTTAATAAATGTTTGATAGTGGATACTCATATGGTACGTTTTTGTCAGCAGGGAACTTTACCTTAGATATAAAAATCAAAATGATCATCCCTTTTCCACTGGCAGTCCACCAATGAAGTTTCATGACATTTGCTTTAGGTGAAAAGGAAAAAACTGTGTGGGATAGACTTTTCATTTTTTGCGGTCAAGGTAACTTTGACCTTTCAACTACTGAGTTCAAAATAAATATGGATTATTATCTCACCCAAGGTAGTCACATTATGACTTTTTATGAAATTAGCTTTAGAGAAAGTAAACATATAGTTTCGGTGCGGAAAACGGTTTTCGTGATCGAGTCAATGACCTTGACCTTGACATCCGCAACAGGATTTCA
The DNA here is from genome assembly GCA_037043455.1 of Cyrtodaria siliqua. Classification (NCBI taxonomy): domain Eukaryota; kingdom Metazoa; phylum Mollusca; class Bivalvia; order Adapedonta; family Hiatellidae; genus Cyrtodaria; species Cyrtodaria siliqua. Next base: position 76,241 of record JAWPHD010000736.1, on the reverse strand, counting down.
TGAGATTTGCTTTAGGGAAAGTGGACTTACAGTTTACAACATTTTACATTATCATTTTACGGTGAGCATGACCTTTGACCTATTGACCTCAAAATCAAAAGGCATCATCTTCTTACTAAATGAGTCAACACATGAAGTTTGACGAGATTTGCTTCTAGTGGACAGTGCAGACAAGGATGTTATTATTGGGTCATGGCGCACTTGACATTTAAAATTCGATATCCAAATACTGATGCTTCGTACACAGTTTCGTCAAAATTTAACAAGTAGCGCAAACAAGATTTGTGTCTCATCTACCATTTTATTAAACAAGAATTTAGAGAAAATAAACTTCAGCATTGACTCCGGTAAATGGTGTACATGGAATTTTCTTCCACATGACTTGCAGTCTGACAGAATAAAAAGTTAATATAAGTCGAGCAGAGTATTCAATTTTAATCAGGTGGGCATGTTCAGGAAAACGGGACATTTTTGTTTAACGCCTCATAAACGCGTTACCTAGGTTATTTCGCGCCGCCCCAAAGAGAGGGAAATATGCATAGGCATCCAGGAACCCTGCGATACGCTTGCTATCGATTAGATTCCTATGGTTCTTTAACGTGCTTGTAGGGCATAATCCGATATACATGACCACCCGGTTTACGTTCCCATCAGACGTATGACGCTATGTTGTCTTGCCGCAGGACACATCGAAGTAACCCGGTGGCGCCAGTGAGACTTAAATCCGTGTTCAGTGGATTCAAAGCCGAGTATGCTATCCACTGGACAACAACCTCCCTTGACAAAAACTGAGTAAATGGCAACATAAAATAAATAGTCAATACATATTATGTTTTGTATCATTCGAGTATATGATTGATCTGACAATAACATGATTACACACTTAAGGTGGTACACAACAACACGACCATTTTAATGTATTTTCCAGTGTGGATATTGAAAATGCAAAGCAAATATAATGAAAGTTAAATCTGATAAAGGCTGCAATGTTCTATAAGCCATTTATTTACTAAAAGGGAAATAAAGAACAACCCTTGCCAAACATCTAAAATTGTCACATTTTACACGATGTGTTCTTATTTTTGACTTTAACGACTTAGTAAGGTCATTTTACTTCATGAGAAAACATTAATATACAATTATTTATTTTCTCTCTCAAAATCTGAAGATGCCGCTAGATTTAGGAAAAAGAATACTTTTAAATAGGGGAGTTGGGATTTTGCATATGTTTGGTCCGTTTTGATATTGAAAATGTGTAAAACAGACCCAAGATTGGAAATTTTCTTAATAAATGGGAGACCCAGAACATAGAGACTATGTTTCAGAATGAACACACAATCATATTCTGTTGATGTTAAAGGGACACATGAAAATCTTGACGTATTTATCAAGCATTAACATAAGCATCTCCGTTTATTAACCTGGTATCATTTTAACCGTAAACCTGCTTGCATTAAATTAAATAAAAGTGTCAGTTTTTATTTTGTCATCGTAATTATAGCAAATACTTAACTAGATTATAGGTATTATCAGCAGTAAGTAATGTGTAAAACACTTCTTCTGAACTAGTCTAATAAAATATTTTAATGATTGCAGAAATGCAAATTATGTTGAAAACTGACCGGACGCCAGGCGTTTTAAACAAATAAAGACTGCCGAGTCTCCCTTCAACACAACTTTTTTTCGAATGTATTCAGTATATGTATCAACACTAGCTCATATATAACAATCACTAAACATATTTTAGTCTAACTTTGAACAGCACCGTGCATGCATAACACGTGTGCAAGCATAACACGTGTGGTTAATATACAATATCTTTTTAAAGAACTACCAAAAGTGCGGTGGCAGATTTGTATCAGAACACAAACCATTTTTAAAAAAGGCTCTTACCTCCATATGATCCAATGGCATTTAATACGGCTGGACATTCTGAAGTCGTCAGTATCATTTCACTTAGAGCTGCTACAGTGCACAATTCACACATAACGTGTTCCGAGTATTAATTTCCATACCCCATCCAACGCCTTCTCCAAGAAGCGAAAACGAGGTTGGCTGGGGTATGCACACCACCTTAGATCGTAAATATTTAGGCATTGGCTGAATATTTACTGACAATTTCTTTTAATGACAAAACAAATACCTTGAAAATTGACCTCTAGCAGCCGATAGAGTAATCCAAATCCAGTTTGCACCAACATGTCAATTTATGTCACGGTGACCTGTCAAACAACAATGTTGCACTGTGTTTATACATAATGGGACGTTAATGGATTAGTTTTTACGTAATTCACGGCATGGAACACTATACGCGTGATTTTAGACTCCATATGTGCCCGGGAGACGTTCTTGATAAAATTTGCAATAAACGTCAAGTTTTATCTAGAAACACTTACTATGACTTCTCTACACTATATACAACCTTACCACATCACCTTATCAAAGACAATCTTATTTGTCTTATTCAAAAAACATTCCCTAAGGAAAATACTGCATATTTGGCCTGTACTAATAGTAAAGCGTGTTTTACTAACGGCAGTTTATACAATTACATTATGTGAACTTCTTAAGAAGTTTGTGAAGCACTCATCTTCCTATTAGATAATATTTTTGTCAGGTATGGAACGACCGTTTTATAGACAAATTGCTGGTATCCCTATGGGTACGAAATGTGCACCACTTTTCGCAGATTTGTTTTTTCTATATTGCTATGAAAGAGCTTTCATGTTGAGTCTTTCACCAGATACAAAGGAAGATGTTATTGAAGCCTTTAATAACCCCTCTCGGTATCTGGATGATATATTGAACATTGACAACCACTCTTTTCTACTATGGTTAATAATATATACCCTAAAGAACTTCAACTTAACAAAGCTAATATTTCTGATACAAACGCTTCCTTTCTCGATTTACATCGCTCCATTGAACAGGGTGAAATAATTAGCAAAATATATGACAAGAGAGATGATTTTAATTTTGGTATTGTTAATTATCCCCATTTAGATGTGGATGTTCCCCGAGCAATTTCTTAAGAGGTCTATGTGTCTCCACTTATTCGTTTTTCTAGAGCTTGTACTCGAGTTGAGGACTTTAATATTCGTACTCTTTGTATAACTAAAAAGCTACTCCATCGGGGCTACCGTTACCATAAACTTCGTAAAAACTTTGCAACATTTTATTATCATAACCCTGCTCTTCTTTCCAAATATAAAAGTAGTTTAAGAACTCTTCTGCGACAAGGACTATCACAACCTGACTTATATGGTGACTTGATTTACATACTTCGTAAGATCCTTGGTCATGATCACTTTCATACGACCCATCAGTTTGCAACTGCATACTTGGCGGTGGACCCATTTGCAGTTCGTTGCTATGCTTTCCCTTTTAATTGTACGATGACCGGACAGGCTGTGGACCCTATGATGACGTCTAGCTAAAGCCCAAAAGGACGGTGACGTTTGATGTTCGTCTGCAATCTTGTCTTGTCGTGCAATCAATGGTTTGTTCTCTTGTTGCTCTGGCTCCTGCCAAGGCATTGAGTCTTTGTGGCTTTTTAGGCTATTGTTCCTTTGTATTTATATATACACGAGCATCTTTGTGTTTGCATTATATTGCCGATTAGTGCTGCCTTGTTGGTTAGAAAATAGTTCATGGCGGGGATTTCTTTATTTACACTGTCCCGTTTTATTGAGATGAAAGTAGGGTAAGACTATTGTTTGCACCCTAAATCCTGGTTTAAAACACCAACGGCCTTCTTTGCCACTGACCATTTCAACGCGGTAGCCCTATTGTCAACACTTTTATGTTTGTGATGACTTATTTTGCCTTTTTATTCATATTTGAAGTTGTTCTTTGTTTCTGTGTGTGTTTGTGGTTGATTGTCGTTCATGAATGCTACCTTTTCTGTTCGATTTTTATACATATATTTACACTTTAAACGTTGTAATCTCTTAGCGGCAAACACAATTCTGAAGTGGCTTGACATTTTCAAGCGAAACTTCAACATTTATAAATTTCGTGTAACAAAGTAGACGTTGATTAATAGGTATACTGCATGACAAGGGCTGTCCTTTCTGTAATTAGCTGTAGCCCATTTTTTTACCAAACACGTTGAGATATATCTGGGATATTACGTGGAATTAGATATATATAATAGTGAAGTATAGGCATTTTTTTGAGTATGCGTTTCTTTTCCCTTTCAGTATGTGTTTATAAACGTGTTATCACCGTTTGGTAAAGTAGCCAACTTTAGTAGAATTTTCGTTTAAACTGCAAGGTATCCTGGGGTTCAAATCCTCTGAGGGTACTGATTTGTTCTCGCCCGGTTACACACATGTATATTTACGCCAAACGTTTCTTTGTGTGTTTTTTTATTTTTTATTTTTTTGTTTTGCTGTTGATTTTTTCTTTGTTTTGTTATTTAACTAAAGATTTAAACCTAATCTACATTATACAAAAAGATAAAAACAATTTCCTTCGAACCAAGCAAATCAAGAATGATTTATTAATATGCAACTGCGACGCAGCGAGCTTTAAAAAAGTCAAGAATGCCTTTTAAATTCGATGAGCATGGAAATGTTGGACTTTTACAGGGAGGATAAAAAAGCACGTACACGTTACATAACTGTTAACCAATTTACGCTAGTTTATATAATCTACAATAATAAATAAAAATAACGAATGAAAAGGAAATGATTCCCTTTTTTATAAATGTACGCCACATTTTAATGTGCATATTGTATGTATCATATGAAATCAAGGAATATTGTCAGTTGCTGAATTCACCGGATATAGACGCGGACTCGTGTTTACGAATCAAAACGCGAGGCATTGATTCATGACACTGTATAATCAATTGTAGCGTAAACATGCACCATAATAAATTCGAAAATATGGTGTGAATAGATGCAGTCATATGATGATGCGGATTTTGATCAGACAGAATCGAGACAATTCGTTAAACAGGTGGTCGGCAGCTTCTCTTTGCACAATAATATATAATACTAGATCAGGGATTGATAAAGGCTACACATTGAATATGTCATTTATGATCTGTATATATTTTCAATAAAAATATAACTAGTTTCTTGCAATGCTAGTTTTCGTGTCTGTAAGTCGACTTTGTTTGAGTGCGTTCCAACAAAACAACGAACTCTCATTCGTAGTGTATAAATTGCGCAAAACCAATTGCAACAACTGCAGCATGCAACGTAGAATAACTAGCAAAATGTCACATAAATCACTGATAATTGATAAACCGAGACGGATTACTCTACTTTAAAGATATATTTAAAATACATCGATAGTGCCATATTTCACTGTCATGTATTTAATGGAAGTGTGTATAATGGGTTGGGAGACATTGATATGTGTAGAGACTCTGAGTGTAAATAATTGTTGGTGCGTCATTTAGAGACTTTGAGTGTGAATAATGGATTTTGCGTCATGTAGAGAAGCTGTGTGCATATTTGATTTTGCGCATTTAGAGACTTTGCGTGTGAATATTAACTGTTCGGCCTTTAGAGACTGCGAGTGTGCATATTTGATTTTGCGGCATTTAGACACTTTGAGTGTGAATATTGGATTGTGAGGCATGTATAGTTTCTGACTCTGTACATTTGATTGTGAGGCGTGTATAGACGGCTGCTTGTTTATATTGCATTGTGACGCGTTTATAGACTCTGAGTTTCTATATTGCATATTGAGACATTCAGAGTCTCTGTGTATGCATGTTTACTGTGGGGTCATTTTGAGACTCCGAGAGTGTGTATTTCATTGGGAGGCATTTAGATCATATAAACGTGTATATTTGATTTTGAGGTATTTAGCCACTCTTAGTTCGTTTATTTGATTGTGAAGTATGTATATATTCTGATTGTGTATTTTCCATTGTGATGACATGAGCGTGTGTATTTGCGTGTAAGGCCTTTAACTACCATATTTGTTTATGTTTGATTGCGAGACATGTTGAGTCTACGGGATTCTATATTTGATTGTGTGGTGTTTGAAAGTTCTGATTAGGCATATTTCTGTTTCCCTTGTTTCTTTCATTTTGATGCTATGCATTGTTTTATAATCTGATTGTATTATATCTGAGTTAAGTGCCTCTAGTTTTTTTGCATAATTGCATTTGTTCACTAATATTATTTATAAGAGTAGTCGACCTGTACAACTAACTACGATAACGACTAGGTCATCAGACTAAATACTAAGCACGAGCAAATGTTGGGGGCTAATCTCAAATTTGTATAACAACCTGGGTTTTAGTGGGCTCACAGGTGTTTGTGTAGGACAAAGCCAATGAAAAATCTAATTATTATTTATATTTCTGTCAAAATATATATATATATATATGCGTCATATGCATCGACCTTTCAGACTATTTTTTCTTAATACATTCTTCGATGCAATCACACAGACTCGGCTGGAGTTTTAAAGGGGCTTGCCTGAATAATTGATCACTGAAAACATTTTGAGAGGAGAGTACACACATCAGATGCAGATCCAAGATTTTGGTTTGAGTATTTGTGTGTGGGATGGGAAGAGGCGGGAGAGGCGGTGTATCCTTCGAATTAATTATTGTTCAACATGACGTTTAGAGAATTCTGTTGTATTTTTCAGAATAATTTTATGTTAAATCCAATGATGACTAACAGTAGAAATAGCAAGAGCCCCATGTAATACGGCATGCATAGGTTATACTTGCGGGATTTTAGAGGGTGGGGTGCCGGGTCCGCCCTATCGCTGAATCCGCCTTAGTACATGATAAATACACTTGTCAAGTGATACAGTGTCAATTCTTAATGTGTTTTTTTGTGGTGTGGAAAAATATTGATATTTTCTATTTTAGATGGTCTAAATACAATGAATGAAACTAAAATTATCCCTTATTTACAAGAATATTCATTGCAGGACAGCAATATGCGCTATCCTTGGCTACGCACCAGGATACATTTAGAGGGGCAAACGGCAATGTTGCTCTCTTTTTTAAGACGCGGCAGTATGTACGTTTTTTACACATCTGAATAGTGCAAATAAATTGCTTTACATATTCCTAAGTATTGATTATATTGCCTAAGTATTGATTATATTGCACCATGCATGTATTTAAACCTATGGTAGTACTTAAAACTCAAATTGTACTACCTTTTATTTCAATATCTGACTTAAATACAAAACATTGTGGGGTTTTGAATGAAAGATCGTGAAACGAGGGCGCTTATCGCCTTGAACACTAGAACAATCACATTTATCAATTAACCCTAAAATCGAAATGGATGGGATTAAGGTTAAGGTAAGATTAGTGGCTATTGAAGGTTAGTTTTTTCGTTTACAATGTATGTTATACATGAGTATTCATTTATTAAAGAATTATTTCGCAATTATTTTCGGGGATTATGCGATGTTAAACGTTGGTAGTAAATGGCGTAATCCATAATTAACGCTGAACAAAACACGAACTTCGTGGATTTTTACATTTAGTACCGGCAAAACCGAATAAACAACGAACAAAATGCGAATTATTTCTTGTATTTACATTATTTTCCCGTCGCTATAATAGTATCAGGACACATTCTAATGATAACAAAAAGTAAATGAGAAACCACTACTGTCAGTGTCTTTTCAGGCAGTGAAATATCCATTTTCTATTAAGACATACCGGATGCAACAGCGGTGTCTGCAATTCGTTCACTAATCTCTACCCAGAGTTGTCGTTCCTTGCATATACATACACCTCTGCCAATGTCTCAGAAATATCAAGGAGCTTGGCAAACGATGAAAAACGATAAAAATGCAAAGATTTCTTGATGGCACTAATATTTTTCTGAATTAACTTTATATGAAATGTTTAAATTATAAAAGAAAACAATTGTTCGACTTGAATGTTTTAAATATACAGTAAATTATATTGCGGTAGAATAAAGGTTCACACTTTGGCATATCACTCCGTCGTCAAAACATCAAAATAGGCACCACTAAATGGTTCCCATAGGGTTACAGTACAGCGTTTTGCTTACCAGCACTTTCCAGTTAAACATACCTCAAATTAAATTGCTAACCTAAAATATATCAAAATGTAAAAAATAAGCCGTGTTTCTTTCGATTGTTTACATGTCAGTCAGGACCGATGTCACGATGTTGAAGAAGTTCTGTTCGCCATTTTGATATTGTAGCTATGATCATGTGACAAATTGTCTTGTGATTGCATCCTACTTTCTTAGAAGTTGACGGAGGTGAATGTAATCTGTTGAAGCGGAATGTCCACTTTCTATGTGTGCGCAGCCGAGCGTAAATAGTCCCACCTACTTGAACGATTAGGTATATTCGAGATTAAGCGCTGTATTGATTCAAAGGAAAGTATGAAGAAAATGCAAACAATATTAAATTAATTAAACAAGTTTGCCAAGACGGTATGAAGCGAATATCAACTTTATTAGGTGAGGCTTAGAAAAGGAAGCATGGCGAATAACTGGTCGTTTGTAAAAATGATATATTGTAAATCATCTCATCATTGGCCTATATATAGTGATGCGCAAACGCTTGGTCGAGCATCCAAGGCGTATTGCCTGTTGAGAAAACACCTCTGTTAAAGTCGGCATTCCTTATCGTAATCCTTACCGTATTCGTTACCGTAGTTAGTTGTACAGGTCTATTAAGCAATTTGTTTTTGCACATTATTAATTTTTGATATTATTGCACCAATAATATATTAAAACATATTGTATAATAAGACGAAATAGTGAAAAAGTGAATACTATAAATTTGATTTATTTAAATGTAACCAGGGTAAAAGTAAAAATGATACTGGATATATAAATCGAGACACACATTTCAAACACTTCATGATTGCCGTGTGTCCATTTAAGTTTCGATACAGCAGATCATTGTCGACCCCAAAAATACATGTATACATACAATTAGTCAATAAATGACGAGGTCGATGATGATTTACACATTAACATTAATCCTTACTGGTTTTCTTTTGATCCACAGCGTCGCTTTTTTTACAGATTCAAAAGGAAATGTTGGTAGGTGGTAGGAATATGTTCACTTCCTTTAATGCATTGTATCAATAATAAACAAACGCTAGTGTGAATGTCAATACGTACTAACAATGGGACCCCTTGGAAGCACCGAACTACAACAAGGGAGATAAGTAGCCCAACTCTATGGTATTGGCTGTGTTCATTATAGGTAATTTAAAAGAGTATGATAATGGAACTATGGAAACGGCCGAGCACGACACATACGAAATATTGCAGTCTCGGTTTGATTGAGACTGTTCATGAGCGTTAGTGAAATATGCTAGCTACCGCTCACGCCCTCTAGCCCCGGGTTGAGCAGAACTCAATATTCATAAAATCAATAGTACACAATTTTAACCATCCCGAAGATGGCATGCATATGGCGGTGGACATAGAGTATAATGCTTCCCCATGTCGTACGGCGTATGGTCCCAGTATCTAATAAAATTAAATGCCCCGAAGAGCGAAATAAACATAATGGAATTTAGTTGGGAGCAGCGGTTATGAAGCCTGCGTATCACAAGTAACAGCCAAAAGACTAAGTCGCACTCCTCATACGCCCACAAACACCGACTTACGCAGTAATCTACGTAAATATAAAGATACGTGCAGGAAAAATGTGAAATCGGAAAACAAATTTGATGTTGTATGTAACATAAACTGTCATAAAGCAGAGAGGTCAATAAAATAAGTAATGTAGGTGAAATTGGGATGGAGTGTTCACGTTCGCGAATGACAAACTGTTCGTTTTGCGGCTAAGCGTCTGTACACTCGAAATGAAAAACGAAGGTACTAACCTTTAATAATAATTATCGTTAACGGTCAAATTTGGTCTGATAGTCCACGTATTGCAATAACAACATCTAACATTGGTTCAGAGCAAACTATGATTGATAAGCTTATGTGATCATGTCAAACGTTGTGTAATAAGGCGGTCTACAGCCAATTAGTAAAAACGATTTGTCATGTTTACTTATCTTGTTATTATCGTGTGCATAAGTATATATACATGTAGTTTTCCTATTAAGTATTAAAGGAACTAATACTTGTTGTATTATTATTAATTACGTGTTGTTGCTACCGATGTACCTTAAACATATCCCTTTTATGTCATATTAACCTTTTCGAATTAATTTATTATTATTACATGATTGTGTATTATTGCGGCGGGAAACAAACTCCCCGCAACAATGTTAACGGAATGGTATATCAAAAATTAAAGCCTGACCAGATTTCTGAGCTAAAAATAGCTATTAGAGCTAAAAATAGCACAAGTGACAGCCGAACAGCATTCAACTTATATGCCTCCGCGTGAATAAAAAGTGCCTCCGGGTTTGCATGAACTAAATATAATGAGAAGAACTGACTTAAACTAAGACGGGCTATGTATGTAATAGGAAAATAATAATATTCCAAAAATATGACAATATATCAATTGTGTCTACAGAATTTGCATTGGTTAACATAATAAAATAGTTGATTATATTGGGGAAAATTTTTCTGGTTACGGTGTTGTTTTATTTGGGTTTTCTTCAGAAAGAACGTTAAAACAACATGAGTATTGCTTTATTATGTATAATTGTATATAGCAACAACTATTTCGAAAGTGTTTAAGTGATTCACGATGTCAGTGAATTATTATTAATGATAAGACGAAAGGAAGAAACATGTTTAGACACCACTGGATTGTTATTGTGTTGGAATATAGCATAAAATTATATAGAAATCTTTTATCGTTATATCTCCTGTATTTAAGATCGGATTCGATCAAAACACTCATGGATTGTAGAGTTCAGGGTCTAGTTGTGCAAGAACAGAAAGGTCGGGCGCTATTTATCCCCATTTCTATTCATTTTCATGTACTTTGTTATTCATAGCATGTTCATCTTATTCAGATTTTGACCTTTACACAAACCCTGCCGTATTCAGCACTTTCAGTGCTTTGATTATTATCTGCAATGTTAACAGAATGGTATACCAAAAATTGAAGGCTGGCCGGATTTCTGAGCTAAAACTAGCTCTGAGAGCTAAAAATAGCACAAGTGGCAGCCGAACTGCATTCAAAATATTTCGAAGTTTTTTAGTTATTCACGACGTCAGTGAATGAAACATGTTTAGACACCACTGGATAGTTATTGTGTTGGAATAAAACATATATACAAATCATCTGTATTTAAGATCGGATTTGATCAAAACTTTCATAGATTGTAGAGTTTAGGGTCTAGTTGTGCGAGAACAGAAAGGTAGAAGGACATTCCGGATCTGAACGCTATACCAATTGGCAAGATGCAAAAATGGCAGGAACAACTCGCGTCGGGCGCTATTTTTCCCCATTTCTATTAATTTTACATGCACTTTGTTATTCATAGTATTTTCATCTTATTCACATTTTGTCCGTTACACAAACCCCGACGCATTCAGCACTTTCAGTGCTTTAATTATTATTGCTGCCGTTGGAACGGAATATCCTATTTCGAGCCTGTTGTATATTGGGGGTGTAAGAGTAGGGTGGGATGTGGAGAGGGTGTGCATTTGTAACTATATATCACTGTTAAACATGCAATTGCATGATAAAATGGAGTTATCCATTTGTAATCGGATGATGGGACACTCCGAATATATTTTTTTGTATGAAGTAAACATAAAAAGCAGGTTTTCCATTAGTTGTGTTTTCCTGTTATGTTGTTGTTCTAAAAGCAACGAACTAACAAAACAGATTTGTATTTAATACAGCCAGCTTGTTAATTTGCTGTTTTGTTCTTCATAAATGTTTACATAAAGTTATTATATATTGATATACCCTAGATACAATTCAATATAACAATGCTATTCAAACAAAAAAATTAACTCGGGTCTCAATTTAGTTACCCCTGAGCTAATTGGTCATATAGCATGTTAGCTATAGATAAGGAAGCTTTCAATGATTTGTTAATGACCAGGTCGCGTTGGGAAACAGAACGTGTTTTATACAGATTTCAGGTATTATTAGGCTATGCCTTTTTTAAAGGTATACAATTCGTTAGAACGCATTCTCTAAATATTGATCCTGACATGATTAAACACTATTTCACTAATATGTATCTGCTATGTGTACAGTCAAAGCAGCTAGACCACCTGCTTTAAGATATCACCGTTACAGTTCCTAATTTGAATAAGTTAAAATAGATTGGTATAAAAATATCACCTCCCTTAAGAGACCACGTTTACTTTCTCTGTTGTGGTCTCTGTATAGAGGTCTGAATGTATATTTATAACTGCAAAAATATTTTTAAAAACGGTAATTTTACTTGTATGTATAGTCATCAGATTACATTTCCATATCAAAACTGAACACGCGTTTTTTTCTATGAACTCAAGACGTCATTTTCGCTGATATGAGTAAGAGTTCCCGCCCTTTTAGCTGATTACGCCGCTTGAGTACCATTTAAAACATGTTTTCTCTTGCAGCATGTTGACATATTAATGGTAATTCCTACTTAAAACGCATTATTAATAGAGTTGTAGATTAAGGTCATTATTCATGTTTACGAGATATTAAATATTGAACTATAATCTTAAAAAGCATCTAGTATTGGTCATGGTAATTCAATCAGAAAATATCATTAACCTTTTCGTGGCAAATTTGACAGAATGATGGCTTAGAGCAATTGTTCTTAATGATAAGCTTATGAAGAACCCGAGGGAAATGATTTCAACTGCAGAGCATACAACTTAAATTGGCTTGAATTTATGTATGCATGGGTTTAACCTTGCCCTTAAAAATTGTTCAGTCATAACACAACGATGTCTTCTTATAACAGTGAGCTCAATCCTATATATCAACCCTATAGAGCGGCCAAACTGGAACCCCACGCCGTAGACACAATACATGATATCCCTCCCAATCAAAATCACACGCCGTAGACACAAGACATGATATCCCTCCCAATCACATCTTAATCACACCGGTCGAACCAGTCCTAGATATACCGTTTATATGCTGAACGTCAAGTTACTAGTACCATTCAATGAAATAGTTGTTATGAATCGGCCCGGGAGTTAATCCACAAGGTCCTGCATTCGACTTGAACGTTCTATTATTAGACTACGCCGTGTTTATTTCTAAGACAAATATGTATATATATTTACATTGTGAAATAAGTGTGCAAACATGAAGTCTGTGTTTAGCAACACTTTATGTTGTTACGGCATACAGTTTTACATGGCAATACCTACTATACAAGGACACATATTTCCCATTTCTCGAGATATATATCGATTATGTGACAATCTTCAAGCGGTGGTCATGATAAGATTTGACTGGCACAACAAGTCATTATAGGACCTAACTCGAACGTTTTAAGTCTATAATTTCACATAATGATGTTAGAGTCGATATCAGAGTCCTTAACATGCAAGCATTGCTTAACAATGGGCCAGGATACTAAGCATACAGTTTTAACGTGGCTAATTTGGAGTGGTTTTCGTATTATGATACAGAGAATATAGAATATCGTAAATTACACAATATATAAGGTAGATATAACAGTAGAACAGGAAATGTAGCATTCAAGGACCTCAGTCAACCAAACACACCACGCACAGAAACAAACAACAACAAAGAAGGGTGAATAAAAGTCAAGATACGACATCACAAACATAAAACGGTTGTCAATAGGACTACCGCCTTGGACCGGGGTTTAAACCAGATTCTATGGTGCACCAAACCTCACTCTTACCTTATTGCCATCCCAATAAAACGACATACACTACGGGGCACATGATACCAAAGCAAGTTTACGAGAATGCAAAAAAAGACGTGCATGGAACGAGCAGGTATGTTTACTTAAAATTATTATCACTTTGAAAATCAACGGCATTTTCAAAGACATGTATGGAGTCTAAGGAACACTTTGTATCCACTACTGTCCTCGGTCACTCGACCTGCATTTGATTTCCTTGCTACGCAATGCTACGCGGATTCAGAACAATCCATGGCATTACTTAGATAGCTGAAATCGTATTGCAGACCATGTTGCATTACATGTTCACACTGTCCAGAATAACTTCTCTGATTGAAAGTATCTGTACTACATCAACTGTACGAACGAACTGCATTTAATCCAATAACGTATGTGACAGCATGGCGTTATATACCACTTTAAAAGAGATATATGTTTATTGAGCTTAATTAGAATAAGGCAGATTTGTAATTAGACGATTTAATTGATTTATTTTAAATTGCGTTGCCTTATTTGGATACCAACTGCATTCGGTTTTGTAATCATCATATTTAATAAGCTGTTCTACACCATAGTCTAATTGTATTTTTTTTAATAATCGGGAAGCACCAGCGAGGGAACCAATTGGGATTTGCCAGCGAGGATATATTTTAAACAAATTCTCATTCAAAAAGTCAATTGGACAAGCCTAAATCTGAAAATGTCAAGGCAAGAGCTAGACTGGATTCCAGTAGGTGTTTCTCCCAATCCAGTTATGTTTTTCAGAAGTAATAATTCTGTGATAGTTTGAGATAGCATGTGGGATTATTTATTCAGATATGAAGGAAAATCGTGTTTTATAGCACTGAAACGTATGTGACATATACAACATCCAAATCGATTTGATAGTATATCATAGTATGCACCGACCTAGCTATTAACCGTAACCCAGTGAGACAGAAATTAGTCCTATGTACTATGTGCATAGGAAACTTATTTTACCAGTGCTTACATTTTAAGAAAATAATATGAGGACTTTTTCGATATCACATTCATTTATTGACGTAAATCTTTAAGATTAATATATTTTTGTAATCCAACTCATATTAATAAGAACGCAAATGACTAAACGAAAAATCAATCCCAAGTCTAATTACATTGCGGTGAATGATCTAATAGGGCGAGAAACCCATCTATGGAGCAGTCAACAATTAAGACGTCATTATTTATAACTGCATTTCGGGAATGGCAAAATAAAAGGAAATTTGTCTGCAAAAATACATACAATTAAAGTGGCATTGTCACTGGTATTCTAAAATACAAATATGGAATTGCATGAATATTGAACAAGGACGACTATGATAAATATAAATACATTTTAAGTAGAGGAACACTTCCTTTCCTTTTTAAGTTGAAATTTACAACTCAGAAAAAGTCACGGAGCACAAAAACTTCATAAAATATTAAATAACATGAACTTTTAATAAACAAAAAAAGGTTAATACAAAAATGAAATGTAAAAACTTGAACTTTTAAAATATATATGTTAATAAATTAAGAATACCGATATATGCTCAATAAATATGTCTTTTGGTATAACTATGCTTTTTGGTTTCTGAATACTGAATATTTGTGCTAAACTCGATCGAATTCACCGTTGTTGGTTCGAATCCCTATGGGCGCTCGACTTGTAAGTGAGAACGTGTCTATTCTTACGGATGACGGGAGATATACAGTACTGGTTCTACGCTTGAAAAGGTGGGTGGTCCAACTGCACCACAAAAACATTACCGTCACATATAGCTTAAATATGAGCTAAAATTAAGATAACACACCATCCTATTACACTAACCAACCAATCCAGCACCACAACTAATTCATGCGGTTCTTTAAAACAATCATTCATTTCAATGTCGTCTTGAAACTATACATTATATAATGTGTTCAGTGGAATCATTGCTGTATTAAAGTGTTTTAAAATGATGCGATTTGGGGTATTTGTTTTCTTTTTCTTTGTAATTATGTCTCAAATGAAACATTATGATGATGGCTCAGAACCCATGATCCATAGGGGGTTCAGAATGCCAAATGCACTTAAAATTCAAATACACTGTCATGTTTCTATAATCTTACACTTAACTGGATGTATGTAATCGTCTATGAAAGATAAACAACATATCAAATAATTTTATTATTTCGAACTCGGACGTCTGCCCGGGGCCCAGGGTGGGGGTTTGTGTATGTGTGTGTGTGTGTGTTTTTTGTTTTTAAACAAACAAAATTGATAATTACGTCTCAAATGAAACATTATGATGATGGGATTACACTTTATACATTTGTTTCCTCTTAGTACGTCATCGGTATCAATAATAATTCAATTATGGTGTCATTTGTTCATAATTTTGCACATTAATTGGTACAATGGTCGTCTATGAAATAGATATATAGCATGCCAAATGATTTATTATTTAAAACTCGGAGAGTAATTTTAGTGTGGGTTACAAGTTCAACGCCACGAAGCGGTACTTCTTTTTTGTACCTCTATTGAATTCCGTCAAACAATCTTGGTTTTATTTAGTAAATATTCAATAATGATTGGTGTGTTATGTGTGTCAACGTAATCAGTTTGTGTTGTATAGGCTAAACGTTACGGATATTGTCCCTTTAAACGGAAAATTGACCTGGGTATTTTGCTATGGCGCGCCGTCGAATTCGTTCTAGTATAACTTTAAAATAGATTATCATTTATTTCTGTGTAATGATGCATTCCCTAAAGCATGTCTCTACTTACTGTCTTAACCTACAGATATACATAATTATCAAATGTATATTCAATGTTTCGAAAGACGTTCTTTACCAAAATACAAAATTAATAAGCATTTCTATTTTGAAAACTATGATTTAAAATTGACTATTCTATCATTTATCAGGAAATCAATTCGAAAAGTCATTATGGGCGTAAACTATTGATTCTGCATCGTTATCTGGGCGGTAGTCTTTTTAAAGATCATTAACTGAGATATATGTACTATCCAGTAAGCGTTCAATTGGGGGAATGTTCATTTTAAAAGGTTTAAAACATGTTATAAAGGAGTTTATGGTCATAAACCCTAAATTTAAAAATATTTTTTTTGAAACACGGCAATACTTTACAACTGGCTTTTAAAATGCGTAGACGATTAACGTTGGTTTCACAGTGCTTCTGAATTGAGCTTCTTGGAAACTGTTTGTTATTTTCGGATGTTTTGTTTTGCGATGCGGACAAAGATGTACGCATCCGTCCCAAAGACAACAGAGTTCATTTTCTATTGACCGTTTCAATGCGGTACCCCTGTTGCCAATCCATTTTATGTGTTGTTTCGCATAATTTGCTTCGTTTTATCTACGCAATTGTTGTTTGTATTGAATGCGGGTTTCACATACATATGTTGCTGTCTTATTATATACTAAATGTAGTAAAATTTGTTTTGATAGAGTTTGTGCGTGTGTCCGAAGTCCTTTATGCTAACGTTGTTCACAATTCGGAAAAAAATAACATAAACTCCATAAATATACGCGTACAATCCTTCTTATTCCAAACGTTCGATGTTTTAAGATGAAGCAACCCATTAAAATAAACTAATAGTTAGTAAGTCTATCACGCAATAGATCCTCCAAGAAGAGTTTATGCACATATAAAGCTTTTGAAAATGACTTCATGTCTTAGGTTTCATCAACAGAAATAACGTTAATTATAAATATGCTAATGAGGCTCAAATTACAACTTTAAATGTACTGGTGTCCTGTTGTATTGTGACATCCCCAAAAGTTTTCAATGCGTTATTTGTATATACAATTTACTTAGTATGTGCATGTCAATTGGAATATTGTAAAGCTAAATGTAACACGACATAAACGACATATAAAGGAAGCATTGCAACAAACTTAGATCAGTGGAAATATAGATATAAAACTGTTGAGATGTCAATATCTAGGTCCTATCAAATAGTTCCGTTGCTTATTTTGTTCAAATATCCATCATGAACAGACTCAGTAAAATCTGCTACTTTTATCTCTTGTTTGTGTTTGTTGCTTCCAAGGGATCCACTTTTCAGTATTTATTGACATTCACATTAGCGTTCGTTTAGTGCTGTCGTAAAACGTCGCACCGACTACAGATCAGTAGTGTTATTACTTAATGGTCATTTGGGATCATCAAACCCAATATCTGTGGCTAAAAAAATAGAATTTTGCTTAAGCCGGTGCTAAGAGGCGTGAGAGGTGTTGCACTTCACATTACCCCTCATGAACAGACTCAATAAAACCGAATCTGCTACTTTTATCTCTTGTTTGTGTTTGTTGCTTCTAAGGGACCCACTTTTCAGTATTTAGTGACATTTACACTGACGTTTAGTGCTGGGTGGAGGTCGTAAAAAGTCGCCCCGACTACAAATCAGTAGTGTTATTACTTACTGGTCCTTTGGGATCATCAAACCCAATATTTGTGGCTTGAAAGTAGAATATCGCTTAAGCCGGTGCTAGAAGGCGTGAGATGTGTTGCACTTTACACTACCGCTCATGAACAGACTAAACGTCCGACGTACTACTACTACTACTATTACTACTACTACTACTATCTAATAATGTGCATATAAAAACGATTCAAGCTAACAGTTGGCCTTATTGCCTACTGACCGTTCCAAGTCGGTAACCCTTTCTTCACCACCCTTTCTGTTGTTTTTTGTCTCTTTCATTGTATTATCAAGTCCTTGTTTGCAGTACAATGCGGACCTACGATGCCATTGCGTTCGGACGCTGTGGTTTCTATAGGACCCTATATCTAATTTTTTCAATACAACCGAGTCTGCTACTTTTATCTTTTGTTTGTGTTTATTGCTTCCATGGGATCCACTTTTCAGTATTTATTGTATCAGATATGCATGTATATATTGTCTTAAACGATACATCATTACTCAGTACAAAGCATTGTCTCATTTTAATGCTCAGTGTAATAGATTTTAATTAATCAACATTAATGATAAATTCAAATACAATCAAGCCGAGCCAGAATAAAAAGAATTTTAATAACAAAATCCCTATTTCACTTATAAATGAGCCTTTTAGATAGGGTAAAATATCAAATAAATACAGCACAATTTTTCAGTTTGCAAAAAGGCTTGCTACCGAAGGGCAAAAACGTGCCCTATGCAGAGGTTACATTGACCAGAACGTGGACATTTGCTCGCTTTGTATGACATAATATACAAACGCAAAATAAACTATGGTATCAATATGTACAAATGTATTATTAAAATATATATATTGCTTGTTTTTACAGGAAAGTAGGCTCACTATTAGCACAATCCAAATATGATTTTTTTTTGTCAAATGAGCGACAATAAATTCTTTGTAATACAATACAAAATAAAAAAAAAGAACTAAAGCGAGGAAATTTTCTCCCATTGCCCCTGTTGCAGCCAAAAGTGTATGTTAAGTCATTGTATTGTTCACAAAACATGTCCACGAGATTTCCTCGCCTTTTAAGGCATGATCGCAAATATCTCATTTCTGTTTTGGTCGTTATTTGCTATTTGTAAGTTGGATAATAGTACTTGATACATGATGGTAAACATCCATTTATACAATCAATGAATAAATCATTACAGTAAGATATTACCAAATGTTCTATATCATTATTTGTATTTGTTTGCGCGATGAGAAATCTGATTCTGATATTCAATTTTAGCTAGAGTGATAAAACGCTAATTCCCAATGAGAGCATGAAAACGTCAACATTATATGTGATGTTGTCAATAAGGAACGATTCAAATTAATCATCACCAAAGGGTCATGACCAGTTCAAGAACGTATATCTCCTAAATATTCGTTTTTTTATCTAATATAATAATCATACAATGACTTGACAAAACTGCCGACTAAATGTAGACGTGCTATTATGTTACTCTTGAGGGCTTAAATGCTATAATTGTATAGACATATTAGTCAGTGTTATTATACCATTTTGTAAATTGCGTACTCACTCGTTAGTATGTACAGCCTTCTTGCAGTTTGCACAATGTTTTAAATCAATCTAAAACAGATACCTGCGA
The DNA here is from genome assembly GCA_037043455.1 of Cyrtodaria siliqua. Classification (NCBI taxonomy): domain Eukaryota; kingdom Metazoa; phylum Mollusca; class Bivalvia; order Adapedonta; family Hiatellidae; genus Cyrtodaria; species Cyrtodaria siliqua. The sequence continues at coordinate 56,426 of JAWPHD010000736.1, read as the reverse complement.
GATGTGCAACACAGTAAGCATCAGTTTATTAATTGTATATTAAGGAATCGTTTGACCTAAGAAATTCAATGATTGTTAATTAATTATTTCTTATTTCGTTCACCCTCTGTAGTGGTGGTACATAGTTAAGAATAGTAATATGTATCAATATCTTTATATTTGATTAATAATAACTTCATTTCAACAAGGTAACATATTAAGACATAGCACTTACAAACAAAATATACAGAGGGTGAACGAAATAAGAAATAAATTAATTGATAGTACCTAGAAGAGTTATCCATGAAGAAGTCGGTAAGTCATAGATGTTCTTTCTTGTTTTCACAGGAAAGTTACATTTAACGGTGTTTACCATCTAGTGTTTTGTATTTGTATATATTTGAGTATATTTCTCGAGATACGTTTGTATCAGTCAATAAAGTATCTGTTTCATTTTGTTACCTAGAAGAGTTATCCATGAAGAAGTCGGTAAGTCATAGATGTTCTTTCTTGTTTTCACAGGAAAGTTACATTTAACGGTGTTTACCATCTAGTGTTTTGTATTTGTATATATTTGAGTATATTTCTCGAGATACGTTTGTATCAGTCAATAAAGTATCTGTTTCATTTTGTTCAATAATTGATGGCTGTTAATTCTTACTTTGAAGTGTGTAATTGATAACGTAAACATTTTCTCTTTTCTTAATGTTTATGTTGTTTTCCCGGAAGTTCATCATTGCAGTAATTGTTTGCTAAGAAACACCTACTTATCAATTGTAGGGATAAAGTATCTAAAACAGTTCAACTGAAGGGCATTACAAGTTCAAGTGCAATAAACAAATAAATCCTTTCTATTTGTTCGCAAATTGGTAGAATGTATTAAACAAATCGGCAAATTGACGTCTTACTGACGCTAATATTCTATCAATTTATCCATCAAGGTCGCAAGATGTTCGTGAGTTAAAAGAAGAAAACAATAATTCAATAAAAGAACGTGAAATATCAAGGACTGCTGCTAACTCAAAGACGATGTAAAAGAAATCAAAGAAGCAAATGAGTAATAATCAACAAACACAATTTTTATCCTACTAATTTGACGATTCAGTTGGACAGTTTTAGATAGTAAAAGATCGGGTGATTGATGGATGTTGGTATATGTATTCCTGTACGATGAGTATGTGCTCTCATAATTCGAGTATCTCCATCGCTTTGCGATCTATTTGCACTTATGTTGCGCTTCGTCTTCATGTTTAGCTGCCTTAATGACAGTATGTTCGAATAAGTGTTGATATATTATATGTCTGATAATACTGGCAGTAAGGATGCTTCGACATAATGCCACTGACATATCAGTTGAAACTGACATATCGAGAAAACACAAATAAGTTTTTTTAAATCAAATCCCTTTAGTTTCATTACGTGACCATGATCACAGATGAGTTTAGTCTTAACGTTTATTGGTTAGCGGAATATAACAATACTGCTTAAAGATCGTTTCAAAATCAAAATGTTCAATTAACTACCGAACAACCAATCCAACTAATGAGATTATTTTATCGATGTCTCTAACGGCAAGCGTCGATTAAACCTTGCTGGAAAGCGTCTGATAAATGTGGACAGTGTTGAACATTATCGTCAACGCGGATCTATCTAAATAAATGATGCAAACTGTAATGACAATAAATTAAGGGATATACTAGACAATAAAACTTAACAATATATGTACTAGTAGGCGTGAGAGGTGTTGCATTTTACATTTCCTTTCATGAATAGACTCAATAAAACCAAGTCACCTACTTGTATCTCTTGTTGGTGTTTGCTGCTTCCAATGGACCCCCTTTTCAGCATATATTGACATCTACACTAGCGTTTGTTTAGAGTTGTGTGGGGGCCATTAAAGGTAAAAAAGGCCGTAAAAAGTCGCCCGACGACAAATTAGTAGTGTGATTACTTACTGGTCCTTTGAGATCATTAAGCCCAATCAGTGTGGCTTTAAATACAAATATCCCTTAAGCCGATGCTAGGAGGAGAAGTGTTGCACACTTCATAACCACTTATGAACAAACTGAATAAAACCGAGTATGCTATACTTTTATCTCTTGGTTGTGTTTGTGGCTTCCAGGGTATCCCTGTCCATTATTTATTAATTGGCTAAAATAACGTATATTTACTACAGATTCCGTTAATATCATTGTAACTCCTGATGTTAACTAAATATATAAGGGCATCTTAAGAGTGTGGACTAATACAAATCCGTTTTATCAACAGAGGAGATTCATTTATACAGACATTTGGAATTCAGTTTCAATCAATAATGTATTGTGTGACTTTTGATATGTACGCTTAAGTATAATGTATTAATTGTCATATTGCGTTCGTTGCTTTTATGGGTCCTATTTTCAATATCAATTAAAATTCAAACTAACGTTTGTTTAGTGCTGTCTATCGGCTGTAAACAGTCGCCCATAATTTAGCAGTAGTGTCTTTACATAATAGTCCTATGTAATGATCTAGCCATATCAGTGTGGATTTAAAAGAAAAATATCGCTTAGGCGCGTAATTGGTGACGTGAGAGGTATTGTACCTTATCTCCTTTCACGAATAGGCTTAAACAACGTCTGCTACTTTCCTTCAGTTAATGTTCACTGCTTTAAATGGTCATCACTTTTTAGTATTTATTGTATATCGTTCTGTAATAAAACACGATTTCCTTTGTGTTTGTAAAGCAGTTCACGTTTCTTCAAAGTCAGCAATAGCAAGTTGATTAAATATAAAATCTTCAAACCAAATATGTTTACAAATGTGGGCAGTTTTACATTTGAGCGATGCATCGAAGCAAAACACCTAAAATATAATGTATGCTTTGGCGAAATAAAGTTAACTCTTTTACTATGAGCGATGCATCGAAGCAAAACGCCTAAAATATAATGTATGCTTTGGCGAGTTAAAGTTAACTATTTACTATGAGCGATGTATCGAAGCAAAACGCCTAAAATATAATGTATGCTTTGGCGAAATAAAGTTAACTCTTTACTTTATATTGCAACATGTTAAGAACACAAAACATGCTACTTAGTCTCATCTGTTGGTGACGTGTGTACTACTACTTATTACTCATATTCAAAGGAGGTTGGTAGCTGAGTCAATACATGAGTATTCTATCAGAACAACCAAACCGATGAACAATTTAATCCGCGGAGAGTTTTGAATGTCGATTGATAACTAATTAACCCCATTGAACAGATCTAAAAATCTAGGAGTCATTATGGCGTATCTGTCTTTTCACACGGCAATGCTAATCTTAGATTGACAAACATTGAGCAATGTATATATATGGTGGTAGCACATTTACTTAGATTCACGTAGATTTGTTCGTCATTAGTGTGTAAGAGTCTTTCCAAAAGTAACAAAAATTACTAGCTAATCTGCGATTGGCATACATTGAGATAATATTATTACAAAGCAATTTACTTTGTTAATATATCGCGGGTACATGAACGCCATTCCTATATTGTGCTCAACAAGGATACGGAAATCTAATGCATATAATGTAATGCTAATGACCGAATCCCTTCATCAACCTTTATTCGTACATGTATGACTAAACAGGAATATATTAATGAAACACAGGTTTCTGCCCGATGTTTTCGTTTTATCAAAACATAACCAATACACATCCATGTAAGGATCTAACTTCTATAAAGAAAAATACTTTCTATACCGACTGACATGATTAAAACAACTAGAATCGATCCGAAAGAAAATACAAACCATCATATGTTTCCTTGTCATGTGTAATGTGCACATATGAAATTAATATTTACTAGAACGAGCCTGCGGCGTGCTAACTTCGATGCAAATGTTTGGTCTAGAAAACTTGACAAATCGATGTGTGTTTTTATGGTAAATCATAAAATATGTATTCATTCATATGGGATTTGTATTGCTAGCAGTTGTACATTTCATTATAAAAGTGTACATCAATCATAAAACGATACATTTCTAATTCATGAATAAATTTAAATGATTTATGCAACATAAAGTAGCCGAGTCGTCGAGGTTTGAAGAACATTAGGAGCTACTAAATGGGACGGTCCATGTTACCTAGTTCAATGAATTTGTACATTGATTATATGACTGTGCGAGCTGTTTATCTAATATGTGATAATTTCTGTCTAATTTCTGTCTAAAGGTTTGTGATCCTTAATAAAAACCTACATAGTTTATGTTGCCATTTTGTGTGTGTTCAATAGTGAGGGAACTGTGCGATTTATAGATACTTTTAAACATTTTATTAAACATACTTGTGTTTTGTATTCATTGCAGAATATGATGACGTTCAGCTGAAACCTTCGTATTTCAAACTGATGATGGATTCGCTGGACAGGATGAAATCGTACGTTGCATTGGCGAAGGAAGAATATCAGACGACGAAACCGTCATCGCAACATTGAAATAGTAAACAAGCTTTAAAGTGACACACGGCAATCTTGATCTTTTAAAAACTCATGGAGTGCCGCTTTGGCATGTATATATATTCTGCAAAATTTGCATTTGTTCAGACATTAATATCAATTATCAGATTATTATTAAGCAATTTGTTGTTGCATATTATTAATATTTTATATTATTGTACCAATAATATATTAAAACTTATAGTACAATAAGACTAAAATTTGATTTATTTAAAAGTAACCAGGGTAAAAGTAAAAATGACGCAGAATATATAAATCGAGGCACCCATTTCAAACACTTCAAGATTGGCGTGTGTCCCTATAAATCTGACAGCTTTTATTACCTGACGACAGACCTGTTGTGTATAACAACTATGCTTTCTATAATTGCTGCAATTGTTAGTCATTGTTTCTTAACTCAGGGAAAAGTAAGCTACCTCTGTTTGTAAGTGGCGACAGACTGCAATTAAATAATATACCCAAAACTAATTATTAGCAAAACCATTTTCTTGAATTATTCATGTAAGATGTAAAATACATGAAAACACAGAAAACACCTACGAAAAAAATATGGCATTAATATCTGTACCACCATACATGTCACTAACACTCGTACCAAATCATGTCGTTATCGTGGTCTTTGATCGCAACCATAACCCTTTGTTTTACAATTACAGTAACTGTAGTGCTTTACTTGTAAACGATTGTTTGAGATTTGGTCCAGATGATAGAATTGTATACCGAGGGACGATGTGACATTTAGCACAATAATTGTAGACAAAACATAGATAACAGAGATTGCACGAGATGATAGAATGTCTAGTGATAGCGAATATAAAACATATTCAACAAGTGTCAACCCGTTTATGGGACTGCTAAACGAATGCTGCATTTGAAATATGCACCGAATCTTGCAAAAACCTTACACTAAATCCTTAGAACACGGCTTACCGTGTTTCATGGCGTAGCTATGAATAGCAAAACAAACAATCCTTATGACATGTTTCGATTTTTTTCCGCAACTGTTTATTGAAATCACATACAGATAAAAGCTCATAAAGTATATGTGACGTATTTCACAACCGGTTTGGCAATCATGCCTATAGGGTTTCAGGATATTAGAAATAAAAGAGGATTGGATATTTGTGTCAGAAAATGCTATATATATATATATATATCGTATATGTTGGACAATTGCCATTGAATTGGATGTTTTCTCCTGTATGTGATCTCAAATAAACTTGTCAATATTCAGACTAAGAAAGCAAAATGTAGTGTGTTAAAGATTCATTAGACTCTCTCTCTCTCTCTCTCTCTCTCTCTCTCTATATATATATATATATGTATCAATATAACAAATATAAACTATAGTAAAGATGGACATGTGTCGGTTTGTTTAACCGAAAACTACGCACAAAATGTCCAAAGTCAAAACTATCAATTACCATCTTCGGTGGAGAGGAGTTTCTAATACATTAATTAAACATGGGTTTTGCCAAAATAAAGACAATGAATTGAATGTAAACAAGTACAAGCTGGTGACTCAGTAAAAGGGACACATGGCAATCTTCATTTTTAATTTAAAAAAACTCACGGCGTCGCGTTAGTTTTCCAGCATGACGATCTGCGTCTAAAATATATATTCGTGTACATGTATGTGTGCAGTTTGTGCGTAAATCATTTACATTTCTTTTCAGTGCGATGAATTCAACTTTCCGTGACCTAAAACTAAATTGTCATGATAAACAATTTCGATGATTAGACAATTGATAAAAATGCGTAAAACTCACCCGCTATTTCCCAAGCTGTATGTTGTAAACATGTTCTCCATTTGTTCACTCATACAATAATCAACGTAATGCATTAATACACCCTAACTAAAAATTAGTAGTGTTATTACTGTCCTGGTTCTTCAGGATCTTATAACCCAAACAGTGTAGCTTAAAAGTAGAAATATAGATACAAAATTCGACCAGGTAAAGCAGCATTCGAGGATGACAGTCAGACACAAACACACAGAGAAACAAAGAACAAATTTAAAGATGAATAAAAAGGCCAAGACATCACAAACACAAAATGGTTGACAATAGGGCTACCGCCTTGGAACGGTCAAAAATAAAGCTAAGAAATGACAACTAGACAATTAACTGCTTCCACTGTTATAAAATCATACATACAAAATAAAGTAATCTTGCCAATGGGTGAATTGGAGTCATACATACATATTGTAGATATTTAATAAAAGTAGATATAAAAGTCGAACAGAAAATGTAGCATTCAAGGACCAAAGTCAACCCCAAACACAAACAGAAACAGAATGAAGACAAGGCTAGTTATGATATCACAAACATAAAGGGGTAGACAAAACATAAAGGGCTACCGCATTGGAGCCGTTAGTGGCAAACCAAGGCCGCTATGGGTTTAAACCAGGTTCGAGGCTGCAACAATTCTAACATTGATGTAAATCTATTACGAAAGATGTCACTAACCAAAGGTGTTGTGAAGGTAACAAATAAGATAATATGATGCAAATGGGGATACACGAATGATGTTACAAGATAAGACAAAAACATGTTAGCAACGTTTCTCCTGTATTATTTTGTTATAATTAGTACAAATAAACGTCGAAGAGGAAATATAGCATATAAGGACGACAGATTGAAAAGGGGATCCCTTGGAAATAACAAACACAAACAAGAGATAAAAGACGAATAACTCGCAAGATATGACATCACAATCATAAAAGGGTTGAAAATAGGGCTATCGTTTTGGTACAGTCAGTGGCTAAAACAGCGGCTGATGTTTTTAAACGCGGTTCTAAGGTGCAGCAAATATCACTGTTACCCTAGTGGTATCCCAATAAAGTGGGACAGTGCTTCAACAAGTGTATGTCATACTATGCCTTTCTGCAACTGTTCCCAGATCAATACAGAAATGAAAACCTTCTCTAGATACTCATAATTAAATAAGTTTAATTTATTTCAAAGCATGACACTTTGTGTTCCTGATTTTCCCGACTACAGATCAGAAGTGTTATTACTTACTGGTTTGGGATCATCAAACCAAATATTTGTGGCTTGAAAGTAGAATATCGCTTAAGCCAGTGCTAGAAGGCGTGAGAGGTGTGCACTTCACATTAACCCTCATAAACACACTCAATACAACCGAGTATGCTACTTGTATCTCTTGTTTATGTTTGTTGCTTCCATGGTTTCCACTTTTCAGTATTTATTGTATCAGATATGCATGTATATATTGTCTTAAACGATACATCACAAGTTATTTTCTCATTTTAAAGCTCACTATAATAGATTTTAATTAATCAACCTTAATGACAGATTCAAATACAAGCAAGCGGAGCCAGAACAAAAGGTGATGTGCGAAACAAATCTCTATTTTACTATATAAATGAGTATTACAAATAGGATAAAAAGATCAAATAAATACAGCACACTTGTTCAGTTTTCAAAAATGACTTGCTATCAAAGAGCTAAAACGTGCACTATGCAGAGGTTACACTGACCAGAACGTGGTCATTTCATCGCTTTGTATGATATAATATACAAACGCAAAATAAACTATGGTATCAATATGTATTATTAAAATATATATATTGCTCGATTTTACAGGTAAGGAGGCTCACTATGAGTACAATCCAAAAGCGAGGAATTTTTGTTGTCAAATGAGCGGAAATAAATTATTTTTAATACAATACAAAATAAAAAATAAAGAACAAAAACGAGGAAATTTCCTCGCATTGCCCCTGTTGCAAACAACAGTGTATTTTGTTCACAAAACATGTCCACCTATAAAAGTCGAATCCTACGTCAGAGGAAATGGCATGATCGCAAATATCTCATTTATGTTTTGGTACAATGTATTTATAAAACCGTTATTTGCTATTTGTAAATTGGATATTAGCAGTTGATATATGATGATAAACATCAATTTATACAATCATTGAATAAATCATTATATTAACGTTATTACCAAATGTTCTATATCATTATTTGTAGTTTTCGTGTCATTATTGTTTGCGCGATGAGAAATCTGATATTCAATTTTGGCTAGAATGATAAAACGTTAAATTCCCAATGAGAGCATGAAAACATCTACATTATGTATGATGCTGTCAATAAGGAACGATTCAAATTATTAATAATCATCACCAAAGGGTCATGACCAGTTCAAGAACTTATATCTCCTAAAGATTCGTTTTTTTTATCAAATATAATAATCTTACAATCATTGATAAAACTGCGGAATAATTGTAGACGTGCTATTATGTTAACTATTGAGGGCTTAAATGCTATACTAGTATAGACATATTAGTCAGTGTTATTATACCAATTTATAAATTGCGTACGTTTTGTTTGGTATGTACTTACTCGTTAAATATGCTCCTTGCACGATGTTTTAAATCAATTTAAATTAATCATGATTATGTTACGAGTTATATGGAGGGCCCTGACATCAATAATGTACTGCAACAAAAACAGATATCTGTGAGATTTGTAACACAGTAAACATTTGTTTATTAATTGTATATTAAAGAATTGTTTGACCTAAGAAATTCCATGATTGTTAATTAATTATTTCTTATTTCGTTCATCCTCTGTAGTGGTGGTACATAGTTTGGAATAGTTATAGGTATCAATATCTTTATATTTGTTTGATAGTACCTAAAAGAGTTATCCATGAAGAAGTCGGTAAGTCATATATGTTCTTTCTTGTTTTCACAGGAAATGTTACATTTAACGGTGTTCACCATCTAGTGTTTTGTATTTGTATATATTTGCATATATTTCTCGAGATACGTTCGTATCAGTCAATAAAGTATCTGTTCTATTTTGTTTAATGATTGATGGCTGTTAATCCTTACTTCGATGTGTGTATTGATAACGTAAACATGTTCTCTTTTCTTAATGTTTATGTTGTCTTTTCCGGAAGTACATCATTGCAGTAATTGTTTGCTAAGGAACACCTACTTATCAATTGTAGGGATAAAGTATCTAAAAACAGTTTAACTGAAGGGCATTACAAGTCCAAGTGCCATAAACAAATAAATCCTTTCTATTTGTTCGCAAATTGGTAGAATGTATTGACACAATCGGCAAACTGACGTCTTACTGACGCTAATGTTCTAGCAATTTAACCATCAAGGTCGTAAGATGTACGCGAGTTAAAAGAAGAAAACAATAACATGAAAGATCAAGGTCTACTGCTAACTCAAAGACGATGTAAAAGAAATCAAGGAAGCAAATGATCAACAAACACAAGTTTCATACTACCAATTTGACGATTTAGTTGAACAGTTTTAGATAGTAATAGATCGGGTGATTGATGGATGTTCGTATATGTATTCGCTATACGACGAGTATGTTCCCTAATCCGTTCGAGTATCCCCACCGCTTTGCGATCTATTTGCACTTACTTTGAGCTCCGTCTTGATATTTGTTTAGCTGCCTTAATGGCAATATGTTGCATTGATGAACGTTTTCGACGGTAACTCATGAAACGTTTCGATCAGTTAAACGCACGCATTTGCATATTTGAACGTAACGTAGTGCGTTTTAAAAAATGAAATTCCGTTCGTGCGTGCTTCAATTAAAATAACTCTGTCTACCATGGTTATAAATGTTTTTTATTATGTACTTATATAAATATTATCGGAATATTTGACATGCATTTGCCTGTGTTTTTAGAAAATGTATAAGCATGTAATTGAAAAAAAAATACATTTCAGCGTTTGCGTTCGTCTGCATTGATAAGAGTTTTCAAAAATAATTTATCGCTCTTTTACGTTTTTACAAACGCAATTAGCGTTCTTTCCTCTTTCCATTCATTTATCTTGCATCGTTCCCTGCGCATTTATTACGGATTCATTCCGGTTAATTCTTTGTCCATTGTGTGATACTATTGGGCATTTACTTCCACAGTGCTTGGCAATCAATTTGAGTAAATGTCAAGCTGTAAGCATGATTATAGATAGCCGGCTTGTTAATGGACCTCGGTGCTGAACACAGCTTTAGAAAAGGAGAGATAATCGAACCTTCTACGACCACTACGTCTTGGTCAGTCTTTGGTCGTAAGGGCAATGGAAATCAGTTCGTTCGAATTTTAAAAGCTAGTTGTACATTAAGCGAACAATAGTAATAATTATTGATATATTGTATGTCTGATAATACTGGCAGTAAGGACGCTTTGACATAATGTCACTGACATTTTAGTCGGAACTGACATATCGTGAACACAAAAAAAAAGTTTTTAAATCAAATCTCTTTAGTTTCCTTACGTGACCATGATCCCAGATGAGGTTAGTCTTACAGTTTATTGGTTAACGGAAAATTTCAATACTGCGTAAATATCGTTTCAAAATCAAAATGTTTAATTAACTACCAAACAACCAATCCAACTTGTTCGTTGATTATTGTCCTCAACGCGGATCTATCTAAATAAATGATGCAAACTGTTATGACAATAAATTAAGAGATATACTAGACAATAACACATAACAAAATATGTGCTAGAATGGTGAGAGGTGCTGCACGTTACATTTCCTCTCATGAACAGACTCAATAAAACCGAGTCTACTACTTTTATCTCTTGTTTGTGTTTGTAGCTTCCAATGGACCCCCTTTTCAGTATCTATCGACATTCACACTAGAGTTTATGTGGCGGCCATAAAAAGTAAAAAATGCCGTTAAAAGTCGCCCCGAGTACAAATCAGTAGTGTTATTACTTACTGGTCCTTTGAGATCATTAAGCCCAGTCAATGTGACTTTAAATAATATTATCGCTTAAGTCGGTGCCAGGAGGTGTGAGAAGTGTTGCACACTACATTACCACTTATGAACAGACTCAATAAAACAAAGTATGCTACTTTTATCTCTGTTTTTTGTTTGTGGCTTCCAAGGTACTCCCTTTTCAGTATTTATTAATTGGCCAAACTAACGTATATTACCTACAGTTTCTGTTAATATCATTGCAAGGTAACTAAATATATAAGGGCATCTTAAGAGTGTGGACTGATACACATCATGTTTATCGACAGAGGAGATTCATTTATACAGGCATTTGGAATTCAGTTTTGATATGCTTACGTATAATGTGTTAATTGTCATATTGCGTTCGTTGCTTTCATGGGATCCTGTTTTCAAAATTAATTAAAATTCAAACTAACGTTTGTTTATTGCTGTCTAGCGGCTGTAAACAGTCGCCCGTAATTTAGCAGTAATATCTTTACATAATAGTCCTGTGAAATGATCTAGTCATATCAGTGCTGCTTTAAAAGACACCTTAGGCAAGTACTTGGTGACGTGAGAGGTATTGTAATTTATATCCTCTGACGAATAAGCTTAAACGAAGTCTTCAACTTTCCTCCAGTTATTGTTCACTGCTTTCAATGGTAATCACTGTTTAGTATTTATTGTATATCGTTCTTTAATAAAAACACGATTTCCATTGTGAGCGATGCATCGAAGCAAAACGTATACAATATAATGTATGCTTTGGCGAAATAAAGTTAACTCTTTACTTATATTGAAAAGGGTTAAACACACAAAACATGTTACTTAGTGTCATTCTGTTGGTGACGTGTGTACTACTACTTATTAATTATACTCAAAGGTTGATGGCGGCTGAGTCGTTGGCAACTGCATTAAACGAGAACAGTATACTGCAGCAATTGTAGGATTGTAATATGAGTATTATATCAGACCAACCCAACCGGAGCGTTTTGATTGTCGATTGATAACTAATTAAATAAATTGAAAAGCTCTAGATATTTAGGAGTCATTATCGCTTATGGGTCTTTTCACACGGCATTGTTAATATTCGATTGACAAACATTGAGAAATGTATATGTGTTGGTAGCTCATTGTTAAACATATTTACGTAGATTTGGTCGTCATTATTGATTATGAGTCTTTCCACATGTAGCGAGCATTGCTAATCTGCAATTGACATACCTTGAGAAAATTATATATGTGTTGGTTACACATTAACTTGGACCAACATCATGTCATGCTGTTCCAATCGGAATTCAGTTTAATAAACACTGTAAGCTTTCATAATTTCTGTATCGCTTTCAACTCGAATTTTGATTGGCTTACACATACACACCTCCTGCGAGGCCAAAAGCCAGCTTAAACGGCTGGAGCCGAACAACAGGAAAGCGTTTCCCTATGAGTTAAACATATATTGATCTTAACGTTACTGCTAGTTTCTTTGGCTCTAGTATTGTTGATAGTATGTGCACTAACCATCTATTGGCTCCCCATTTATCCAAAAAGGCCAACCCATAAGGTGTCTACTGCAATGATCCTCCAGGCATGTAACTGGTGACGAAAGCAGTGACTTCATTCGTGTATTCGGTCTCTTTGGTGATTTCGTATAAAAGTAACTACAAATGAAATTGTATGATTAATATATTATCGTTTATATACTAATAATTATTACGTTTATTGTAAATCCAAGCATTTGTGTCACGGGAACTGATTTTAAAACCAGTGCAAACTATTTCTTTTCTATCAATTTAGTCGTGTTTGCATTCTGTTGTTGCAATTATTATTTTTTATTTTTTTTGGGAGGTGGGAGGTGGGAGTTGTTGTTGTTGTTGTTGTTTCGTTTTGTTGTTGTTGTTTTTTAATCTGTTCCTTCATGCCATAAACAATACTGCCGTTGTTAACATCTCATATAATTATAATAATTTCTGTGTTTTCGTCACTTTCACAGACATTTACGGGGAGTCCTGCTGTATGTTAGACAAGATGATGTGTTTAAAAGTCGCCCCAAAACACGCACTAAAACACAAATAATTACAAATTTGAATAAAATGCAAGATATGACACCGTAAACACAACATGGATAACAATAGGGCTACTGCCTTGGAAAGTAAGTTACAAAAAGGGCCGCTATGGTTTAAACAAGGCAGTTTAGCATATAGTTTAGCAATTTGATTTCATTAATTGTTGTGTTTTACAACATCGCATGGGATTTTGTTTTATAAATGACGATAAGTATACTATTGAAATGGTACAGACCCAGTTGCTTTCAAGTACCACAAAAATGCATTCCGTTTGCGTTTCGTTTGCGTTCCGTTTGCGCTTCGTTTGCATTTCGTTTGTATTTCATTTTTATGAATGCATTTTTTAAAAAGCAAATCATCTGCGTTTTTGAATGCATTCAGCGTTTATAAACGAAACTGTGCGTTCATTTTCGTTCAGCGTTTACCAATCGCAACATTTCTGACAATTAAACTACGCGTGATATCCAGCATGATATCCAGTCTTACCACGAGTCGCGACTAATGTTTCTGATCATACTGAAGAATGTGTCTTTTGGTTGACATTATTTGGTGGTGCACATTGATGATTATTCTGTTTTCTTCCGGGTTTATGTTATTTTCATCAAAAAATTAACGTACTTGACACTATATAAAAATATGCCGTCTGATTTTACCAACATTATTTCAGTTTTATAATGAAATAATATAAAGTTTGTGTCTGCACAATAAATACATTTCCTATTTTAAATCAGTAAAAATGAAAGTGTGTAATCGTCCTTAATAAACACCATTTACATTTTAAAACGCTGAACGCTAACAACGAACGAAACGAACGCAAAGAACGAAATGCGTTTTTAAAATATAGAACGTTCATTCTGCGTTCATTCTGCGTTTATTTTCCGATCGTTCAGCGTTCGTTCTGCATTTATTTGGGGTACTTGAACGCAACTGGGTCTGTAGATGTACATTTAATCTATATGATAGGAACGTTTATCCTGTATTAATTAGTAGATATAAAAGTCGAACAGGAAATATAGCATTCAAGGACGTCAGATTGAAAAGAGAATCCCTTGAAATAAACAAACACAAACAAGAGATAAAAGATGAATAACTGGCAAGATATGACACCACAACCATGAAAGGGTTGACAATAAGGCTACCGTTTTGGAATTGTCAGTGGCTAAATCGGCCGCTGGTGTTTTTAAAGCAGGTTCTATGGTGCACCAAATCTCACTGTTACCCTATTATTGTTATCCCAATAAAGGGGGACAGTACTTCAACAAGTGTATGTCACAATATGCTTTTCTGAAACTGTTCCCAGATCAATACAGTAAAGAAAAGCCTTCTCTAGATACTCATAATTAAATAAGTTAAATTTATTTCAAAGCATGACACTTTGTGTTCCTGATTTCTATGTGTTGCTGAAAGCGATATTTAATTATATTACAATTATTTAATAATATTGATCATTATTACTATTACTATTTAAATACATGATTACAAATCGTGTTTTAATAAGTCGTTTGTGACGGCTGTACGCTCGTAATTGCATTCGGATTATTTTTTCAGCATCGTTTAACACGTGATTGTCACATCTAACTTCGTTACTGCTATTAGTGTAATTACCTATATTGCTTGTTATTGTATTATTTTAAAAGACTCTATTAATATAAAATTAATGAGTGTGTTAAATTGTTCAATTGTAGCTCTTAATTATCACATTAATGATAGATATTATAATGTGCAGCAACTCTGCAGTGCTGCAGGTGAGAAGGTTCTTGGCCCATTCTCCATATTTTATCTCGATGAACATGGAGGATGACCCTGCCATGTTCATTCCTGTTAGGCGCCATATAAACTTTCACGTGTTGGCGCGCCTTCAAACCCAAATTCGATTCAATTCAATTATGCTATAAAGCTCATGCGGATACAACTACAGAATAATACTTGGTAACAGTGCAGTTGGTAGATATAAGAAACAATTATGAAATCACAATGAAAGACTTACATTATGCATACACACACTTAATGTGCTATCATGACGAGAAGGTGTTTATACATGTTAATGAATAGTTGTATATTACCACACTTTAACATAATATGGATACCTACATATATCAATAATAACATTAAAGTTAACTATACTCAACATGCTATACAAGAACATATCTCCAATTTAATTTCAATACATCAGCTCATTTTTTAATTAAAACGCATTTCTAGAAAAATATATATGAATATACCTTTTATTATTTGAATTATTAGTTCTATAAACTTAACCATGTTAGGTCGTCGGCAAAAATGCTTGGGTATATATGGTTTCTTTAATCTGTATATCTTTCACACTGTAATACACAATGAAATTCAACATCATTATATATAGCTATAGTATATATAAGCAACGCAATTTTGATGAGTTATTTTCTTTAGGAAACGTTGAAGAAGTATGTATTGCACTGTTTAAAGGGACACACGGCAATCTTGAAGTTTTTATCAAACATCAAAATTAGTTTCTCGATTTATTAATTCAGTGACATTTTGACTTTAAACCTGCTTGCATATCATTAAATAAAATTGTGAGTTTTTAGTTTTCATTGTTATTGGTGCAATATTATCAAAAGTCAGTAATATACAAAAACAAATTGCTTTATACTATTCTTATAATTAATATTAATGATTGAAATAACGCATGTTATGTAGAAAAATTAAAAGGACGCCGCAGGTTTTTAAAAATCAAGATTGCCGTGTGTCCCTTTAATAAAAACATATTTTACATGCTCCTCATTTGGTGTTGACGAGTATTTATCTGACGCTATTAAAGATACGTTGTACATTGTGTATAAAATTACCCATAACCTTGGGGAGCACATTTGTTATAAATACCCATGTTGCTCTAGGCAAAACTGTAAAGCCTCTTTGCCGAGTTTAGCAAACTGGTGGCGTAGGCAGCATCTGAAATGTGCATAATGGATTATTCATAAATATGCATGTCGTGCATTAAACTGATACGATTTTATGTGATACGACTTTTACAATCCATATGAAATACGTTAATTTACATATCGTAGGCTTATGGTAAAACTGTTGTTTAACTGTTGTTTAACTGTGTTTAGATCAATGAAATACAGTATTTAAATTGCGGCAAACTTTATTGTGTATATGGTAGTTATCAACATTGAAATCAGGCCTATTTCAATTTAAATAATCTGCAAAGATGCAATGAATAATGATCCAGAATAACTTTATATAAATGTGGCGATGGTATTTAATTACCTATAATACCATTAAAGTAAGTTATTATTCCGAAAATTATAAGATAAGTATAATAAAAGTTCTGGCATTCAGAATGATGACTACAGTTTCGTATCGAGAGTATATTAAGTTGTGTGCATCTGGTCAATGATCATTACATTACAAATGATCCATTATCAATGATCATTTTAGTAATACGTATTAATATATCTTCGTAACAATTTACTCAAAATGATTATTTGTACATGTATCATTGCTAATGCAAGTTGTTATGAAGATGAATAATCAAATAACTGTTGCTACTATTAATTGTCTTAAATGTATATTAAGCAGGTACTAGACAACTGTGATAACTGTGTCCAAAAGTTGCACCGAAATCGATCCCATCTCGGAGAAATAGCGGTTGGTTAATTTGATGCAATCGTTTTTGTTTTATATACAGTAGTATTATGTTAGTACTATACATAGTACATACGTGCAATTAAACTTGTACTTGGCGATAGACTAAAATGTGAAATTTGTAAGTTCTTTTACAGATGATATTCGCCCTGATGATCATCATAATTACCCATATGTACTGTGTACAAAATGCTTGCATGTTTACCACCACACACGTCCTTTAACGCCATTGATCCGGCAGCCAATGCCGTCGCAGTATCAGCTGCTACGTTACTTTCTTCACAGCAAGCGTTTACCTGAAATACTGGTCTGGCCATTTTGATATTTTCGGGTCTCCCCCAAAAGACATGATCGAGGTTAGCGTCACCAACTGTGAATTGTACATACAGAAGAAATGTGATAGCAGAATAGTCTGAGGCCTGTCACTATACAATGGACCAGATGCACAAGTACATTATCTTATAATTATTTGCATTTCAAAGACCGTAGCATTACTTGATCTTAATACGGCAAATCATTACAACTTAATTGCATGTAACAGTAAAATAAAATTGCGATGGTTCTTAATATCGTGCAAGATTTGGACTGTCTGGAAAGCAACAAATGTGTCCCTAAGAGAAACACACATATACTTATCTGATGTACCGTTTAAAATATGTATGTTCAAGAGATTTATCAGACCTGAAATTCCTTCATAGTGAATTGAAAGTAGAGGGACTCAGTTTTCTAAGGTCTGGTGTAATCCAGTGGATATTGCGGTGAACTTGAAAGCGGATGACCAGGGTTTACGTATTTAGTATTATTGGTATTTAGTTCTGTCCGTGTGTTCTTGGGCAAGGCATGATACCATAGCATCGTCCATCGATCGGGCGGTCTCATGTATCGGAGTTTATCCTCCGAACAAGTTATAGAACCAAGAAATATATTATACAGTTAGAGTAGGGCAGTCTTCAGGATGAATATGTGTCCTTCCAATCTGTCTCTATTGGGCGTCTCTAAATAACCTATAACGTATTGATAAAAACATTGATTCACCATAAGAATTTCCGGTAAAGTAAAAACGCATGGATAAGAAGAAGTAAACATTCACGATGCTCATCTGAACGTATAACGTATTTCGGCTTGGAACCCAGCACTTGAGGAAATAGTCTAGCGGCCATTTGATCATATCACATGTCATTTGTGTTTGGCCAGCAGCATCGTATGCGTCCTTGAACTTCAACATTCCCCATTCCTAAACTCAAGCAGATAAACATAGGATATGTGAATTTTACATTATCTCCGGCTGCAGAGGTAAATATTCATAAGTTTATATCTCGAACTTTAAACTTTGTTTAGAAATTTATTATAGAAACTATGATTACAAGTTAATGAATTATATTAAAAACATGTTTCAATGTGTTTAAATCGGCATTTTAAAAGTAATTGTCAGTTACTGATGGCTGTTGTATAACTACTGGAAACGGTATCCCATTGGAAGCAACGAAATCAAACAGAAGAGAATGTAGCAAAGGTATTATAAGGCGCAACAACTCTCACACCCGCTAACACCGGCTTTAGCTATATTATACTTTAAATAAATACTGAAAAGGAGATCCGTTGGAAGTAATAAACACGAACAAGAGATACAAGTAGCAAACTCGGTTTTATTGAGTCTGTTCCTGAGAGGTAATGTAGAGTGCAACACATCTCACGCCTCCTTGTACCGGTTTAAGCCACAATATTTGTGCCCGAAGATCGTCCCAGTGGACCAGTAACACTATTAAACGAAGTTGGGTTAATGGTGTCTTGATATAGCGGCACAATCTAGGACTGTAATCTTCAAAAAAAAAAAAAAGCATGTTTTGTTTTGTCGTTAAAACATACTATATGATATGACCAATCAATCCGCCATTATTACATACTATATGTCAAAGTAATTTATACAATATTACTGAGGCATGCCAAACCACAGTATGAAAATTATACTGTTACTACTCTATATTCATGTATCATGGTAATCGAGCACAATTCGCCAACATGAGTAATCACACTGTCCAGGGTTATTTCTTTCACCAAATATAATGTACACATTGTTGACAGCTTCTAGGAAGGCATGTATATTTGTTACAATTAGCATGCGCATGTTAATATCAGACATTGCCAATCAGTATCAAGCTAACGTTAATGTAAGGCATGGCCCTCGGGTAACATGTAAAAGTGAATATGTATATCCATTGTCACCATTGTTCCCTGGTAGCAGGTAGCATGTAAATGGTAGTATGTACATGTAAATGGTAACATGTAAATGTTAATATAAGGCATTGTCCTTAAATAACACGTAGATGTTTTTTATCAGGCATTCCCCACTGATACCATGCAAATGTTAATATTAGGCATTGTCCTCGGATAACAAGTACATGTTTATATCAGGCATTCCCATCTGGTACCAAGTACATGTTAATATCAGGCATTTTCCTCGGATAGCACGTTAATGTTTATATCAGATAATTCCCTCCGGTACCATGTACATGTTAATATCGGGCTTTGTCCTCCGATAGCACGTTAATGTGTATATCAGACATTTCCCTCAGTTATCATGTTAATGCTAATAGAAGACATTGCCCATTGGTAATATGTAAATACTAACAGTAGGCATTGCCCTCGTATACCATGTCCACTGTATTATCAGACATTGTCCTGGGGTTACATCTAACTAAATGTCAGGCGGTGTCCTCAGGTAACATGGTAATGTTAATATCAATCATTATCCGTGCAAGTCTTGGGTATAGTTTGTTACCCTAGCAGTCGGTCACTAATTATGTGGCATATTTACATCCTCTATTAAAAGGATTAACTAAGCAGTAACTCTATCCAGTGCTAGCCAATTACACTAAACGAAATGTGATCTGAGTCATTAACTCAAATACATAACCATGGTTACTAACCATCATACCAGCCTCCACTTAGATCATGGCCATTGTCATTGTCATTACAGGCTGAATCCCCGCGCCATGGAATCGGATTGTTTGCAGGTAACCTGCCTGATCGCTGTGCGTCAAAGAATGACGTTGACAGGCTAAGTGCTCGTGCATAATCACATTTCATGGCCGATCCTGTTATTATAATACATGTTTATGTTGTTTTTTTCCGGAAGTTCACCATTGCAGTAATTGTTTGCTAAGAAACACTTTTAACTGTACGGATAAAGTATCTAAAAACAGTTCAACTGAAGGGCATTACAAAATAGTATAATAATGGTCTTTTGGAAACGGCCGAGCAAGACACACACGAAATACTGCAGTCTCGGTTTGATTGAGACCGATCATGAGCGGTAGTGAAATTATGCTAGCTACCGCTCACGCCCTCTAGCCCCGGGTTGAGCAGAACTCAATATTCATAAAATCAATAATACACAATTTTAACCATCCCGAAGACGGCATGCATACGGCGGTGGACATGGAGTTAAGTGTTTCCCCATGTCGTATAGCGTATGGTCCATGTATATAATAAAATTAAATGCCCCGAAAAGCGAAATAAACATAATGGAATTTTGTTGGGATCAGCGGTTATGAAGCCTGCGTATCACAAGTAACAGCCAAAAGACTAAATTAAAAGGAGACAACATATCCTATAAGTGGTTAAAGCATACCCAGAGCCTTTTATCGGCCGGAGTAGTGGAACCACCGAATCAAAAATTAAGTAAGAAAACAAAACAAATTGAAAATGTACCACCGATAACTAAATATAAGTATCGGGTTCAGCGATCTCCAAAGATCGAATGAATAACAGTACTGATTGCAAGCGCGGGGAGACGTTTTACTGCCGCCACACTGCACAAGCAACGCCATTGTGCTATAAAAAGAGATTACAAGTTCAAGTGCAATAAACAAATAAATCCTTTCTATTTGTTCGCAAATTGGTAGAATGTATTGACAACATCGGCAAATTGACGTCTTACTGACGCTAATGTTCTAGCAATTTAGCCATCAAAGTCGTCAGATGTACGTGAGTTAAAAGAAGAAAACAATAATTGAATAAAAGAACATGAAAGATCAAGGTCTACTGCTAACTCAAAGACGATGTAAAAGAAATCAAAAAAGCAAATGAGTAATAATCAACAAACACAAATTTCATCCTAATAATTTGACGATTCAGTTGGACAGTTTTAGATAGTAATAGATCGGATGATTGATGGGTGTTGGAAGATGTATTCGCTATACGATGAGTATGTGCCCTAATCCGTTCGAGTATCCCCACCACTTTGCGATCTATTTGCACTTATTTTGCGCTCCGTCTTCATGTTTAGTTGCCTTAATGGCAATATTGTAACAACCCTCACACAGATTTTGAATAACAGAGATAAAGCCGAAGGATTTTGTTTAACACTGATTTTAATAACAAGTAAATTATGTGATATTTCTGGAATAACCGAAAATACCGTTCTTATAAAGCGCGAGCCTCTCATATAGCTAAACTAGGACGACTATTAAAGCAATAAATCTTAAACTTGTTTGCTTACTTAAGTTAACTGTGGAAACGGATCTATGTATGTCAGGCCTATTTGTTTATATGTTACTGGGCAACCAGACTTTGACCGGACTGGTACCGGTACAAATATTCGTACTGACGATCACTAATAGTTGTTTTCCAGCTATATATAGAGGCTGCGTAGTAACACGTGACAAGAATAACCAATGAATCAGTGCTAGGAAAGCCCGGTGAACAGTCTCAACCAATCGTCTGTGACCAGGATCGCCGGTAGCCAATCGTATTGCAACCGGTGATCCAGTCAAGCCGGGCTGGGAGCACCTGCTCACCGGTCCTCCGCTAGCACTGGACAATAGTTTCTCAACATATATACAATAAATATAAAACTATGACAAATACTATATACATCAATAGATTCCTACTACAGAGTCGAACATGCTGATAACCAACTTTATCAGGTAAAGACTTTAAAACTATAGTTTGAGTAAGTTAAACAATTCCAGTCGACGGAAATTCAGACGATGACAGTGACGTAAGCGTTTGTCAAGGTTGACAGTATTATTTTAAAGAATGCGTAAATGTTAAGATAATAAACATGGTTTAATATAAAATCTATGAAAGTTCATGATAATAAGAGTTTGTCTGTTCTGTGCCAATAACATGGGATTAATTTATGGGGTAGAATTTTACATCCGTGCCTTATCCGGTGACAGAAACTGAAATCAAAAATGGCGGACAGCTGTCAAAATTGCAACTCACAAAACCAAATGATCTCCGATTTCTTAGTACAGTTGAGATACAATGTCACATAGCTAGCATCTATGAATTATTAAGCAGCAAGCACATGCAAGTAAATCTGTTTTGAGTTTATGTGAATTAGTTATTATGAATAAAATTGCGTGAATTGTAAAATGTTGAGCAAGTAACAATTTGATAAATAGTGATTCTTACACTCTCCCCACCCTTATTAAAGAAAATTCACCTGAATTTTGTAAATAATTTATAATTATTATGCAGATCTATAATTACCACATGCGATAAGAATCACAATATATCAACCATCAAATTCTCACTAATTTTTGTCAACAATGCAAACTCAGTTATCTTTTGATATGTAAACCTATATATTATTTTGAAAGTCTTAATGGGATGGGGTCACACGACTTCAACAGATGGTCGTTGGCGGTAACCCTCATCATGGCTCCACACTCAATCATTGATAGCCATGAAGATGCCTGTATTTTGTTGACTGCTATTTTTCTTAATGTTTCGTAAGTATAATACCTCGTCTTGATAATAGGACTGCAAGTTATTCTGTGAGGGGCAGTGCCTGGTAAGGCCAGGAAATTGAAATGGTCTAAAATGTCACATCGTTCTGTATTCACTAAATCTTGTCCACGAGACTTAAGAATTTGCATGGCTACAAACTCCCATTGTAGAAGCTTTTGATCTGCAGAAAGGGTCTTCCATCCCTTAGGAGGCCACAAGATGGTGAGGGGACCTTCCACCAGACTAACATACTCATCTGTGTCCCAGCAACGCCTGGCAGCCTGCCACTGTGGCATACCTCCTCGTCTCAACAACTTTGAGGCTCGGTATTCTAGGGTGGGTTGTGCTGGGAGTGGGATTATGTCGCTCGCTCTCTTTCCTGGTTTTTTAAAGTGAAAGGTACTGTTTCGGCTGTGTGGCTCGGGTACGGAAACATAAGGGGCTTTCAGGGATTCATCAGGAGTATGTAATGCAACGTCGGGGTTCCTTAGGGGCTCATCATGGGTCTGTAGGGGTTCATCCAGCATCTGTAGGGGTTCATCAGGGGTATCTATGTGTTATTCCAGGATCTGTAGGGGTTCATCAGGGGTGTGTAGGGGTTCATTGAGGGTCTGCAGGGGTTCATCAAGGATCTGTGGGGGTTCATTCAAAATATGCAGGGGTTCATCAGGGGTATCTATGGGTTCTTCCAGGATCTGTAGGGGTTCATCAGGGGTGTGTAGGGGTTCATCCAAAATCTGTAGGGGTTCATCATGAATTTGTAGAGGTTCATCAGGTGAAGCAGGTATAGAGGTAAGGTCCGGCATAGATAGGACATCGCCTGGAAGTCTTGTGGCAGTGAAGATTGGCAGGTCAGGTACGGTAAGATCAGGCATGGATAGGACATCGCCTAGAAGTCTTGTGGCAGTGGAGATTGGCAGGTCAGGTAGGGTACGGTCAGGCATGGTACTGATACTTGTAGATAACGAAACTACTGTTTTTGCAGGGTCATGCTCTTTGCTGATAGGTGAAGATAACACGGAGGGTTTGGTAGGCATAGAAGTAGATGTGGCTCCAGCTGGAGATTAGTCTGTCGCGGGAGACGAGAGCAACTCTATGGGGATTGACACCATCAGGATCGTTTTAGCTGCAGACGAAGATACAGATGGTACATGGCTTGGAGACACCTGTGGATTAGGATCTGGGCTACATGTCCTCGGCCTCTTACTACCGCGTGGCTCCTGTGGATGAGCTCTTTTGTAGCCGGCGGTTTGCATCTCAACTTTACAAAAGAGGGACTGGTGGATATTAATAAATCCAGACAAGGATGACTTCAGGTCCTTGTCTGTAACCTCCTCTCCTGTAAAGGGAACTGCCTTAGAACCAGCAGGAATATCTGCAAGACGACGAGATAGGGTCCTCATTGCTTGGTTGTCATGAAACACATCACTCGTAAGGTAGACTCGAAATGTTGTGAACACATGTTGAACATCAACACATACCAGTTCTGGGTTTAGCGTTAGGTACAACAGCTTGAACTCATCCAAGTCACTGTAGTCCAGCTCGCACTCATCATCAGTCAGCGGTCCGAGTAACTCCCAACCACTCAAGAATTCTTGTGTCGACCTGTACGTTGATTTGCCCTCCATGGCACGGCACCACTGCAGTACTAATATCCTTATTTTGACGGCAGCTTTGGACAGTCTTGCAGTCTTTGGGTGAATCCTCATGTATTCCTTGGGCTGGATAGCCCACCAGAAGCCGTTACCATCACTGAATAGGTCGGAGGGCATGTCTGAAGGAAGCAGACCCGCATGTAATTCTCTGGCATGGACCTTTAAGTCGGATACTCGCTTGAATGTCTTTTCTTCGTTCGTGCAAAAAGGACACACTACCGTTAAAATACCATGGACCTTCCCTGCATGATTATTTAGCAGCCTTTTCTTTGGAAAATCGGCGTGGCACAACCAACACTGGACTATTCTGCAAGATAGAATTTGCCATATCAAAGCAATTGTTCATTCCGCTTAAATTTTGATAAACAATGTATTACCTTTTTCTTCATTCGTTGAATATCCGGAACTTATTTCTTTATGTTCATGGACGCGCTCAAAATTTATTTATAATGTCTTATTAGTAACACATGTACTTAATATTAAAATGCAATTAAATGCACTTAAACTATATTCATCAGTTTGTTTATGCACTTTCCAATAATAAATGCTCTGTAATCATGTTGTCCTACTGTTCAAACTGTTTATGCATACTCTTGCTATATATATGCTATATATATATATATATATATATATACATTTTAACATACATTCTAACAAAATCTAAAAATCAAAGTCATCATTACTTGGGGAAGATACTTGTCCCAATTCCTTTGGTCCTCTTCACAATACATGGTGAGCATGGCCTGTAGAGTTCTATTGAATCGTACCACTGCACCATTAGCCTGGGGTCTCATGCGGCTGGTACGTATTTTGTCTATTTTCAGGAAGTCACATACTTCCAAAAATAGCTTGGACAAGAAATTGGTACCTTGGTCACTCAGAATTTGTAATGGTGTTCCAAAGCGACAAATAAACTCATTGACAACAATTTCCACAATTGTTTGGGACTCCTGGTTTGGTAAAGCATATGCCTCTGTCCACTTGGTAAATAAATCCATTAGAACAAGGATATACTTGTTGCCTTTGTTGGAAAGTGGTAATGGACCAAGGATGTCTAGGGCAATCTTTTCCATAGGTTCGCCTACAAGGAATTGACATAACGGGGCTCGACCTGGGGCAGAAGAGGACTTGCGGGCTGTGCACTGGTCGCAACTCTTGCAGTATCGACCTACATCGTCCTTCATACCTGGCCAGTAGAAGGACCTCTTTATCCTGAAAAGCATCTTTTCACTACCAAGATGCCCTGCACTCGGTATATCATGGAAGTGATGAAATATCTCGGACCTTCTATTGGCTGGAACCACAAGCAAAAGCTGATCCTTGTTTGCGTCGGTGTCAAAGAATGTGCAGTGGAGTACACCATCTACAAGTTTAAGACGGTCATACTGTCTCCAGAGTGTTTTCGTAAATGAAGATCCATCTGAGATTTTATCCCAGTCAGGTCTACCGGTTTCAGACTCTATGGCATTGAGCAAAGGGTTCATAGTTGGATCCCGTCTCTGATCTTTGAAAATGTCAAGGTGTAAGCATGATTGTTAATGGACCTCGCCGCTCAAAACAGATTTAGGAATGGGGAGATAATCGAATCTTCTAATTGACGTCGTCACTACGTCTTGGTCAGTCTATGGTCATAAGGGCAATGGAAATCAGTTCGTTCGAATTTTAAAAGCTAGCTATACATTAAACGAACAATAGTAATAATTATTGATATATTGTACGTCTGATAATACTGGCAGTAAGGACGCTTTGACATAATGCCACTGACATTTTTAGTTGAAACTGACATATCGTGAACACAAAACAAAAGGATTTTAAGTCAAATCCCTTTAGTTTCATTACGTGACAATGATCACAGATGAGTTTAGTCTTAAAGTTTATTGGTTACAGGAAAATTACAATACTGCGTAAAGATCGTTTCAAAATCAAAATGTTTAATTAACTACCGAACAACCTGTCCAACTAATGAGATCGTTGATTAGTGTCGTCAATGCGGATCTATCTAAATAAAGGATGCAAACTGTAATGATAATAAATTAAGGGATATACTAGACAATAAAACATAACAAAATATGTGCTAGGAGGGTTACATTACCTCTCATGAACAGACTCAATAAAACCGAGTCTACTACTTTTATCTCTTGTTTGTGTTTGTTGCTTCCAATGGACCCATTTTCAGTATTTTTTGAAATTCACACTTGTGTTTGTATAGTGCTGTGTGGCGACCGTAAAAAGTAAAAGAAGCCGTAAAATGTCGCTTTGACTACAAATCAATAGTATTATTACTTACTGGGATCATTAAGACCAATCAATGTGGCTTTAAAGAAAATTATCGCTTAAGTCAGAGCTAGGAGTCGTGAAAAGTGTTGCACACTACATTACCACTTATGAACAGACTTAATAAAATGGAGTATGCTACTTTAATCTCTTTTTTGTGTTTGTGGCTTCCAAGGTACTCCCTTTACAGTATTTATTAATTGGCTAAAATAACATATATTATCTACAGTTTCTGCAAATCTTGAAGGTATCTAAATATATAAGGGCATCTTAAGAGTTTGCACTGATACACATCTTTTTTATCGACAGAGGAGATTCATTTATACAGACATTTGGAATTCAGTTTCAATCAATAATGTATTGTGTGACTTTTGATATGCTTAAGTATAATGTGTTAATTGTCATATTGCGTTCGTTGCTTTCATAGGATTTTGTTTTCAATATTAATTAAAATTCAAAATAACGTTTGTTTAGTGCTGACTAGCGGCTGTAAACAGTCGCCAGTAATTTAGCAGTAATGTCTTTACAGAATAGTCCTTTGTAATGATCTAGTCATATCAGTGTGGCTACCGCTTAGGCAAGTAGTTGGTGACGTGAGAGGTCTGCTACTTTCCTCCAGTAAATGTTCACTGCTTTCAATGGTAATCACTTTTTGGCATTTATTGTATATCGTTGTGTAATAAAACACGATTTCCTTTGTGTTTGTAAAACAGTTCACGTTTCTTCAAAGTCAGCAATAACAAGTCGATAAAATATAAAATCTTATAATCAAATATGTGTACAAATGTGGGCAGTTTCACATATGAGCGATGCATCGAAGCAAAACGCCTAAAATATAATGTATGCTTTGGCGAAATTAAATTAACTCTTTACTTATATTGCACAATTTTAAGAACTCACAATATGTTACTTAGTGTAATTCTGTTGGTGACGTGTGTACTACTACTTATTACTCATACTCTAAGGTTGTTGGTGGCTGAGTCGGTGACCACTGCATAAAACGAGAGCAGTAGCCTTACTGCAGCAATTGAAGGATTATAACGCGAGTATTTCTATCAGAACAACCCAACCGATGAACAATTAACTCCCCGGAGAGTTTTGATTGTCACTTGATAACTAGTCATTTATTGTTTTTTCACACGCAGCGAACATTGCTACTCTCCGATTGACATACATTGAGAAAGTTAAACATGATTTGGTAGCTCATTGTAAATATATCCCATGTAGATTTGGTCGTCATTATTGTTTATGAGTCTTTCCACGCGTAACGAGCATTGCAAATCTACGGTTGACATACATTGAGAAGATTATACATGTGTTGGTGGCACATTGACTTGTTAAATATATCCCACATAGATTTAGTCGTCATTATTGTTTATGAGTCTTACCACACGTAACGAGAATTGCAAATCTCCGGTTGACATACATTGAGAAAATGATACATGTGTTGGTGACTTGTTAAATATATCCCACATAGATTTGGTCGTCATTATTGTTTATGAGTCTTTCCAAACGTAAAGAGCAAGGCTAATCTGCTATTGACATACGTTGATAAAGTGATACATGTGTAAGTAGCACATTGACATGTTAAATATATCCCACGTAGATTTGGTCGTCATTATTGTTTATGAGTCTTTCCACGCGTAACGAGCATTGCAAATCTACGGTTGACATACATTGAGATTATTCATAATAATATTACAAAGAAATTTACTTTGTAAATAAATCCCACGTACATGAACGCCATTGCAATATTGTGCTCAATAAGGACACGGAAATCTAATGGTATATAATGTATTGCCAATGACCGATTCCCTCCATCAAGCTTCATTCGTACACGTATGACTAAATATTAATATATGAATGGAAAACAGGTTTGTGTCCGATTTTTTCGTTTTATCAAAACATAACCAATACACATCCATGTAAGGATCTAACTTCTATAAAAATTACGTTCTATACCGACTGGCATGATTAATACATCTAGATCGATCCGGAAGAGAATAAAAACCATCCTATATTTCCATGTCATGTGCAATGTGCACATATGAAATTAGTATTTACTAGAACGAGCTCGAGCCTGCGGCATGCTAACTTCGATGCAAATGTTTAGTCTAGAAAACTTGACAACTCGGTGTGTGTTTTTATGATAAATCATAAAATATGTATTCATTTATATGGGATTCGTATTGCTAGAAGTTGTAATTATAAAAGTGAACATAAATCACAAAACGATAAATTTCTAATTCATTAATTAATTTAAATGATTTATGCAGCAAAAAGTAGCCAAGTCGTTTGCAGTTATCAAATTGGACGGTCCAGGTTACCTAGTTCAGTGAATGTTTACATTGATTATATTGTGCGAGCTGTTATCTAATATGCGATAATTTTTGTCTAAACGTGTGTAATCTCTTAATAAAAACATACATAGTTTATGCTGCCATTTTGTGCGTGTTCAGTAGTAGGGAAACTGTGCGATTTATATATAATTTTATTTCAAATGTAAACATGATCACCTTTATCAGCATTTATCAGCATTTATTGTATTATACAAACTTGTGTTTTGTATTCATTGCAGAATATGATGAAGACGTTCAGGTGAAACCTTCGTATTTCAAACTGATGACGGATGCGCTGGGCAAGATGAAATCGTACATTGCATTGGCTAAGGAAGAATTTCAGACGCAACATTAAAATAGTACACCAGCTTTAAAGGGACACACTGCAATCTTGAATTTTTAAAGACTCATTGCGTCCCGCTAGTTTTTCAGCAAAATTTGCATTTGTTCAATCATTTATATTAATTATAAGATTACTATTAAGCATGTGTTTTGCATAGTATTAAATTTTGATATTATTGCACCAATAATATATTAAAACGTATAGTATAATAAGACGAAATAGTGAATACTTAAAATCTGATTGATTTAAATGCAACCAGGGTAAAAGTAAAAATGATGCAGAATATATAAATCGAGACACCCATTTCAAACACTTCAAGATTGCCGTGTGTCCCTTTAAAGCCGAGAGCTTTTATTACCTGACACGGATCTGTGGTGTATAACAACTATGCTTTCTTCCATTGCATAATTACCCAAAACTAATTATTAGCAAAGCCATTTTCTTGAATTATTCACGTAAGATGTAAAATACATGGAAACACAGAAAACAATACGGTATTAACATATGTACCACCATACATGTCATTAACACTCGTACCAATCAAGTCGTTATCTTTGCCTTTCGGAACCATAACCCTTAGTTTTACAATTACAGTAACAGCAGTGTTTTACTTGTTAACGATTGTTTGAGATTTAGTTGTGATAGTAGAATTGTATACCGAGGGACGATGTGATATTTAACACAATACTTATAGACGAAACATACCACGAGATGATAGAATGTCTAGTGATAGCGAACATAAAACATATTTATGTTGACCTTACATTATTAATCTATACTCACTCCTGACTTGCGCTCTGTTTGATGTAAATTCAAAATATACGCTTCCAATGGAATAAATAAAAGAGATACACCGATATGAAATTAAACTGGCCATTTATTTAGTAAATGACATAATTGAAAAGTTACTCAATTCATATCTTAAAACACTCATGTATAACATTCCGTGTAAGACTCATCAATTAAATTTGAATGAATAACATACAAGGTGGGGTACTAAATTATTATTTATCTAAAAGTGTCAAGTTTGACACGTTTATGAGACTGTTATACGGATGCTGCATTTGCAATATGCACCGAATCTTTCAAAAACCTTACACTAAATCCATGGCGTAGCTATGAATAGCAAAACAAACAATGCTTATGGCATGTTTCGTTTTTTTTCCGAAACTGGTTATTGAAATCCCATATAGAGAAAAGCTCATAAAATATATGTGACATATTTCACGACAGGTTTGGCAATCATGCCTATAGGGTTTCAGGATATTAGAAATAAAAGAGGATTGGATAAAAGTATATTCTTAAAAGTATAGATACACGTATTAACTTTTATAATGCTAACCCCTCTTTACTACCTCCGAGACCTAGGTTTTCCTTTCGTAATCTAAAATCGGGAATTCAGTAATTTCATAATAAATTTGTTTTAGTTCCTGCAGATAAAGCAGCTAATAATGTAATTATTGTTTGACGCCTACATTACGTCAATGTTTTATCTCTGGAACTCGGCAGCACCAATTCGTATACTCCAGTTAATTCTACTGAGGATGATGTTGTTTCCGCACATATCACTCGGTGCACTACTTTCAAGGCTGGTGTAAGCGATAAGCAAAATAAACTGCCTACCATGTACTGGCTTCCAAAATTACATAAAAATCCGTATAAGGCTCGATTTATTTCTAATTCTAGTGCCTGCACGACAACAAACATCTCCAAACTTTTAACTTCTTGTCTTACTGCCGTTAAAGATCACGTTAAACTATATTGTGATAAAACTTATGAAAACTCTGGGATTAATTTATTTTGGTCTATAAAAAATTCAAGAGACGTTCTTGATAAAATTTTCAATAAAGGTCAAGTTTCATCATTAAGTACTTATGACTTCTCTACACTATATACAACCTTACCACATCATCTTATTAAAGACAAGCTAATTTCTCTTATTCAAAAAACATTCGCTAGAGAAAATACTACATTTTTGGCATGTAATAATATTAAAGCGTTTTTCACTAACGGCAGTTTAGACAATTATACTATGTGGACTTGCTATGAAGTTTGTGAAGCACTCATCTTCTTATTAGATAATATGGTATGGTGCCACCGTTTATAGACAAATTGTTGGTATCCCTATGGGTACGAACTGTGCACCACTTGTCGCAGATTTGTTTTTATTTTGCTATGAAAGGGATTTCATGTTGAGTCTTTCACCAGATACCCAGGCAGATGTTATTGAAGCTTTTAATGACACCTCTCGGTATGTGGATGACATTCGCAACATAGACAACCCTTTCTTTCCAACTATGGTTCATAATATTTATCCTAAAGCACTTCGGCTTAATAAAGAAAATATATCTGATAATAACGCATCTTTTCTTGATTTAGATCTCTCGATTGAAAATGGTAAAATAATTAGCAAAATCTATGACAAGAAAGATGATTTTAATTTTGACATTGTTAATTATCCCCACTTGGATGGGGATGTTCCTCGAGCAACTTCTTATGGGGTGTCTGTCTCAACTTATTCGTTTTTCTAGAGCTTGTACTCGAGTTGAGGACTTTAATATTCGTAATCTTTGTATAACTAAAAAGTTACTCAATCAGGGTTACCGTTACCATAAACTTCGTAAAACCTTTGCAAAATTTTATTATCGTAACCCTGATCTTCTTTCCAAATATAAATGTAATTTAAGGACTCTTCTGCGACAAGGACTATCACAACCTGACTTCTATGGTGATGTGATTTATAAACTTCGTAAGATTCTTGGTCATGATCACTTTCATACTATCTTTGTTAAACTTGTTAAAAAGTTTATCAAAAGAGATTATGACAATATCATTTTGCAACGTACTGCATGCTTGATGGTGGACCCTTTTACAGTTTGCCACTATGCTTTCCTCTTTAATTGTACGATGAACGGACAGGCTATGGACCCTATGATGACGCCTACCTAAAGCCAATTGGGACGGTGGCGTTTGATGTTTGTCCATATTCGTTCTTGTCGTGCCCTTAATGGTGTATTCTCTTACTGCTCTGGCTTCTGCCAAGTCATTGAGTACCTTCATTGTGGCTTTCTAGGCTATTGTTTTTTTGTATTATATTTACACGAGCATATTTGTGTTTTACTTATATTGCCTATTGTCTTGTTGGTTAGAGTTTAGATCATGGCGGGGATTTCTTTATTTGCACTGTCCTGTTTTAATGGGATGACAGTAGGGTAAGTGTGAGGTTTGGTGCACCCTAGAACCGGTTTAAACCCCCAGTGGCTTACTTTGCCACTGACCGTTCCAAGTCGGTAGCCCTATTGTCAACCCTTTTGTGTTTGTGATGTCGTTTGCATTTGTTATTACTTTTGTCTTTTCGTTTGTCTGTTTGCGTGTTTGTTTTTGTGTTTTGTGGTTGACTGTCGTCCTTGAATGCTGCTTTCCCTGTGCGATATTTTTACCCCTTTTTTGTGTCAGAATGTTGAATATTCATTGAATCCATTTTTGGAAAACTAACATTATACTTTCAATTTTGAGTGCTGAAACCACGCATGTTTAGCAAAAAGTTTATACAATGTATTTGAAAGTAGAGAGTGAAGATACACGTTTTGTTTTAGCAGTGTTTAGCTCAGTAACAACAACTTATTGTTATATATATACATGCCAACGCAATCTTAAATAATGTGTATAGATTATGTCACAGAAATCAACACTTGTTAGTGTATATATAAACATCACAGCAACACTAAACGTTGTTAACCACATCAAAGCAACCTAATCTGATTAGTACATACACATGTCACGGCAACCTTAAATAGTGTATATAAACATCTAATCTACCTAAAGTGTTCATATATACATGTCACAGAAACCCTAAATTATTGTAGTATATACATGTCACAGCAACATTAAATGACTAGTAGATATAAACATCTAAGCGACTTAAATGATTTGTATATACATGTCACAGAAAACCTTGAATTATTGGTATAAATACGTATATAACACTAACCTTAAAAGCTAATACTAGTATACATCACACAACATTGCATGGCTAAGGAAACATTGCATGTCACAATAGCGTTTGTCTTAACACAATTAACTTATTGGTACATATACCTGTCACAGATATGGTGGTTATCTAATAAAACATACTGCTTCAACCGGTATGCTTGCCCGTGCAAGTGGAATCTTTGACAGAAAATACTGTATTGTAAGCAATGAATATCGTCTCAATTAAATAAATGCCAATACAGAAGTAAATTATATTGGTTATGCAACTACAACATATAAATGTCTGAAATAAATTCACAACAGACTGTATATCAATGTCAGCTATGGCCTGACGTATGAATATGCCTGGAACATGCTATTAGTGTATTGCAATCATCATAATTATAATGCTTATAGTATCATATTAACAAATTATGTTTTTTAGCATTTTCGTTTTTGTAATACACGCCTTAGGTTACCATGTGCGTGATACATGTTTAAACCGATGGAAAATAGTTGAAAGTAAATTGCACGTTCTATCAAACCGCGCTTTGAATGACC
The DNA here is from genome assembly GCA_037043455.1 of Cyrtodaria siliqua. NCBI lineage: Eukaryota > Metazoa > Mollusca > Bivalvia > Adapedonta > Hiatellidae > Cyrtodaria > Cyrtodaria siliqua. Next base: position 22,671 of record JAWPHD010000736.1, on the reverse strand, counting down.
TCTTTCAATTACTATTATTTGATTTCGTAAGCAAACTTATAACACTCGGTTATTGATCGTTATTAATGTAATAATATATAATATATGATATAATTAATGTAAACAGTACATGCATGAGTCCGATAACTCTACACAGAATATAAATTAAATGTTTTTGCACGTAAATGGGTTATGGTTAATCAGGCTAATGTATCCCGCATGGATTAATAGCTGCAAAGTAGTGGTACTTGAAGATAAGCGCTAACACTTTAGACTAATTGACAGAGTTTTTGACATAAAAAAACATGGTGATTGAAATTAAATTATTTGCTAATGACCGCCAGTTCTCCTGGCATCGAGCTTAGAGCAAGCAAAATTGGAAATGGCTGGTTAGAGAGGCATATAAATTAATCAAAATCATTGCTATGTGTTTAAATAGATACTGTATTGTTTTCACCCTGGTGATTGGAATTCATAGTCAAGGGATACTATTATTGCGAAAACGCATGAGTCAAAGATATAGACGTATCGAAAATATAATTACATGGCTATTATCAAATGATTGAATTGCGATCTCATGGCGCTTCTTTCTTCGCAACACTACGATGTATATGTATACACATTGGGATTATGTTTCATCAAAAGCGGAAATGATGCTTAAATGACGTTGACAGATAGGAAACATCTCAGAGAAAATGATGAGCGATGTAGAATAAACACTTATTTCGCCATGGTGGTATAGACCAGAATGGATATTGTTTACATATTACTTCTGTTATGGTCATACATCAGATGTATTGACGATCTGCGTCTAAAAGATATATTCGTGTACATGTATGTGTGCAGTTTGTGCGTAAATCATTTACATTTCTTTTCAGTGAGTTGACTTCAAATTTCCTTGACCTAAAACTAAATTGTTATGATAAACAAGTTCGATGCTTAGACAATTGATAAACATCCGTTAAACTCACCCGCTATTTCCAAGCTGTATGTGGTAAAAATGATTTCCAAGAGTGTCATTCATACAATAATCAACGTAATGCATTAATACACCTTAAACAAATCAGTATTGTTATTATTATTGGTTCTTTAAGATCTTCTAACCCAAAATGTGTGGCTTAAAAGTAGAAGACCGCCTGTGCCGTTAACGATGATAAGACTTTGTTTATCTTCTTCCTATGGCACATGCTATTTTGGATTTGCGTTTCAAAGTCGATTAAGGATACGCATAGTCCATGGCAGATAATACTGTTCAATTATGATTCCATACTAGGGTACGCCTTGCGGGGTCACACGGTTCCTGACTCGCCGAAACACGCTCTGTTCGATGATCTCAGCTGCTAAGGATGAGCTTTGGCCGTGGACGATGTTGCTCTTTATATTAACGTCCATGAAAAGACTCGATTGACAGTTCCGACAACCAGATTTTAGCGTTGCCTCTACTATTTGTAGGTCAAGTACCCACAGATATTGGTCTTGTACTCGATTGTATTTTAGAGTTATTTGTGATTTATTTTGGTGTAATTGTAAAGGCCTATTGGACGTTTAACTGTCTCAAATATTTGGTGGATATAAGCTTGATTGGCATATCGGATCTATGTATAAAACTGAGAGTCTGCTACTTTTCTGTGTCATTTGTTTCCTAGATATCTCTTTTCATTATTTATATTAGCCAAAATGCTAATTAACTGTATGTGTCTGAAATTATTCACCAAAACAACATGTAACCGCCGTAATTGTCCACGTTTAGGTAGTAGGATTGAAAAGGCCACGCCAGTTTTCGTAACTGATATACTTTACATAAATTCAGGCGGAGCTTAAACATCTTCAAAATGAACTACATGTATTATTATATATTGGATCATTCTACATCGGTTTGAGGGTGTTTACGTTTAGATATTTTGCAAAATCAGAATAGTTCATGTGTATCCTGTGAAGATTGTGAATTCCGAACTTGTGTATAATTGTTTTTATTGTGCCGAGGCTTTGTGAAACTGTTAAACTGAGGGTTGGAATTTACCTATATTAACCGATTTCTCATGTTTATTCTTTCTTTCTCTTGCACAGAGTTACACTTTCAGCATTGATGTCTCCAACTGCAAACGCTTTGCATGATGTTTTTAATGACTTGATGTAGTTGTCATTGTTGATATAAGCACGCGACTGTTATCCTTGCACAGTGTAAGATAAGGCTTTTTATCAGCCATGTAAAACACGGATAAAATTATCCGGTATGCAAGAATGCTTGTTCTTGCATACCGGATAAGGTGTATACATGTGCTGTCGCAGACGTTTTAATCACACTCCATAACAAGAAATTCACAAATGCCGAAGTCCCGCTTTGAAAATATGATCCATTCAGTACTGTACTCATTACAGAGAGAATGCACCATTTGTTTTATATACTATGTTTGCTCACCTACTTTAGTCAAACGCGTATTCTATCTAAAATGACACTTTGAATGGGTAGCATTTGGTATGTTATGAGTTATTTTGGCCTGTTTTCCGAAATGAAGTCTAACGTAGCCACGTACCATTCGATTAACAGCAGCATATTATGCATAAAATATATAGCTGAAATTCCACAGTTAAGTTTATGTTTTCCTTTAGTACATATTAGTTGCCTCAATATGTTATACGAGATATTGTACCGGATGAAATCGTATTGCTATTTCAATTAGCTAAAACGCCGTCTTGTAATCCTGTGTACATACTCCGTACGTCCGGTATTAGTTTGTCAGTAATGTTATTCATTCGATCTTTGAAAGTTCTAATGGTACATTCACCTTACAAGTGCCTGCATTAGCCGTATTAAAGTGTAGATGGAATGATAAATAATTGCAAAACAACGAATATACTGTTAAAAAAAATATTTAACAATATTTAATTATTGCGTGGTAAAACAATAGTCAGCTTGTGCTTAACATTTCGAGGCTTGTGCTGCTGGAAGATGGCTGTTGTGTGCAAAGGAGGATGACTATTTCCTGCAATTATATATACTACCGAACAGATATTAAGTACCTGTAAACAAATTAACTTTATTGCACAATTCACTGGGAGTAGTACTTGGTGGTTTTCAAAGGTTGCACTCAATTATTTACCGAATCAGGTGTAGCAGGCTGACAAGCAGTTGTAATTGATTTAATTCAGTACAAAGAGGAGTTTACTCTGCAAATTGAATAAAGATATGTGTACACAATAGTGGGTTTCAAATGGCTACAATCATATGGCTTTCTTCTATACTAGACATTATGCTTTGGGCGTGTAAACTATCGATGAATGACTCTGTGATTGTTTCAAACAATGCCTAAATAACGATGCAGATCAAATGGCTACAATCATATGGCTTTCTTCTATACTAGAAATTATGCTTTGGGCGTTTAAACTATCGATTAATGACTCGTGATTGTTTCAAACAATGCCTAAATAACGATGCAGATCACAAAAACCTTAAACATATTAGTACGTACAAACCCCCGCACACGCAATATCAGATCCTTTTCCAGAACTGAACCGTAAAATAAGATCAGAGTGTGGTGTTTAAACCTCAATCGACCATTTCAATAAACTACACATATTGTCATTCATTTTCTTCTTGTAATGCCCCTTTTGTCATATCAAATAATAAAAAACATATTTCATAGACTCCTTAGCAAGCGCTGACTGGAATTCCGCGTTGTAATCTCATGCTACCTTGTTTCGCACGTAATCGCCTCTGTCGTCAAAATAGGTATAATGTATGTCTGGTCCTCCTACCAAACCTCCCTTCAAAAGATTTGGATTTTGGCCCTGGGTCAGAAAAGCTACACTGCGTTGTATCAGCTCTGTATGCGCTAAAAAAAGATAGAGATAGCCGTAGTAGTATATCTATCATGACGGAAGATGCGAGAGAGACAACGATCGGCCTGCTGATGAAGTGATGAACGCAAATTAAATTTCAAATTCAATTTCAAATAAACCGGAGTCGCATACCGGACCAAAAGATTTTATTACAGGACTTTCCATTACAAAATCAAAATGTATGACAAAAATAAATTCAATTTACTTATCACTTCGTAAGAAGAATGTTAATGTTGCAATTGTATGCAAAGTCCGGTGACTTACATATCGGGTCTTTCTACCATGGAGACTGTATATGATTCCTCATAACAATAACATCAATACGTCAATAAGATTCTTCATGTAACTGATATGCATTAGCAGATTAGTTTCGAATAAAAAGTATAATTCCTCAACAATAATAATACCATGTGTTCCCTCGAAAAATTGTCCTTAATGTATACGAGTAGTATTTTTCATGTACATGTAACTATGACGATTCCCAAAGTTAATGGTATTGGTTCGGCAGAATGTGACCATCAACGTCTAAGCTGTTTTATCAAATAATAAATCCAATCGTCTAATCCTTTGTCTCGGTCATGTTTTAACTCAAAGTATTATTTTGGTACAAATTTATCATTACAATAAGATCTGTTTAATTTTCCCAAGATTGATGACAACAAAAGATTGGCAAGTCAACATATGAGTATTTAAACATATATATGTCTTTTAGAATAAAACATAAACTCTTCTGAAATATATAAGCTCAACAGATTATATTTTACCTGCCCCTGTGATGTGGATGAGTAGAGTAATTATTTCCGAATCCTATTTCGTAACTTATGTGGTAGTTACTGTCACCCAGTAGATAATTTATTTGCGACATCGCCCATGTCTTGTAAGTGTCTGGATTTATACCATCAGCGGCTGCCACAGTCGCTATGAATGCCGCATTTGCTGTTTTAAAAACCCCTAAGAAATGACAACTAGACAACTAACAATTTAATCTGCTTCCACTGTAATAAAATCATACATACAAAATAAATTAATTTTGCCAACGGATGAATTGGAGTCATACATACATATTGTAGATATTTAATAAAAGTAGATATAAAAGTCGAACAGGAAATGTAGCATTCAAGGACCAGGGTCAACCACAAACACGAACAGAAAAAGAATGAAGACAAGACAAGATATGACATCACAAACATAAAGGGGTTGAAAATAGGGCTACCGCCTTGGAGCGGTCAGTGGCAAACCAATGCACCAATTCTAACATTGAGGTAAATCTATTACGTAAGATGTTACTAATCAAAGGTGTTGGGAAGGTTAAAAATAATATACCATGATGCACATGGGGATACCCGAATGATGTTACAGGATAAGACAAAAACAGGAAACCGTTTCCCTATGAGTTAAAAATATATTGATCTAAAGGATACTTCTAGTTTCTTTGACTCTAGCATTGTTGATAGTATGTGCACTAACCAGCCCATCTATTGGCTCCCCGTTTATCCAAAGAGGTCAACCCGAAAGGTGTCTGCATCACTGATCCTCCAGGCATGTAACTGGTGACGAAAGCAGTGACTTCATTCTTGTATTCGGCTTCTTTGGTGATTTCATATAAAAGTAACTACAAATGAAATTGTATCATTCATATATTTTCGTTTATATACTATGTACATTACATTTAGTGTACATCCAAGCATTTGTGTCACGGGAACTGATTTTAAAACCAGTGCAAGATATTTATTTTCTATCAATTTAGTCGTGTTTGCATTCTGTTGTTGCATTTATTTCTTTTTCTTTGGGGAAGGGGGAGGTTCTTGTTGTTGTTTTATTTTGTTTTGTTGTTGTTGTTTTTTTAATCTGTTCCTTCATGCCATAAACAATCCTGCCGTTGTTAACATCTCATATAATTATAACAATTTTGAAGTGTTTTCGTCCCTTTCGCAGACATTTAGTCCTGATAGATGTTATCAAGATGATGTGTTTAATATTACTAACGTCTGCTGCAATCATCTTGTCTTGCCAAACAAAGCCACAAGGCGTGGACCCAGTATTAAATGATTTGGCATCAACGAGGTATCCATAATCGTCCCTTGCCTTGAACATCCATAACGCCACCACAGACAACTCACCTTTGTCGTCGTTGGAACTGCATAGGGTAGAATATAGGACACACGTAGTCAAACTTAAGAGAGAAGTTGCAAATTATATTACCTTTTATGAAGAGACTCAAAAAAAGCAGACATAAATATCGAACAGGAAACAAAGCATTCAAAGGACCAAAGTCGCACCAAAACACGTAAAAAACACAAAAAATTACACATTTAAATGAATGAATGAATAGTTTTACGGCACGTCGACACATAAATAGGTCATATTGTGCGCAAAAGTTGATGAAAGATGAAGAAATGAAGTAGTAATATTATAATATATATAACAATATGTAGTAATATATTAGTATATTAGTAGTAATATTTAAAAAAAATAAAACCATTTTCATCCGACCAGGTCTGAAGTTTATTGAGACATTGTTGAAGTTGTCTCTCAATAGTGTTCATATTTCTTGCACGATAACATATAACAAAGTCGTCAACATATAGAGAGCAATCAGCACCAGGATTAATGCATTTAATTATACTGTTAATTTTTAGATTAAAAAGTGTGGCAGAGAGTATGCTGCCCTGTGGCACACCCATCTCCTGTTCGTGAATGTCAGAAAGGGTTGAACCTATTCGGACACGAAACTGTCTATCATCTAAGAAATTCCCTATAAATATGACACAGAAAACACAAAATGGTTAACAATAGGGCTACTGCCTTGGAAAAGGAGTTACAGAAAGGGCCGCTATGGTTTAAGTACAGTGCGGACCTACGATGACATTGCGTTCGGACGCTGTGGTTTCTAAAGGACACTATATCTCATTTTTAAATCAGGCAGTTATAGTGTTTATCAATTTGATATCATTAATTTTTGTGCTTTACAACAGCGCATGGGATTTTGTTTTAAAAGTGACGATGAATATACTAATGAAATGTTTGGTACATTTAACATGTTTAAACTATATGTTAACAACGTGTATCCTGTATTATTTTGTTATAATTAGTAGATATAAAAGTCGAACAGGAAATAAAGCATTCAAGGACGACAGACTGAAAAGGGGATCCATTGGAAGAAACAAACACAAACAACAGATAAAAAATGAATAACTGGCAAGATATGACATCACAATCCTAAAAAGATTGAAAATAGGGTCTACGGTTTTGTAACGGTCAATGGCAAAAACGGCCGCTGTTGTTTTTAAACGTTCTATGGTGCACCAAATCTCACTGTTACCATATTGTTATCCCAATAAAGTGGGACAGTGCTTCAACAAGTGTATGTCATAATATGCTTTTCTGTAACTGTTCCCAGATCAATACAGTAAAGAAAAGCTTTCTCTAGATACTCATAATTAAATAAGTTTAATTTATTTCAAAGCATGACACTTTGTGTTCCTGATTTCTATGTGTTGCTGAAAGCGATATTTAATTATATTACAATTATTTAATAATATTGATCATTATTACATTATTACTATTTTTATTTAAATACATGATTAAAAATCGTGTTTTAATATGTCGTTTGTCAGTGACGGCTGTACGCTCGTAATTCCATTCGGAATTATTTTGTCAGCGTCGTTTAACATTTGAATGTCACACCTAACTTCGTTACTGCTATTAGTGTAATTTCCTGTATTGCTTGTATTGTATTATTTTTTTAAAATTAATGAGTTTGTTAAATTAGTCAATTGTAGTTCTTACTTATCACATTAATGAATAGATAATTAGAATGTGCACAACTCTGCAGTTCTGCAGGTGAGAAAGTTCTAGGCCCATTCTCCATATTTTATCTCGATGAACATGAAGGATGAGCCTGGCATGTTCATTCCTGTTATGCGCCATATAACCTTTCACGTGTTGGCGCCATATAACATTGCCTGTGTTAGCGCGTCGTAAAACCCCAATTCAGTTCAATTCAATTCAAATAGGCTATAAAGCTCATGCGGATACAAATACAGAGCAATATTTGGTAACAGTGCAGTTGGTACATATAAGAAACAATTATGAAATCACAATGGAAGACTTACATTATGCCTACACACACTTAATGTGCAATCATGACGAGACGGTGTTTAGACATGTTAATGAATAGTGTATATTAACACACGTTAGCATAATATGGATACTTACATATATCAATAATAATATTAAAGTTACCTATACTCAACATGTTATACAAGAACATATCTACAATTTAACTTCAATACATCAGCTCATTTCTTAATTGAAACGCTTTTTTAGATAAATATTATTATTTGAATTAATAGTTCTATTAGTTTTACCCATTTGCCAGATTTAAGGCCTATAAGGCTTAATCTTCGGATGCACCTTTTCTCTGACAAGCTGTTATGTTAGCTATTTGATTTACAGTCTTAGATTGTGTAGTATGTCCGTTCGTGAGGTGGTATATAATTAAGATTAGCATAGCTTGCTGACCTTTTAATATGTTAATTTATTATTTTTAAATGTAAAAGCATATTTTACACGCCTACTAGCATTATATACAGCTATAGTATATATAAGCAACGCAATTTTGATGAGTTATTTTTTCTTTAGGAAACGTTGAAGAAGTATGTATTGCACTGTTTAATAAACCAAATATTTTACATGTCCCTCATTTGGTGTTGAACATTGTGTATTGGCTTACCCATAACCTTGGGAAGCACATTTTTTTATAAATACCCCTGTTGCTCTTGGAAAACTGTAAAGACTTATTAATTTGCCGCGTTGAGTAAACTGTTTGCGTACGCAACATCTGAAATGTGCATAATTAATTCTTCATAAATATGCATGTCGTGCATTAAACTGATATGATTTTAAGTGATAAGATGTTTACAGTCCATATGTAATACATTAATTTGCATATCGTAGGCTCATGGTAAGCTGTTGTTTAACTGCTGTTTAACTGTTTTTACCTCAATAAAATACAGTATTTAAATTGCAGCAAACTTTATTGTGTATATGGTAGTCAACCTTCAAATCAGGCCTATTTCAAATTAAATAATATGCAAAGTTACAATGAATAATGATCCACAATAACTTTATATAAATGGTGATGGTATTTAATTACCTATAATACCATTATAGTAAGTTATTATTCCTAAACTTATAATATAAGTATAATAAAAATTCTGGCATTACGAATGATGAATACAGTTTGGTATTGAGAGTATATTAAGTTGTGTGCATCTGGTCAATGATCATTACATTACAAATGATCCATTATCAATAATCATTTTAGTAATAAGTATTAATATACCTTCGTAACAAGTTACTCAAAATGTACATGGAGCATTGATAATGTAAATGGTTATGAAGATGAATACTCAAATAAAGACAACTGTGATAACGTGTGTCCAAAAGTTGCAATCGATCCCATCTCCGACGAATAGCGGTTGGTTAATTTGATGCAATCGTTTTTGTTTTATATATACAGTCGAACCTCGATAATTCGAAGTCAGCGGGACCATAGGGATATGTTCGAATTACCGCTGGCTTCGAGGCATCGAGGTTACGATAAAAAACAAAATATCTATCCGAATTTGTGTACCAACCGAAATAGTGTTACTTGTGTACGTGATGTATTGTTCTCCGTATGTTTTTTATGTTCATGCATGTTTGTTTAAACCTCATAACGGATATATAACATGTAATTGTTACACTGAAAACATAAGAAAAACTGCAATAATGTGTTTGTTTTATCATTTATTTAAAGAAATATCACAATAATAGATTTTAACATACATTCCGATAGTCCGAATAATGAGAACAAGGTAAGACTGGTTTCGGTACATACAATTGAATAGAATAGACAATAGCGTAGCACATAATTCACTGTTGAAATATCTTACTAAACATACGTTTTTGTTTATATAGTTCTTTTATTTAAAAAAAATTGTAATGAGTGATTGCTTTGCACAAAAGTGTTTATCGTAATTAACAGTAAACGAAGTTCAATAAACATACTCGGGAATTGCTCTTATCTAATTAAAAAGTGAACATACTTTATTTTAATTAAAACCAATCAACATACATTATTTAATTAGAAAATCAACCGTGTTTTAACAGTAAACGAAGTTCACTAAATATAAATTGTATCTGTCTATTATCGCTTTTCAATCATAAATGTTCGCACCTTTAACAACCAACTTTATCTGTTTTCGCACTATGATCGAACTTGCTACAAACAAATGCAAACGCGTCGATTACAATTAATATGGCCGACGTCGCATGGCGACGGATCATCACCTTCGATTAAGCGAGGTTTAAATTCACACAAAAATGGATCTTCGGACCGTAAAAAGTATTCGAATGAGCCGGGGTATTCGAGAAATAATATTCGAATAATCGAGGTTAAATTACATTGAATTATATAGGAGTTGTGTCGGGACCGGAGAATGTGTTCGAATTACCGATGGTATTCGAATAACCGGTGTTCGAATTATCGAGGTTCGACTGTAGTAGTATTATGTAAGTACTATACATAGTGCATGCGTGCAATTAAATTTGTACTTGGCGATGGAGTAAAATATGACATGTGTAAGTTCTTTTACACATGATATTCGCCCTGATGATCATCATAATTACCCAGATCTACTAGAATTGTGTTTAAAATGCTTGAATTCTTACCACCACACACGTCCTTAAAACCCATTGATCCGGCAGCCAATGCCGACGCAGTATCAGCTGCTACGTCACTTCATATATAGCTAGCGTTTACCTGAAATACCGATCTGGCCATTTTTCATATCTTCGCGTCTCCCCAAAAAGGCATGATCGAAGTTTATCCTCCGAGCAATTTAAAGAACCAAGCAATATATCCGGTAGTACGAGTAGGGCAGACGCCAGGATTCATATGTATCCTTCCAATCTCTCTATATACGTATATACTATACGTATATACGTATAACGTATAACGTATTTCGGCTTGGAACCCAGCACTTGAGGAAATAGTCTAGCGGCCATTTGATCATATCACATGCCATTTGTGTTTGGCCAGTAGCATCGTATGCGTCCTTGAACTTCAACATTCCCCATTCCAAAACCCAAGCAGATAATGTCATAGGGTACATTATCTGCATACGGTACATTATCTGCAGAGGTAAATATTCATAAGTTTATATCTGGAACTCTAAACTTTGTTTAGCAATTTATTATAGAAACTATGTTTACAAGTTAATGATTTATATTGAAACATGTTGAAATGTGTTTAAATCGTATTTTAAAAGTAATTGTCAGTTAATGATGCATGTTGTATAACTACTGGAAAGGGTATCCCAATGGAAGAAACGCAATCAAACAAAAGAGAACGTAGCAAAGGTATACAAGGTGCAACACCTGTCACACCCGCTAACACCGGATTTAGCTATATTATACTTTAAATAAATACTTAAAAGGGGACCCGTTGTAAGCAACAAACACAAACAAGAAATAAAAGTAGCAAACTCGGTTTGATTTAGTCTTTTTATGATAGGTAATGTAGAGTGTTACACACCTCACGCCTCCTAGTACCGGTTTATGCCAAAATGTTTGTGCCCGAAGAGCATCTAAGCCGACAGGAAGTTGTAACACTATTAAACGGAGTTGGCTTAATGGTGTCGTGATATAGTGGCAAAAACTTGGACAGTTAATTTACAACAAAAAAAACAACAATATATAGCATGTGCTGTTTTGTCGTTAAAACATACTATATGATATGATCAGTCAATCCGCCATAATTACGTACTATATGTCACAATAAATTATACAATATTACTGGTGCATGCCAAACCACAGTATGGACATTCTATCGTTACTACTCCATATTCATGTATCTTTGTAATCGAGCAAAATTCGCCAACATAAGTAGTCACACCGTCCAGGGTTATTTCTTTCACCAAATATAATTTACAAATTGTTGAACGCTTTTAGGAAGGCATGTATATTTGTTACAATTAGCATGCGCATGTTAATATCACACACAGCCGATCAGTATCAAGCTAACGTTAATGTAAGGCATTGCCCTCGGGTAACATGTAAAAGTGAATATGTAACTCCATTGTCACCATTGTCCCCTGGTAGCAGGTAGCTGTTTATATCAGGCATTCCCCACTGACACCATGTACATGCTAATATCAGGCATTTTCGTCGGATAGCACGTTAATGTTTATATCAGACATTGCCCTCTGGTACCATGTACATGCTAATATCGGGCGTTGTCCTCCGATAGCACGTTAATGTTTATATCAGACATTGCCCTCTGGTACCATGTACATGCTAATATCGGGTTTTGTCCTCCGATAGCACGTTAATGTTTATATCAGACATTGTCCTCTGGTACCATGTACATGCTAATATCGGGCGTTGTCCTCCGATAGCACGTTAAGGTTTATATCAGACATTGCCCTCTGGTACCATGTACATGCTAATATCGGGCTTTGTCCTCCGATAGCACGTTAATGTTTATATCAGACATTGCCCTCTGGTACCATGTACATGTTAATATCGGGCTTTGTCCTCCGATAGCACTTTACTGTCTATATCAGACATTGCCCTCTGGTACCATGTACATGCTAATATCGGGCTTTGTCCTCCGATAGCACGTTACTGTCTATATCAGACATTCCCCTCTGGGACCATGTACATGCTAATATCGGGCTTTGTCCTCCGATAGCACGTTAATGTTTATATCAGACATTGCCCTCTGGTACCATGTACATGCTAATATCGGGCTTTGTCCTCCGATAGCACGTTAATGTTTATATCAGACATTGCCCTCTGGTACCGTGTACATGCTAATATCGGGTTTTGTCCTCCGATAGCACGTTAATGTCTATATCAGACATTCCCCTCAGTTATCTGTTAATGCTAATAGAATACATTGCCCATTGGTAATATGTAAATACTAACAGTAAGCCTTGCCCTCGTATACCATGTACACTGTATTATCAGACATTGTCCTGGGGTTACATGTAACTGTAAATGTCAGACGTTGTCCTCAGGTAACATGGTGTCATGTTACCCTAGCAGGTGGTCACTAATTGTGTAGCATGTTTAGAAACAGAACAAATATCCTCTATTAACTAAGCAATAACTGTATCCAGTGCTAGCCAATTACACTAAACGGAATGTGATCTGAATCATTAACTCAAATACATAACTATGGTTACTGACCTTCATACCAGCCTCCACTTTGATCTCAGCCATTGTCACTGTCATTTAAGGCTGAATCCCCGCGCCATGGAATCGGATTGTTAACAGGTAACCTGCCTGATCACTGTGCGTCAAAGAATAACGTTGAGAGGCTAAGTGCTCTTGCATAATCATACTTCATGGCCGATCATGTTATTATAATACATGTTTTAAAAAATAATGTAACGTCTTAAAACTTCAAAACTACAGTTGTACTGTATACATGACGCAAATACTGTATAATAGCACTTCTTAAAGAATATACAATAATGAAGCTTACATCTATAAAACAATTATCTCGATGAATCTAAAACGAAACGCAAAGAAAATACCGACCATAGCTGTGATACGATAACAGTATATTAATGTAACATGGATACTTATTCAACCTAATGCCACTCCGTAACTTTTCCTGAAATACTACGCGAGAAGTTTAATTAAAAGCCATGAAGAGGTTAAAATGTTCACATATCATACAATTTTAAGAATGCTAGCACATTGAATTGAATGTTGTTTAACGGCTCATCAACACAGTACAGGTTATTTAGAGCCGCCCCAGAGAGAGGGGAAGGATACATAGGAATCCGGGAACCTGCCCTACTCTTATTATCGAATAGATTCCTATGGTTCTTTAACGTGCTCGGACAGCAATGTTTGACTTATGCTGTCGGTAAACGGTTATTTATATATTACCCGCGTACTATCTATTTTGGCGTATAAACCAACTTGGAAGTCATAGAAATGGTTACTTTTTCCACAATTATCCCAACATAAATAAATGGGATATGTTCTTTTAATAAGGCAAAGTCAATCTTGTATTTAAAGACACTAAATGAGTTTCTTAACACCCCTGGGCTATAGATACAGTTGGATTTTAATAAAAAACAAAAAAAAGAACATGACACCGAACTGCTTTCCTCTGAAAGCTTGTTGTCTCTTTAAAAACTGGTCTCTCAATGGCGGTGACCTCTTTAGCAGATTTTACTGTATTTCAGAAATAAGCAATAAGCTTAAGATGTAGATATCTTCGACATATATGCGTAACGTACACTGCATACATACCCCCATTTCCATTAATAACTGGCGCTGATGTGCTGCTACCGATTGAACTGGAGTTAGTTGTACCAGATATGATACAATCCACACCTGTATTACACTTATTGCATCAGGCAAGTCACACTTATCCTCCAAGAAAGGTTTATGCACGTGTAAAGTTTTTGAAAATGACTTCTTGCGTTAGGTTTCATAAACAGAAAATAAAACGTTAATTATAATTATGCTAATGAGGCTAGAATTACAACTTTAAATGGATTGGTGTCTTATGGTATTGGGACCAACGCAAACGTTTTCAATGCGTTATTTGTATATAAGATTTACTTATTTGCATGTCAATTGGAATATTGTAAAGCTACATGCAACACGACATAAACGTCATATGAAAGAATAATTGCAACAAAATTAGATCAGTAGAAATATAGATATAAAACTGTTAAGATGTCAAGATCTAAGTCCTATTAAATAGGTCTGTTGCTTATTTTGCTCTAATACCACTCATGAACAGACTCAATAAAACCGAATCTGTTACTTTTATCTCTTGTTTGTGTTTGTTGCTTCCAAGGGATCCACTTTTCAGTATTTATTGACGTTCACGTTAGCGTTCGTTAGTGCTGTGTGGCGGCAGAAAAACGTCGCCGCGACTACAGATCAATAGTGTTATTACTTACTGGTCATTTGGGATCATCAATCCTAATATTTGTGGCTAACAAAATAGAATATCGCTTGTGTCGGTGCTACGAGGCGTGACAGGTGTTACACTGCACATTACCCCTCATGAACAGATTCAATTCAACCTAGTCTGCTTCTTTTATCTCTTGATTGTGTTTGTTGCTTCCATGGGATCCTCTTTTCAGTATTTATTGTATCAGATATACATGTATATATTAACTTAAACGATACATCATTAATCAGTAACAATAATTTTCTTATTTTAATGCTCACTGTAATAGATTTTAATTAATCAACACTATATAATGACAGATTCAAATACAATCAAGCGGAGTCAGAATAAAAAGAGATTTGCCAATAAAATCCCTATTTCACTATATAAATCTCCATTTTAGATAAAATATCAAATAAATACAGCACAATTGTTCAGTTTGCAAATAGACTATCGAACAGCTAAAACAGAGGTTACATTGACCAGAACTTGGACATTTTCTCGCTTTGTATGACATAATATATAAACGCAAAACAAAATATGGTATCAATATGTATTATTATAATATATGTATTGCTTGTTTTTAAAGGAAAGTATGCTCACTATTATCATAGTGCAAAAGCGAGGAAATTTCTTTGTCAAATTATTTTTAATACAATACAAAAAAAGAAAAAAGAACAAAAACGAGGAAACAGTGTATTTTAAGTCATTCTATTGCTCACAAAACATGTCCATCTATAAAGGTCGAATCCTACGTCAGATCGCCTTTTATGGCATGATCGCAAATATCTCATTTCTGTTTTGGTACAATGTATTTACACAACCGTTATTTGCTATTTGTAAATTGGAATATAGCAGTTGATACATGATGGTAAACATTCATTATTAAAATAAATGAATGAATCATTACAGTAACGATATTACCAAATGTTCTATATCATTATTTGTATTTGCGTGTCATTATGGTTTGCGCGATGAAAAATCTGATATTCAATTTTGGCTAGAATGATAAAACGCTAATTCCCAGTTAGAACATGAAAATGTCAACATTATATGTGATGTTGTCAATAAGGAACGATTCAAATTAATCATCATTATACCAATTTGTAAATTGCGTACGTTTTGATATGTACTCACTCGTTAAATAAGTATAGCCTTCTTGCTGTTTGCACAATGTTTTAAATCAATTTAAATTAATCATGATTATGTTGTACGAGTTATATGAAGGGCCCTGACATCAATCATGTTTTCCTTATTGTACTGCAACAAAAACAGATATCTGCAAGATTTGCAACGCAGTAAGCATTTGTTTATTAATTGTATATTAAAGAATCGTTTGACCTAAGAATTCCGTGATTGTTAATTAATTATTTCTTATTTCGTTCACCCTCTGTAGTGGTGGTACATAGTTTAGAATAGCTATAGGTATCAATATCTTTATATGTGTTTGATAGTAACTAAAAGAGTTATCCATGAAGAAGTCGGTAAGTCATATATGTTCTTTCTTGTTTTCACAGGAAATGTTACATTTAACTGTGTTCACCATCTAGTGTTTTGTATTTGTATATATTTGCATATATTTCTCGAGATACGTTTGTATCAGTCAATAAAGTATCTGTTCTGTTTTGCTTAATGATTGATGGCTGTTAATCCTTACTTTGATGTTTGTATTGATAACGTAAACATTTTCTCTTTTCTTAATGTTTATGTTTTTTTTTCCGGAAGTTCGTCATTAGCAGTAATTGTTTGATAAGAGACACATACTGATAACGTATCTAAAAATAATTCAACTGAAGGCATTACAGGTTCAAGTGCAATAACAAATAAATCCTTTCTATTTGTCCGCAAATTGGTAGAATGTATTGACAAAATCGGCAAATTGACGTCTTACTGACGCTAATTTTCTAGCAATTTAGTCAACAAGGTCGTAAAATGTACGTGAGTTAAAAAAGAAAACAATAATTCAATATTAGAACATGAAAGATGAAGATCTACTACAGTTGAACTGAAAGACGATGTAAAAGAAATCGAAGAAGCAAATGAGTAATAATCAACAAACACAAATTTCATCCTACTAATTTGACGATTCATTTATATAGTAATAGATCGGGTGATTGATGTGGATGTTGGTATATGTATTCGCTATACGATGAGTATGTGCCCTAATCCGTTCGAATATCCCCACCGCTTTGCGATGTATTTGCACTTACTTTGCGTTTCGTCTTCATGTTTAGCTACCATAATGGCAATATGTTGCGTTTATGAACTTTTTCAACGGTAACTCATGAAACGTTTCGATCATTTAAACGCTCGCATCTGCATATTTGAATGTAACGTAGTGCGTTTAAAAAAAATGAATTTCCGTTCGTGCGTGCATCAATTAAAATAACTCTGTCTCCCATGGTTATACATGTATTTTATTATGTACTTATATAAATATTATCTGAATATTTTACATGCATTTACCTGTAATTTTAGAAAATGTATACGCATGTAATTGGAAAAAAATAATACATTTCAGAGTTTGCGTTCGTCTGCATTGATAAGAGTTTTCAAATATAATTGATCGCTCTTTTACGTTTTCACGAATGCAATAAGCGTTATTTCCTCTTTCCATTCATTTATCTTGCATCATTCTCTGCGCGTTTATTACGGGTTCATTTCCGGTTAATTTTCCGTTCATTCTGTGTTAATATTGGGCATTTACTTGCACAGTGCTTGGCATTCATTCTGTGAAAATGTCAAGCTGTAAGCATGATTATAGATAGCCTGCTTTTTAATGGACCTCGCCGCTCAAAACAGGATTAGGAATGGAGAGATAATCGAACCTTCTAATTATTGATATATTGTGTGTCTGATAATACTGACAGTAAGGACGCTTTGACATAATGCCACTGACATATCAGTTGAAACTGACATATCGTGAACACAGAAAAAAAAGGTTTTAAATGAAATGCCTTTAGTTTCATTACGTAACTATGATCACAGATGAGTTTAGTCTTAACGTTTATTGTTTAGCGGAAAATTACAATACTGCGTAAAGATCGTTTCAAAATCAAAATGTATAATTAACTACCAAACAACATATCCAACTAATGAGATCGTTTAAACGATGTCACTAACGGAAAGCGTCGATTAATCATTGCTGGAAAGCGTCTGATAAAAGTGGACCGTGTTGATTATTCTCGTCAGCGCGGATCTATCTAAATAAATGATGAAAGCTGTAATGACAATAAATTAATGGATATATTGGACAATAACACATAATAAAATATATGCTAGGAGGCGTGAGAGGTGCTGCACTTTACATAACCTCTCATGACTCATACTTCCAATGGACCTCCTTTTCAGTATTTATCGACATTCACACTAGCGTTTGTATAGTACTGTGTGGCGGCCGTTAAAAGTAAAAAATGGCCGTAAAATGTCGCCCCGACTACAAATCAGTAGCGTTTTGGTCATTAATCAAAATCAATTTGGCTTTATAGAAAAGTATCTCTTAAGCCGGTGCTAGGAGGCAACTCTTGAAGATAACTAAATATATAAGGGCATCTTAAGAGTGTGGACTGATACACATCTTTTTTATCGACAGAGGAGATTCATTTATACAGACATTTGGAATTCAATTTCAATCAATAATGTATTGTGTGACTTTTGATATGCTTAACTATAATGAGTTAATTGTCATATTGCGTTCGTTGCTTTCATGGGATCCTGTTTTCTATATGGATCCTGTTTTCTATATTAATTAAAATTTAAACGTTTGCTTAGTGCTGTCTAGCGAATGTAAACAGTCGCCCATAATTTAGCAGTAATGTCTTTACATAATAGTTCTGTGAAATGATCTAGTCATATCAGTGTGGCTTTAAAAGAAAAGTACCGCTTAGGCAGGTACTTGGTGACGTGAGAGGTCTGCTACTTTCCTCCAGTTAATGTTCACTGCTTTCAATGTTAATCACTTTTTAGCATTTATTGTAAATCGTTCTGTAATAAAACACGATTTCCTTTGTGTTTGTACAACAGTTTACGTTTCTTCAAAGTCAGCAATAACAAGTTGATACAATATAAGATCTTAAAACCAAATATGTGTACAAATGTGGGCGGTTTCACATACGAGCGATGCACCGAAGCAAAACGCCTGTATGCTTTGGCGAAATAAAGTTAACGCTTTACTTATATTGCAAAATGTTAAGAACTCAAAACATGCTACGTAGTGTAATTCTGTTGGTGACGTGTGTACTACTACTTATTACTCATACTCAAAGGTTGATGGTGGCTGAGTCGGAACATAGGTATTATATCAGAACAACCCAACCGATGAACAATTAACTACCCGGAGAGTTTTGATTGTCGCTTGATAACTAGTCATTATTGTTTACGAATCTTTTCACACGCAGCGAACATCGCTACTCCGCGATTGACATACATTGAGAAAGTTATACATGATTTGGTAGCACATTGACTTGTTTAAATAAATCCAACGTAGATTTGGTCGTCATTTTTGTTGATGAGTCTTTCCACACGTAACGAGCATTGCTAATCTGCGATTGACATACATTGAGATAATAATATTACTAAGAACTTTACTTTGTAAATATATCCCACGTACATGAACGCCATTGCAATAGTGGGCTCAATAGGGATAAGGAAATCTAATGGCATATAATGTAATGACCATGACCTCGATCAAGCTTCATTCGTACATGTGTGACTAAATATGAATATATGAATGAAAAACAGGTTTGTGTCCGATTTTTTCGTTTTATCAAAACATAACCAATAGATGAATATACGTCCATGTAAGGATCTAACTTCTATAAAAAACAAATACTTTCTATACCGACTGGCATGATTAAAACATCTAGAATCGATCCGGAAGAGAATTAAAATGATCCTATATTTCCGTGGCATGTGCAATGTGCACATATGCTAACTTCGATGCAAATGTTAAGTCTAGAAAACTTGACAACTCGGTGTGTGTTTTTATGATGAATCATAAAATATGTATTCATTCATATGGGATTCGTATTGCTAGCAGTTGTACATTTAATTATAACAGTGAACATAAATCACAAAACGATACATTTCTAATTTATTAATTAATTTAAATGATTTATGCAGCATAAAGTAGCCGAGTCGTCGAGTTTTCAAGAATAAACTATGTCATTTGCAGTTATCAAATTGGACGGTCCAGGTTACATGTACCTAGTTCAGTGAATTTGTAAATAAAGCTGTTTATCTAATATGCGATAATTTTTGTCTAAACGTGTGTGATCTCTTAAAAAAAACCTACAAAGTGTTTATGTTGCCATTTTGTGCGTGTTCAGTAGTTGGGGAACTGTGCGATTTATATATAATTTTATTTCAAATATAAACAGTTGTTGCAATTATTTATCTTGCAAGTCCACTATTAAATCAGCGGTTAATGGTAGATTGTTTAATGTATGTCTAGCTTCAAATGTTGATAGACGTACATCTCACGTCATTTATGTTCAGACTCGAAATGCACCACGTTGCGGTTTACAATAAGTTGGACAAACAGGTCGTTCCTTAAAAGTTCCATTTCGAGAACACAAATATAATGCAGGTAATTCTAAAAAGTTAAAAAATTACTTGTACCAACATTTTCGTCAGTCAGGTCATACTTTTAGTAACGTAGCTGTTCAACTGGTTGAATATATCATTTTTGATAATGATGCTACTAAAAGCTTTAAAATAAAAGCTAGACATATTGCTGAACCTAAGTGGATGAAAAACTTACAGTCACCATATCCACTGGTCTTAATGACACTATTTATCAAGAAGGAAATATTTCAAAAGATCTTAATATTGACATTTTTTCTATATTTTCTATGCGAAAGCGTAAATCCAGGTCCCACGGTCTTGTCAGGTCATACTTTTAGTAACGTAGTACACGGCTTAATGGTAACATCAAACGTAAATCGCGTGTAATTATTTATTTCGCTGATTTACATACTATTTTTAAACAGCCTGGAAAGCACTCTGTGCTTTCACGGCTTACCTCTTTGTCCATTGCTTTATTGAAGTTGATTGACGAGGAAGAAGACACAATTTTCATTCGTATAGATATCTTGTATAACACTGATTCCATAATTCAAAACTACACACAACATGTTCTCCGACCCCATATTGACAAGGAGTCTGATCTCGTCAGGCATTTTCTAAAACTACTATATATTAACAACGGTATTGATTTTATTGACACGCCTAGTATTTTTCGAGATGCTCATGTAGTTGATTCTATCCCAAAATATTTAAAAATTTCCGAAAGTCCTATAATTTGTTATAAATTCAAAAAGTCTATAAGAAATATTATTTTCAACTACAACAAAATTGTTTCTGACCTTGATATAGTAAATAACACTCCTACTCAATGCGAATGTAACACATCAAAATGTTGCTATGCTCCACAGGTCATGTCATCACTGGTAATTTTGATATTGTTGATAAACGTATTCGCCATTTGTTTTCGAAAGGTCCTAAATATAGATTACCTTCAATTATTGATTTTAATGCAATGGTGTCGTAGAGAACATGCGGACCCAAACTCGCTTTCTACTTGGAAAAAGTCAATTCTTAAAATTATAGATACACGTTTTATAACGCTAACCCCTCTTTACTGCCTCCGAGACCTAGGTTTTCCTTTCGTAATTTAAAATTGTGAATTCAGGAAGTTCATAATACATTTGTTTTAGTTCCTGCCGATAAAGCAGCTAATAATGTAATAATTGTTTGACGCCTACATTACGTCAATGTTTTATCTCTGGACCTCGGCAGCACCAATTCGTATACTCCAGTACATTCTACTGAGGAGGATGTTGTTTCCACACATATCACTCGGTGCGCTACTTTTAAGGCTAGGGTAGACGAAAAGCAAAACAAACTGCCTACTATGTACTGGATTCCTAAATTACATAAAAATCCATATAAGGCCCGCTCTATTTCGAATTCTAGTGCCTGCACTACAACTAACATCTCCAAACGTTCAACTTCTTGTCTTACTGCCGTTAAAGATCACGTCAAACGAGAGTGTGATAAAACTGATGAAAACTCTCGGATTACTTTGTTTTGGTCTATAAAAAATTCAGGAGACGTTCTTGATAACGTTTTCAATAAACGTCATGTTTCATCTATAAGCACTTATGATTTATCTACACTATATACAACTTTACCACATCATCTTATCAAAGACAAGCTAATTTCTCGTATTTAAAAAACATTCGCTAGAGGAAATATTACATTTTTGGCCTGTAATAATATTAAAGCGTTTTTTACTGACGGCAGTTTAGACAATTATACTATGAAGTTTGTGAAGCACTCCTCTTCCTATTAGATAATATTTTCGTCAGGTATGGAACCACCGTTTATAGACAAATTGTTGGTATCCCTATGGGTACGAACTGTGCACCACTTGTCACAGATTTGTTTTTATTTTGCTATGAAAGAGATTTCATGTTGAGTCTTTCACCAGATACACAGGCAGATGTTATTGAAGCCTTGAATGACACCTCTCGGTATCTGGATGACATATTGAACATTGACAACCCTTTCCTTCCGACTATGGTTAATAATATTTATCCTATAGAACTTCAGCTTAACAAAGCTAATATATCTGATAATAACTCTTTTTTTCTTGATTTAGGTCTTTCGATTGAAAATGGTGAAATAATTAGCAAAATCTATGACAAGAGAGATGATTTTAATTTTGACATTGTTACATGTAATTATCCCCACTTGGATGGGGATGTTCCCCGAGCACTTATGGGGTGTATGTGTCCCAACTTATTCGTTTTTCAAGAGCTGGTACTCGAGTTGAGGACTTTAATATTCGTAATATTTTTATACCTAAAAAGCTA